>VZDJ01000046.1:1118523-1245351 GCA_008694505.1 Cyanoderma ruficeps
GGGGGGGGGAAGTGTTTTCCTGCTGTTTGGATGAAATGGGGATGATGCCCCCACCTGGAAGTGTTAAAGGCACATTTGGGGCATTAATTTGAAAAATCCTCTGGATTCTGCTATGATGGGGGAAACTGAGGCACGCAAATCCTTACCCCTCCCCAAACCAAATAAAAAGACCCCAAGGCTTTTTGGGGGGCATAAAAACCTCAGTTTGGGGTGTTGTGGGTTTTGCTTAAAATGGGATTAAAAAGGCTTAAATGCTTTAAAATTAAAAATGCTTTAAATGGTTAAAATGGGATTTTTAAATTTTTTTTTTGGGGGGGGGAAAGTGTTTTCCTGCTGTTTGGATGAAATGGGGATGATGCCCCCACCTGGAAGTGTTAAAGGCACATTTGGGGCATTAATTTGAAATATCCTCTGGATCCTGCTATGGTGGGGGAAACTGAGGCACGCAACTCCTTAGCTCTTCCCAAACCAAATAAAAAGACCCCAAGGTTTTTTTGGGGGCATAAAAGCCTCAGTTTGGGGTGTTGTGGGGTAACAGCAATTTACCGAAAATGGGATTTTTGGAGTGTTCTTCCACTGTTTGGAGGAAATGAGGATCCTCCACTGGGAGGGTGTTTAAGACACATTTGGTTCTTGGGAGCACCCTCTGGATCCTGCTGTGGAGGGGGAAACTGAGGCAGGCAACCCCTCACCCCCTCCCAAACCCCAACAATAAGACCTCAAGGGTTTTTTGGGGCTTAAAGCCCCTCTACAAGGAATCATGAGGCGACATTAATTATGACAAAAGGGGATTTTTGGCACGTTCTCCCACCGTTCAGAGGAAACGGGGATCCACCACTGGGATGGTGTTTAAGGAACATTTCCTTACAGGAGAGGGATCCCCCAAACCCCCTCAGGGCCTGGGACAGGACCTGTGGGACAGCCAGCCAACACCCTCCAAAATAAAGCAGAGCTTTGTTATTCCACCCCCAGCTCTGCTTGGCTCTCCCTGATGCTGAGCGAGGGGTGGATTTTATAATCCCGACACCCCCAGCCTCATCCAGGAGCTGAGTACCCCAAAATCCTCCTTCTGGGGACCCAGGGGGCAAAGCTGGAGCGGCTCCAGGGTGTCTGTGGAGGCCCCTGCAGAGTCCCAGGGTGCTCCCACACCTCCAGCACCAGGACCCTCGGCAGGAGAAGCCCCAGGAGGTGCTCAGAGAGGCTCATCGGGATGGTGGCCACCTCCAAAACCCGTTCCTGCCCCCAACCCTGCTGCAGACGCCGTCCAAAATGCCACAGGAGCGCAGATCCTCATCCACCACCCTAAAAGCAGAGCAGCACACCAGCTCTGAAGGGCGCTGGGGGCATCCCCAGAACCCCCAAAAGGGGGATTTTCACCCCACCTCTCCTGCTCCTCTGGTTCCCCCAGCCACTCCCAGCTCCAGACATCCACATGTGGTAACGTCTTGCACTTGTTTAGACTCAGCCCCGGTTGCCGTGTGCAGTAACTCCTTCCAGATGTGAGCAGCTCTTTGCATAATATCCCCGTGGCCACGTCCTGCCTGCACCGGCTTCATTTCTGAGCTTTTTAATTTTTTTTTCTTTCTTTCTTTATTTTTTTTTTTAATGCCCTTTCTTTCTCTCAACCCTGTGCTGCTCTACAGGGAAAAAAAAAATAATTCCTGGCTGGTGCCACCAGAACATCTTCCCCATCAGAAGGCTTTTTGTGAGATGACTGCTGGGCCTGTCTGACATCTCTCCTACCCTGGAAACTCTTCCAAAAAGCTACATAAGCTCTTGGAAATGCAGCCGGTGCTGGGGGTGAGGGTGAGATGAGGCTGGAGGTGGGAGACAGGGATTTAAGCTCTGCTCCAGGGCCCAAATCCCTGTGGCCTTTTCATGGATGTGGCACAGGGGACCAGAGAGCTACAGAACTTGGAGTCTTCATGGCTCTGAATACAAAGGTCTGCAGGAGTGGTCCAAGCCCTGATGCCGCTCTGAGGGGCTCACCAAGAGGTCCTGGCTGTTTGGAAGAAACTGAGCCCACCTCATCTCCCCTCTCCATCTCACGTGGAGATCTGGTCTTTGCCAGGTGCAGTTTTTCCTCCCTGATGAGGGAGAAGCAGTGGCCACCAAGACACGGGGAGGAACCTTGGGAGGGGCACAAGCAACGACACGCTCGGGTGAAACCCTTTATTTGACCAGCAGCGTTCCCGAGAGACAAAACTCAGGTGGTGTCTTGGCCACAACCACCCGGGGGCCACATGGGGTTTGCTGAAACAACTTCCTGAAGCTCCCTGAAAATCCCACCCCACCCAGCTTGGAGAGATCCCACCCAGCCTGGTTTGGGGGCTTTGTTGTGTTGATTATTGGGGCATGTGGGTGACTGATCCCTCCTTGGAGCTTCTTCAGCTGCTGGGATTTCTGACTGGGGGTAACTCCAAGCTCTTGGTGTCTGGAAGTTCTGGAGTCTTCCTGGAAGGCTGTGGGCTGGGAATTGTCTCTGGCATACCTTGCACAGCATCACTGACCATGAAAAATGATGAAGGAAAGGTTAAACAGAGTCCACAGAGGGATCTGAGGGTCCAGAGCTCAGTTCAGTTGCTGGTTGGGAACAGTTCTCCAGGAAGTTGAAGTTCTGGAGAAATTGGCAACAAGGAGCACATGGAGTAGGCTTGTTGACACAAGAGAAGGGTTGGGTCTCCTTCTTGAGACCTTCCAGCAGCGTGGTGGCCACAAAAGGGACGTCTCCTGTAGCTTCACCTCTTCCTTTCTCTCCCCAGGCCATGAGATGGCAACTGCCACCTCACAGAGGTTCTTAAATGAAAGATCACCCTCAACAACACAGAGGAAAATGTTTGGGGAGACCAGAAGAGGTTCCTGAAACCAGAAGAGGTTCCTAAAACCAGAAGAGGTTCCTATTTCCTTGGTTTAAGTGACAGCTGGTATTTCCATCTGCATTTCCATAGTTTCAGACTTCTCCAAAGAAGGTGTCATCAAGGACAAGGGACAAGAGGAAAGCTGAGACCCCGTGAGAGCTCAGAGAGCTTTGGGTTCATGAGGAACCGTGGAAGAAGCTGGAGGTGTTTGTGCAGAGGGGGCGCTTGGGGACAGAGTTTGGTGGTGGGTGTGGCAGTGCTTGGCAGTCAATGGTTGGACTTGATGACCTTGAGGGTGTTTTCCAACCTAAAAGATTCCGTGAAGAGCCAAGAATGGCTCTGGAATGATGAATTCCAAGGTGGAACCATGGCTCTGCCTGCTCGGGATCCCCCTGCTTTTACACCTGTGGTCTGCTGAGCGTCTCCTGAGGGCTGGAATTCCCAGGGAGACGTGCTCCAGGAGATGGTGAGAGGAGGTTCTGTGATGTCCACCCTTCCTGAGCAGGTCAGGGCTTGGGCAGAGCAGGAGGGAAGAGCCCTCCAGGTCCCCTCAGGACACAGGATGGAGGCTGGGGACATGGTCAGCCCTTTAGGGACATACCCGGGGCTTGGGCAGTGGTTTTCACTCAGCAGCTGGTTTTCTGAGCAGGATCATGGGAAAGAAGGGATCAAACCAGGCCAAGACAGGGAGAGAGAAAGAATAAAAAATAAGGGAAGCGAGAACATTCCTGGAGGCTCTCTGGCCTCTCTCCCTCCAACAACCTCCCGAGAGGAGCAGGAGGAGGAGAGAGACAAAACAAAAGGCGCAAGAAAAGAACGAGCCAAAACAACACTAACACGAGGGTTGTGAGGTCCAAAGCAAGCAGTGCCGGGGCAGGCCCCATCCCAAAATCCCGTCAGCTTTGGGAGGATCCGGGGGTCCCGCAGAAAACGCTGCCCTTTTATGGCCAGGCGAGGAGGGCCGAGCCCGGGATGCTGCCCTACTAAGGGAAAACATCTCCCGCTCAGTGTTTGCAAGGAGAACACCCACAGTGAGTATAGACAAGCTCTCAAAGGACGACTGAAATACTGCTGCTCGTGTTGACCCCGATTCTTCTCTTTTCCTTTTTTTTTTTTCTTCCCTCTTGGAGTTCTCACTTCTGCCTCCAAACCGGGGCCAGGGTGGGGGGTGTGGAGAAAAAAAAAAAGACATTTAAAAAGAAAAGTGACGATCCAGGCAGGGCTGGCTGGGTCCAGGGGACACCTTCCCAGGTGGGGAAGAGGTTCAGGAGGGTGGGGTGGGGAGGTGGGTGAAGCCCCCTGAGCTGTTCCCCTTCCTGCAGGCAGCAGGAGCAGCAGCTGTGCCGGTGTTTATCCCGCCCTGGGCCGGTGTTTATCCCGCCCCGGGCCGTGGAAGGGCTGTGATCCAAGCAGGGAAGACGTTTGTTACTCCACTCTCAAACACGACAATCGGTGCCAAGCCCATCCATCCACTGCTGCAAATCCCGGCCCTGGCGGACCTGGAATCTTGCTGCCTGGGAGGGAACCACCACCTCCCAAAGCTGCAAAAGCCACTCCATCCCGTGGCAGGTGGTATTTTCCACAGGAATAACTGTTTGCCTCTGCTTGGCTGAGGCAGGGAGAGAAATCCACGCTGCAAGGAAGACCCTGACTCATAGAAACCTCACTGAATTTGTATTTTCTGTATTTTCCATGCACGCAAGAATTTATCCACCTGTGGGTACCTTCTGGATCTGGCAGCAGCCAGGTTTTAATACTTAGAGGAGCTCATATTGCATTTTTAGGCCTTTTTGTTTTCTACCAACTTCGTAATCACCAGGTTTAATTTTATATTTGGGTAGCACCAATATTAGGAAGTTTTATCCTTTGAGTCAGCGCACAGTGATGAGATGATCCAAGAATTAATGAAAAAAATGCTTGAATTTGGTTTGGTGGCCAGGTTTTGGTAGTGGAGAGCTACAGGTGTGGCTTCTGTGAGAAGCTGCTGGAACCTTCCCTGGTGTCCAGCAGAGCCAATTCCAGCCGGCTCCAGGACTGACCCAGCACTGGCCAAAGCCATCAGACATGGTGGCAGCATCAGTGGAGAAAACAGATTTGGGAAGTGGGAAAAAAAACAAAACCCTGTGCAGCTGCAGACAGAGAGAGGAGCGAGGGTATGTGGGAGGAACAGCTCTGCAGACCCCCACGCCAGTGCAGGAGGAGGGGCAGGAGCCAGAGCTGCGATTCCCATGAGATTCCATGGTGCAGCCCCTGGAGAGGCAGCCCCTGCAGCCCATGGATCCACCTGCAGGACATGGAGGAGCCAGAGCTGCGATTCCCCTGAGATTCCATGGTGCAGCCCATGGAGAGGCAGCCCCTGCAGCCCACGGATCCACCTGCAGGACGTGGAGGAGCCCGTGCTGGAGCTCTGGGGGATGCTCAAAGCACCCTGTGACCCCATGGAAAGCCCAGGTTGGAGCAGGCTCCTGGCAGGACCTGTGGATCTGTGGGGGAACAAGCCCACCCTGGAGCGGGTGACCCACGCTGGGGCTGCATCCATCTCAGCCCAAACATCTGCCCAGCTGTTGGACTTCAAGCTTATTGGGTGCAGAACTGGAGCCAGGTGAGGCTGTGCTGTGTCTCTCCACGCTGCCTGGCTCAGCGTGGCTTCAGTGTCTGTGTTGATGTTGGCAGACGCCGCCTCATTAGAGCTGAGGCCTTGGGGGATGTTTTCATGGAATTCTGGAATGATTTGGGCTGGAAGGAACCTTAAAGATCGTTCATTTCCAACTCCCTGCCACGGGCAGGGACACCTTCCACTCTCCCAGGTTGCTCCAAGCCCTGTCCAGCCTGGCCTTGGACACTTCCAGGGACGGGGCAGGTGGGTCACCTAAACGTGTTAGGAGTGAGGAGATCATGGAGCAGCTGCCATGACCCTGCTTTTGGAGCTGGCTCTGATCATCCCTTTGGGTGAGTTACAGCAGAGCACTGCCAGGCCTTCGTTTTGGGTGAAAAAGGGCTTATTTGGAGAGTTATTTAAGAGCAGGTTTTACGACCAAGGTCTGTGCTCTGCATGCACCGAGCCCAGCCAAAGCCCAGCAGTCCAAGCCAAGTTGTCCTCACTGCTGTTGTGTTGGAGGAACAATTTCTGTTAACAACTTGACTTGGCGGTTTCAACATTTTGGGGAAAGGAATATTTTTATTCTCCCACCAGGCCTTTCTCCAGCCATTATTGGCTACTGCTTTCCTGCGCAAACAATTTAACCCCGGTGATGTTCAGGGCACTGGACAAAAGTAAATTTGGTAAAATTTCACCTTTTCCTGATAAAGCACGTGGATTCTATGATCTAGGTAGGAAAACCACAGGATTTTACTTTTTTTTTTTTAAGCCCTTCACAATACAATTAAATAAACCACGTTGCCACATGACTGGAGAAAAGGTCCTTTTGTTGCTTGAAAACTGGTGAAAAAGACAGAAAGTGACAGGTTTCAATGTTAATTTCTCAGGATGGAAATGAATCCAGGCTGTGGTGCAGCAGAGATTGAATCCAGGGTTTTTCCAACATCCTTCTCCACAACCTGCAGGAGCAAGAGCAGCCCCACATCTCCATTTCTGCAGGAGAGACCTTCTGAGGCCATCGAGTGCCACACCGAGGGCAAGAAACTCCAAAAGGCTCTAAAAAAAAAAAATGGAAAAGCTGAGAAGAAATTTCAAATAAGCTTTGATGTAGGAACAGATGAAGCAAAGCATCTGGAGGAAAAAAGATTTGAACACTTCTCGTGCTACGCCGAGGCTGGGCCTGGCACCAGGAGCTGAGATCTTGGACTGCTCCCAGAAATCACTGGCTCAGCGTGTGGCCAAGGAGTGTTCAAGGTGGCAGCTAAAAAGAGACAAGAAATTGTCGTTCCTCAGCCTGCGCTGTGCACATCCAAGGCTGAAGGCATCGCTTTGCTGCTGCAGGAAACCCTGATGCCTCCTCCTTTCTGAGACTCTGTAGCCCTGATCTCCAAGGGGGCCGTGGTGGTGTTGGGGAGGAAGAAAGAACAATGAAGTGACCACTGGGATGGGGCAGCTGCTCTGCGAGGTGGGATGGCAGCTCAGGATTGTTCAGCCTGGAGAAGGGAAGGCTCTTGAACCAGGAGCAACAAATCCTGAAGGTGACGAGGTCAGTCAATGTGAGATTATTGATCAAATTGTAGAGATCATAGAATCCTATGGTTTGGGTTGGAAAGGGACCTTAAAGCTCATCCCATTCCACCCCCTGCCGTGGGCAGGGACACCACCCACTAGACCAGGCTGCTCCAAACTTGCTCTTGGAGCGTTGCCTCCTTTTGCTTCTGGGAAAAGACCAATAGGTTTGATAAACTCGCAGGGAAACGGGGCAGTTCTGGGAGAAGACTCTCCCAAATCCCAAATCCCAAATCCACTCGGGTCGCTGCTCACCACCTGCAGACTTTCATCAGTCTGGAGCAATGAACTCCAGCCCTCACCCAACACACGTTCCAAAGGTGGATGAAGCAGTTCCTGCGTTCTCCCGTGCCAGGTTAAGGACGGAATTCCTGCGACAGCTCCGGAGGGCGCCGGTGTCACCCCCGGCTTTGCCAGGTGCGGATCCGCACGGGCTGCCCAGCACGGCGCTGCCAGCTCAAAGGCAGCTTTGCATATCAAAGGAGAACGCCGTGAGAAGCAGCTTTTCATTAGTCAGGAAGTTATAAATTGATACCTTGATTGAAATAATTATCAAGAATTACAGGAAATACCCGGAGATGCATTTATATTCAAGAGAGTCCTCAGGGAGTTGGGGAAGCTTCGCCCCAAGGAGGAGTTTCTGTTCGGGGATGCAGCAGTGCAGAATGAAGCCCCACCTTTCAACCCCCCCCACTGTCAGTCCTGCCTTTTACCTGTTTTATTAGAACAGATTCTTATTTTCCCTTCTTTTGGTAATCCTGATTTTTAAGGCTGCTCTGGAAGTGCTGGAGTTTCGAAGCAGATATGTAGGAACTGCAATAATTTCGCAGCCCTTTCTATCCCCTCTGGCTTTTAGAATTCCTTGGAATCCCAGGGAACTACCCATCATGACAGGAGTATCCAGAGAAGCTGTGGCTGCCCCTGGAAGGGTCCTGAACTGGTCTTGGAGCAACCTGGCATAGTGGAAGGTGTCCATACCCATGGCAGGGGATGGAATGGGATGAGTTTTAAGGTTTCTTCCAAGCCAAAACATTCTGGGTTTCTGTGAAATTGGTAACGTGAAAGACAAGAAACCACCTTACTCTGTAAATATTCATATACAGGAAACATCCAGTGAGTTTTCCTCCCCTGCCTAAGCCATGTTGTATAAGGCCCCAAACAAAACCAAAATGTAACAAAACAAAAACAAACAAAACCCAAACAAATAAAACAAAAGCAAAAAACCAACCCCCCAAAAACCAACCCACAAAAACTCAACCAAACAAAAAAACAAACAAAAAACCCCCCCAAATAACAAACAAACAAAAAAAACCCACCAACAAAAAACAAAAAACCACTCAAACAAAAAATCAAAGGAAGATAAAATCCAGGATGAAGAACATACAGAAACAGTCTGATTTATATTAGTGCCAAAATCCCCCATTAACTGCTGGTATTTGCACTGAAATATTCAGCGGAGAATGTTCCCTGCCCATGGCAGGTGGATTGGAGTAGATCCACCTCTTAGGGTCCCCTTCCAACACAAGGTTTTCCATAATTCTCTGATCCTGAGGACGCAGGGGTGAAGTGAAGACCTCAAAGAGGTGTCTCAGGGTAGAAAGCTCAGCTTTTCAAGGATAAATTTACCGAGGGGTTTAGAAACACCCAAGGCTCCAGGGGTGGGTGTGGAAAACAAGCCACGGGCACCTTCAGCTGAGGTTTTTTTAAGACCCAAATCCAGAAGCTGAAGTTCAAATTAAATTCAGATGCCAGCCAGCCCCTGCTCACATCCCTGCAGCTCCAGCACAGCTGGAAGAGGGAAGATGGCAGGGACAGATGACACGGAGCCGAAGGGAAGCAGCGCTGGAAGGAGGGAACATTGCTCGCAGGAGTTATTTGTGATCCGCCAGGAAAGCGAGGAGATACACAGCCTGGGACTCCCTGGGGATCTGTCCCAGGCCTGGCACTGCTCAAAATATTTTTTTAATAATTACTTGCATGAATAGAAAATTTGCTTCTTGCAGCTGCAAATGATCCCGAGCCGGGAGGGACTCGAAGCGCTTGGGAGGACGGGCTGGGACTTCAAAACAATCTTGACGCAGTAGAGAATTAGGCTGGGGGAAAAAAAAAAAAAAAACAAACCCAAAAAACACCAACAAAATAGTCTGCAATTTAGGAGAAACAAAGGGAAAATGCTGCTTGTATAAGAGGAGCTGGGCTGCAGAGCAGGGCCTGGGAAGGGAGTGGTGGAGCAGGGATGCGGCAGAGGCGTCACATCCCTGCCTGGGAGGAGCAGCCCTGCTTATTCTGAGGGAAAAGCAGCAAACCACAGGCAAGGGCAGGTGAATGTTGCCTGCAGGACACGTGGAGTGGCGAGTTAGACCCGTGTGGCTCCATGGATCCTCCCCAGGAATGGGTTGTCTGCAGAGATATGGGGATCTGGGGGGGTTGTGGGCTGGAGTCCAGGGGTTAATCACTCTCAGAAGCTGGAAAAAGGAATCAAAACAAACTTACCCAAACTCCAAAACCCCCTCGAGCTCCCCCAAAATAATCAAAGGACTTGGAGTTATTTATTGCAGAGAAGACCAGCTTTGGCCAAGACCTACCTTGCTACCTTAGATCTTTTACAAATATTTAAGGCAGTCTGTTCATTTTAAATATTCACAGGGGCTCGGAGTGACAGGACAAGGGGGAAAGGATTCACACACAGAGGGCAGGGTTAGATGGGATATTGGGAAAGAATTCTTCCCTGTGAGGGTGCTGAGGGGTTGGAATAGAATTCCCAGAGAAGCTGTGGCTGCTCCTGGATCCCTGGAAGTGTCCAAGGCCAGGTTGGACAGGGCTTGGAGCAGCCTGGGACAGTGGAAGGTGTCCCTGCCCATGGCAGGGGTGGCTCTGGATGGGCTTTAAGGTCCCTTCCAACCCAAACCATTCTGAGATTCTCTGATTTTATTAGAAGGAGACAGATCATTCTCTTTCTCTCTGTGACCAGCAGTGATGGGCTTATGCAACAGAAAAGGAGCTTTAATTTAGACAGCAGCAACAACAACAACAATAACAAAAAAATCAGGGAGTTTGTCTTGGATTGTTTTTGGATTTTTTTTTTTTCAATAGAGTGCATAGCTCAGGAAATTTTGGGTTTGGCAGTCCAACTGCACAATATCAGCCCTGAAATTTTTTTTTTGTAGATTGGTTGGATAAGATCTGCTGTGATTTATACAGCTGGAGTTGATCCTGACTCTGCAAAGGAGGAAACTGCAGAGCTGAAAAGGTCCCTTTTTGCCACGTTCTCTGGCTCAAACTCCTGTGAAAGGTGTCAGTTCAGAGCTATTCATGGAAATGAAAGATGGGCATGGAATCTATGCAGCTTCCTGCAGAAAGTCAGTAGGAAATCCATTGCTGAAACTGGATTTCTCCATCAATACGTGGGGTTTGTTACAGAGAGCGGTTTTGAAAAAACAGATTTCTTTTTTTGCTTCGTTTTCCCTCCTGGTTTAATAGAAGAGAGGTGTACTGCTACCCTCCTGAAATCAAAAATCACACCAGAGACACAGCCTGGCAGCCTGGGTTTGAGATGATGTGAGCTCACATTCCCACATTCCCCACTGTTGGCCGAATTTTCCTTAGACAGCTCTCACTTCTGCAACAACCAAATCCTGCCAAGCCCAGAAGGGAACCGCATCTTCACAGCAACCTGTGAGCTCTCAGGAGCACAGAATTGTCCCCGATGACACTCGGTGGCTTTGGTGGCACAGAGAAGCCAACGTGCCCCTCAAAGTCCCTGGAAGGGGTCCCACTCACCAGCCCTGCTTCCCACAGATGAGAACATTGAGTCCTTGCTATCCTCCCTCTTGTTTGTTTTGGTTTTTTTCTTTTTTACAATTTTTCATTTTTAAAATGAGCAATTGTTTGTCACAAGGGAAAGATCTGATCTTGGAAGAAGGGAGAGGTAAGGCCCAGGGTCTAGAGCCCCTGGGCTGAGGGTGATTCCTATTTAGCCAGAGGTGAAGAACCTGGAGGTCTGTGTGGAATATGGGAGTTCTAACGTGCTCCCTAAAATCATCACAGAATCCCAGAATGAGTTGGAAGGAACATAAAAGCCCATCCAGTTCCACCCCCTGCCATGGGCAGGGACACCTTCCACTATCCCAGACTGCTCCAAGCCCTGTCCAACCTGCCCTTGGACACTTCCAGGGATCCAAGGGCAGCCACAACTTCTCTGGGAAACTTTTTCCAGGCCCTCACCACCCTCACAGCCAAGACTTAATTCCTAATATCCAACCTAAACCTATTCCCTCTCAGTTTGAATCCATTCCCCCCATCCTGTCACTCCAAGCCCTTGAAAAGTCTCTCTCTGTTGTTCCAGTAGCTCCTCCAGGCGCCGGGAGGCCACAGTGAGGTCACCCTGGAGTTTCTCTCCTCCAGGGCTGAACAATCCCGGCCCTTGCAGCCTTTCCTGGATGCCAAACAGCCGATGGCACTTGGGGAGCAGCAGCTGCTCCGTGCCAGTGACAGCAGGTGACACCAGCAGCTCAGGGGGACACCCCTGGGCAGCCCCAACCACAGGGGAGACCATCTGTCCCTTCAGGGGGGACACTGGGAATAAGGGAAATGAAGTGACGGGGGGTATGATATCTAAAATTGACATTACTTCACAAAGTTTGGGGTTTTTTTTAATTTTTCTTCGTGCCAAAACACGCGTGCCTCTCAATGGAACGGGTTTGTTCTCATTCTTTCTCAAACATCCTGCTTCTGCTGATTGAGTCATCTCACATTGCCAACAGCCAGGTGTTTCTTCTGGAAGTGCAGCAATCCTTGGCCTGTCCCCTTCACGAGGGCCTTCCCAAATCTCCTCATGTTTTTTCATTTGCCAAAATCCATTGGGGTAAAGTTACACGGATGCTGCCCAAGCGGGTGGCCAAGGCACCAAGGAGAGGGGAAGGATTTTCCTCGTCCTCCCTCAGAGTGTGCACCATGAGCTGGAAAAAAAAAGACACCCCAAGAGGGAGGGCAGCCCCTTCCTGACTGAAGGAATTAATTAAGGAATTTCGCAGCCTGAGGCCAGGGCTGGGACACAATGGCAGAGTGAGAGCTACAAGTGTTCACAAGCTGTGTGGAGCTCAGAACTCTCAGAATCACAGAATCCTTAAGGTTGGAAAAGAGCTCCAAGATCGAGTCCAAGCATTACCCCAACACTGCTCTGTTCACCACAAACCCTGTCCACAAGTGCCACATCCACACGTTTTCTGAGGGCTTCCAGGGCTGGTGATTCCACCACTGCTCTGGGCAGCCTCTTCCAATGCCTGACCACCCTTTCCATGAAGAAATTTTTCCTGATATTAAATCCAAACCTCCCCTGGCCCAGCCTGAGGCCGTTCCTTCTCCTCCTGTCCCTGTTCCCTGGGAGCAGAGCCCGACCCCCCCGGCTGTCCCCTCCTGTCAGGGAGTTGTGCAGAGCCACAAGGTCCCCCCTGAGCCTCCTTTTCTCCAGGCTGAGCCCCTTTCCCAGTTCCCTCAGGAATTCTCCAGCCCCTTCCCAGCTCCATTCCCTTCCCTGGACACCTCCAGCCCCTCCATGTTTCTCGTGGTGAGGGGCCCAACCTTGCAGAGGTGCAAAGTCAGAGATGAGGACACCCCTGTCCATGGGCTGCTCCCCATTCTTGCAAGGACAGACACACAGCAGAATATCAACCCCAAATTAATGCCAATCTCTTCTTTGTGCATCCACCATGCCCACATTTATTACCTTCATGAAAAAAAAAATTCCCCAAACTTGGTCTTCTGATTTCACTTATGCAATTCCATCCACTTCCTGGGGATTACAAGGATATCACAAAATTCAGGCCTGGGTCCCTTTAATTGTTCAGATGATTTGTAAGCAGTTTTAATGTACCAGGTGCAAAATCATTCCTGCTTCTCCAGCACCTAAAAAAGAATTATTTACACGGCTGTGAAGCAGGGGCGGGGCACGCAGAGCTTGATCTCCTCCTGATTTAAATCCCAGGCAGCAGTTCCCTTTGGGAATGACACCAGATGGGATTCCAGGGTGCAGCTCAAGGTCATCCAAAAACTCTGCTCTGCTCTGAACTGTCAGTGGGATCATCAGGAACCACACAAAGCCAGGAGAGAAATTTAATCCACTGCCACAGACCCAGGGATCCTCGGGAAGAGCATTGGGAATGCTCCTTCCCCTCGAGTTCAAGGACACAAACAGCCCTTGGTTGGAAGTGGTAGAATGGGAAGGAAATCTCTGGGCCCAGAGGTATGGCAGGGAAAGTGTGTTTATGCTGTGGCTTTGTAAATCTGTGACTTTTAAGAGGAGAGGCAGATGGTTCATTTAATATTGTCTCACTTAAGACAAGGCCCTCACCTGCAGCTGGAGACAGAGCCACTCCACAATATCCTGTGCACAACCTATTCCCAAACAAGCCCAGACTTGCACACCAAACCTTGCTTAGAGCTTTTTTTTTTTCCCCTTTTTGATGAAATCACTCCTAACTGAGCACTAATTTCACTTCATTGCAGGTTTTCTGACCTGTTTCAACCCTGAGCAGTCCACGCCTGGGTGTCACCGCTCTATTTTTACCCAGCACTGCTCCAGCCCTGCTGCTGGAGCTGGCTCAAGGTGACAACGTGACCTCCACAGCAGCAGCACCTGAGAGCAGCCCTGGGATCCCCAGGACTGAATCCTGCAGGGAATATGGCTCTGGAAGCATCAGAAACAGTGTTCTTAAAGGGAAGGTTGGTGACTACTTCTAACACCCTGTCAGGGAGGGGGCTCTGCCCCTCCAGCCCACCCTGCTGGGCTGTGCCCAGCTCGGGGCTCGCTGGAGCTGCAGGAGCGGGGCCAGAGGAGCCCATGGGGATGTTCCAAGGGTTGGAGTCTCTGCTCTGGGGCCAGCCTGGGACAGCTGGGAATGTTCACCTGGAGAAGGATCCAGGGAGAGACCTCAGAGCCCCTTCCAGAGCCTAAAGGGGCTCCAGGAGAGCTGGAGAGGACAAGGGATGGAGGGACAGGACACAGGGAATGGCTTCACACTGGAAGAGGACTGGGTTAAATGAGACAATGGGAAGAAATTGCCAATTTTCTCTGCAATGGCACAGGGCGCCCAGAGCAGCTGTGGCTGCCCCTGGATCCCTCGAAGTGCCCAAGGCCAGGATGGTTGAGGCTTGGAGCAATTGGGATAGTGGAAAGTGTCCCTGCCCGTGGCAGGGGTGGCACTGGATGGGCTTTAAGGTCCCTTTTGAGGTCCCTCCCAGCCAAGTCATTCCCTGACAAGCTGTTTGATGCTGCCCTGTGACACAAGTGTCCAACACTCACCATTTTATCTGCTCTGTGTTGGTGCCACTCCCCCTCCCAGGTCAGGCAGTGCCAGGTTATCCAGATCTCACTGCAGACCAAGGAACCACCTTCCCTCATCCTTTTTACCTCCCAGCCGGGCAATTCCCCTTTCCCTCACGCCAAAGGCAGCACTGCCACTGCAATCCAGTGTCTGTGGGACAGAAGGTCTGAAAGACTAAAGGATCAGTCTGCAGGCTTCCTCATCTGCAGCCACAGAGTAACAGCACATCTCCCACTTGCTGAGGAAATGATCTGGGAATGTGGATTTGGGAAATTTAGCAGAGGGGATAAGCTCAGCCCATTCCCAGATTTCCGTGGAGAGCTGTTGAGTGTTTCTTTTCACCAAGGAGAACAACCTTTTATAGATCTCGAGGAAATGGCCAGACCTCAAATCACTTGGAAATTTCAAAATATTTGTTCCTCCAATGACTATTATGTAAACCCAGAGTCCTGCTGAGGAATCGTTCCCCTATGTAGGTCAGGAAAAGGAAAAGCAACTTTGTGTCTGAGTCTTGCAAGGGACAAAAGCGGATTCTGAAAGTGTATTTTTAGTTTTCCTGCCTGTTTCCTTCAAGCAGCACCACGGATTTTTCCAGATGTAGAGAAAACAGCATTTGCAGATATGTACAAAAGTTTATTTTACAAACAGCAACTACTTTGGAATAGCAAAATTGCATAAAACATAGAGCAGCGTTAGAAAACCAGCTCAGGGGGACGTTTTCTATCCGAAGCAGAATTTAACAGAATTTCATTAAATAAAAATACCTCCAACCCTTCCCTTCAACCCCTCCCCAACCATTCTCTACCTGATGGAATTCCTTTAAAAACCTTTGACTGAAGATATGAACGACTTTAGTGACGGTGCAGTAATTTTTTTTAAACTACAGTTAATTGTTTGACCGTATTTCCATTACCTTTTCCTGGCCTTAAAAAGTCAAATCAGCCCTGAAATATGATAAAAATCTGATCCTGGAGCAATATTTTCACTGACAGGTATTGAATGGTAATGGTTATGTTTGTATATTTTGTAACACCATGAACCCCCTGGCTTTATTTTCTTAGTAAGGGGAAAAAAAACCAAGTTACAGTTGTACTGAAAATGATGAAACGACAACAAATATCACTGAAATATTTGCTCAGGACTCTGAGATGGCTGCTGTTATTAGAAACACATCTGTAAATGTGTCCTGACTTGGATATTAAATGTATTTAATGCTAAAAAAGCATAAGAAGTTTACCAAAGGGTGGAAAGGTTGCAGGCACACTCTTTGTCACTAAATTCTAAGTGTAGGAAAGGGGTAAGAGCAGAGTTTTGGGTACTTCTAGAAAAGTGATTAACCCCCACGGCCAGTTCAGTTTCAGGAACGTGCTGTGGGTGGACAGAAATGGAGGGAATCATCACCATCTCCCTCTGAACTTGCTTTTCATGTTTCATAAGTGTACCAAAAATTCATTGAATTTGGGGGAGCTTAATTCAATCAGAGAGAGCAGGAATTGACGCCTCAGCGAGAAATTACCGCTTTTAATTTTCAAAGCTACTGGCTCCTGATGAGATGAAGAAAAAAAAATCATTCCCAATATTTGAAAATGAGGAAATGAAAGCATCTCTTAGGCATTACAGAAAGTCAGTAATGGAAACTGTTATGGTACAACAGTGCTCGTTAGCTCTAATCAAACCACTTTTGTTTTGTCACCACAGACCCCAATTTTCAGGTTACATTATGCCATCGAAAAATCTGGTTCTCAGTACACAACTTTCTAAACCTCCCCAAAAAAACTTTACAGATTATTTTAAATCAACTCAATCAGAATATTGCAAGAATTACCCAATGGCCTTCAGCCTGAATCTATTTATTTTTTTGCAAACCATTTACCTGTAACCCAAGAATAATTTTTGGTACTAAACTTTACTTTGAAACTATTGCCCATGTTTTTTATGAGGCATCCCAGTACTTTTTTAGTCCTGCTTTAACAAGATACAGTTCAACATTTGCAATATCAGTATCTGAAATCCCCTGTGGTGAATGGGATACGGAGCTTTTATAAAGGAGGTTTTACAAAGGAACCTTTATGGCTGGTTTTCTCAAAAAATTATCATCATGTCAATTTTTGAAAGAGTGCTTTGGACAAGCTCATGATACACCCATGGTTTACAACATTCCAAATGTGTTGAAGGACGCCAAGCACTGTAATAGGAACTGAAATCAAAGTCAGGAAGTGTTTAGAAACACTTTTTTTTTTTAGTTTCTGAAGGACATTGCTGTTTATCACAAAATTCCTCTTTCAAACATAAAAAAGTTTAGACAAGTTGGATATTAAGCTCCAAACTCGTTCATCACACCTTTGCTCACTGCTTGTCAGTTTGACAATTCCCACTGTGCATCGTCTCACCTTCTCCAGCAGAATTCTGCAACATCACAGTTCAGGAGGGATTAAGACAGAGTGGCAGGCTTGGTTTTCCTCACCTATATCCTGGATAGAATGCAATAATCAACAATCAAGACAGCATGGAAACAGCTTCCAGCAATAAAAAAAAGCATCTTCATCAACTAGAAATGGCAGCCTTTTTAAGAAATTGACTTCACAGTTTAACAGCTGCTAGCACATCTTTCCTAAGGTGTTTATAAACAAACTTGAAGACAGTCCTGACTGCTGCACCCAAAAAGTGGCAGCAGCAATTCACCTAAGTGTCATTCATGGCTTGGAAAAGCTGATTCAAGGAAACCAAACTCGGGGGTGGTTTTTTTTATTATTGTTTTGTAAAAGTTGCGTTTGACATAAAAAAAAAATAAAAAATAACATCAGCTGTCGAGCTCAGTCCTTCCCTCTGTGAGCAGAGAGTTGAGTTCACTGTTAAACAGGAAAGTTTCAGCTAATTCAGCAAACAACCTTCATTTGTCACACTGTCAGAACAGGGTGGTTTTTTTTTTTTGAATGTAACACTGAAAAAATCCTGGGATACAGTTTCCATCCTCAAAGGAACATCCTCAGCTGTATCTGCTGCTCTCACTGGGGCTCCTGTTGTTGGAGTAGCTGCGGTCGCTGTCGCTGTCAGAACCGTAGGATCTGTAAGGAGAAAACAAACAAACAAAAAGATTTAAATGCCCCCAAAGCTGCAGTTTCAGCTCCAAATTTTAAATTGCATCGTGTCAAGAAATTGTCACAGATAAAAAAAACAAAACAGTCTTTTACAGGATTGTATTTCTTGTAAGTAAAGGATTCATTAAAGGATACTAAAAATGGAAATGATCGTTGACTTCACATGATGAAAACTCCGTGTAACTCAAGTCAAACTGTAACTTCTTGCTTTCTCTGTTACAGCTAAAAACGTCCAAAATTAATGTTTTAATAGAAAAGCTAATTGAGCTGAGTGAGAAGTGTATTCTAACAAGTGGAACTTCACACTGCAAGCATTTCTCAACTAGGATAATTTCACAAATCCTTGATTTATTTATTTGATTTTCTTGTTTGAAGGAAGGTCTTCAAAATTAGGCCCCATAACCACAACAGAGGTGCGTTTGTGTGTCTCCAGTGTGGAAATTGTATTTAAAATGTTTTGGCTCCTCCAGACAAATTCCAAGCTCAGCACCTGGCCAAATGTCAACACAGAGCCCAGATGGTTTCAGACAAGCCACAGGACACGTTCAAATTACACAGAACAAGCTTTCAGAGATTTTCCACCCTCCTGCCTGTAAGGGAAGCTTTCTAAGTGAAAGGTGAGCATTTCCTAATCCCACACTGTTTCTCTGAAGCTCCTCAACACAATAAAGCAACGGTTTTTAAGTTTATTTCCACATTCTTCATTAAATCTCATTAGTTTTCTCTCTAACACAAGATGAAAGTTGTCTTGTGCAAATGGGTGAGAGCAAAGTTCCATTAAGAGTTGGTATAAAGCTGTGAAAAAATTCATATGAGGAGAGGATGAAAATGTACAGTAGTCTTAGAAAGCTGATTTATTACTAATAGGGGGCATATTAAAAGGTATAAAACAAATCATCAGTGATATTAAATATATCTACAACTCTCCATCCATATCTCTGTGAAATGTGCTCACTTACACTTATATAAATCCCCTAGACTGAAGAGAATAAAATTTATTCTAAACTCATCAGATTTGCAGGTAAAAATATTCTTTCAAAATACATCCTAGGCAGTTAAACATTAAATCTGGATTGCAGCAAAACTTTCAGTTTCCTTTCCAGATTGTTTTAAATCCACTTCTGCAGTGTAACCAAAAAGAATTTACCATACAGTGGAATTCTCTGCATACCAGGCAGCTTTTAATCCATTACAGAGCACTTGATTTCAATCTTGTGAGCTATGTGGGTTTTAAGAAACACTTGATTATTATTATTATTTAAAAAACTCCAAATCATAGAATCATTAAGGTTGGCAAAGACCTTTGAGATCACCAAGTCCAACGGTCAACCCAGCCCCAGTATCTTCATTATTTAACCATTATAAACTATTAAAATGCCATTTCCACAAGATTTTAACACTTCCAGGGATGGAGACCCTGGGAAACTGTGCTAATTTTGAATGCATGGATACAATGAACTGGAAATCAACCTTTTCTTATCCTGGTTGTTTCCCCATCCTCACATTTGCAACGTCAGAACTTCCAACTTCCTCGCTCACACGCACGCTCTGATTTTAGTTAGAATTTGGTTTGAATTATAACTTTTGCTGAGTGTATTTCTTATTCTTATGGGGGGAAAAGACAGCACTGTGGCCTTGTTAAACATCCTCTGGTTGTGTTCAGCAGATCCTCGTACACCAAAGCAGGGTCAGACCCACCTGGATCTCCGGTCGTAACTCCGGGATCTCCGGTAGCTGTCGCTCCTCTTGCTCCTGCTCCGACTCCTGCTGTAATAACTGTCATAGGTGTAGGACCTGCTTTAAAGGGGGGGGGAAAAAAGTAATTGTGAATTCACAATTTCTGGTCTAAAATGGTGTTTTGGATGCTGGTTTAAGGGATATGTATACAGAGACATGAGGGGCTGTAAAGAAGCTACTTTCAAGGATGTGGCGAATGATTTTACACTTTGTAAAGGATTCAACACAACAATCTTCAAAATAAGTGAAAATCTCAAATTTTATTAGGAAGGGCATATTAAGCATTTATAAAGTTTTGTGCTTTCTTTTTTCTAGTAAAATTCTTGTTTGCTGATACTTCTGAAAGCAAGCAAAGCGATTCCAATTATAAACTCAATTTTATTTAAAAAAAATAAAGCAAAATGTGTTCATTACTACTTATAGCATTACCTGCAACTGTAATGCCAGGATGGTTTGGTTATTTTCAGCTTTTGGAAGTGCCTTGTGTTCATTTTGCTTTGATTAAAGTTGTCTTCATGGTATTGTAATAGTTTTAAGTACTACAGATCCCAGGAACTGTCCAAGGCCAGGTGGGATGGGGCTTGGAGCACCCTGCTTTAGGGAAAGGTGCCCTTGCCCATGGCAGGGAGTTGGAACTGGATCATCTTTAAGGTCCTAACTCAAACTATTCTGGGATTTTATGAGATAAAAGTAATCTTAAAAAGTATTTTTATAAATAAATAAATCTGTATTTAGATATGCATTGGTATTACAGCGTGCATAATAACATACATAGTATGTATGATATATAATAGTATCACATACAATAATTATATAATAAAGTCTGTTTTAAAGAAATGGAAATAAAAGTACACTTCTACTCAGATGATTGGATGGGCAGCACATTTCTTGCAGAGTTTGCATAAAAGGACAATCCATACCTGGATCGACTGTGGTGACCATAGGAACTGCTCCTGGATCGGCTCCTGCTGTAGCTCCGACTGACAAAAAATCAAAACCACAGAGGGGCTTTTAGCCAAGAGAAAGCCAAAAACGCTGAAGAGAGCAGGGGGAGAGGGGGAACAGGAGGAGGAGAACACGTCTGGCACCGTCTGCAGCTGGATGAACTCACCTCCGGCTCTTGTAACTGTGGTAGGAGCTGCTGCGGCTCCTGGAGCGATCTCTGCTGTACCAGCCCCGGCTGCGGCTCCGCGAGTAACTCCTGGACCTGCAACCAAGACACAACACAACTGAGGAGAAGAGCAGCACAAAATGGGAACCAGAAGAAGTGATGGAACTTCAGCTCTCTAGCTAAATATTTATTCCATATTGGCTAGATGGTTCAGCCACTGAGTTAATCTCCAAGGGCTGCAGCCCCTCTGCTCCAGAGGCAAGCTGGGAGAGCTGGGGGTGTTCACCTGGAGAAGGGAAGGCACCAGGGAGGGCTCAGAGCCCCTGCCAGGGCCTAAAGGGGTTCCAGGAGAGCTGGAGAGGAACTCTGGACAAGGGCCTGGAGTGACAGAACAAGGAGGACACTTCCCATTGACACAGGGTGCCCAGAGAAGCTGCGGCTGCCCCTGGATTCCTGGCAGTGTCCAAAGCCAGATTAGATGGAACTTGGAGCACCCTGGGATAGTGGAAGGTGCCCATGGCAGGGGGTGGAACTGTATGGTCCTTAAGATCCCTTCCAACCCAAACCACTCTGTGGATCTCTAACACAGGACTGTTAAAAAGCAAAAACCACAACCTGAAAAGCATTCCTTGAGAATATAAGAACATTTATTTTACCAGGGCTGGCCGCAGGAGCAGCACAAGCTTCTCACCTATATGAGTATGTAGAACTTCTGGACCGACTTCTCGAGTGACTGTAGGATATGGACCTTGTTCTGTGTCTGGATTTAGACTCAGATTTACTTCGTGACCTGCTGAGACTCCTGGAAGGGCTGTTGTCATCTCTGCTTGGAGATTCCTCCTCACTGGAACTCTCTTGGTTCCTTGGCCGACGATTTAGCCGGGCTGTTTTCCTCACTTCATCAAAAAGAGACCCAGGCCTTACTTTATTCTTTGCTTTTATTTCAATTCTTAAACCTGCTGGTTTAGGCTCTGGTGCTGGTACTACATTTTTAACTTCTGTGGTCATACTAATTGTTGCTGATTTTAAGTTACCAACACCTTGCAAAGGCTTCCATTTATTATCTATCATATTGCTGGGTGTATTTTCAGAAATTTCACTTTTTAAACTACAGTCTTTAGCACCAGACACAGGGGCAGAATTATTTTCTTGCCTTCCCGTTTCTTTTTCTTCTTTAATATTAATAAAGTCTCTTATGTTGTTTCCCAGTTTGACAGCATCTTGCTCAGGGGTCTCAACCTGTAACTCTTTTTTTACATCAGCACTTAAAGGTTTAGCAGTGAGAATGACAGGAGACAAAACATC
The DNA here is from genome assembly GCA_008694505.1 of Cyanoderma ruficeps. Lineage (NCBI taxonomy): Eukaryota > Metazoa > Chordata > Aves > Passeriformes > Timaliidae > Cyanoderma > Cyanoderma ruficeps. The sequence goes on from VZDJ01000046.1 coordinate 1,140,123, forward strand.
CACATCCACCTTCCCCGGCGAGTTACGATCCGGAGTACAAATCTCCATGTTGTCATCTGTCTGAATAACATCTTCCAGCCCATTCTGGTTATTTTCTTCAGCTTGTTTAATCTCACTCTTGCAGGCAGCCACGTTTATTCCTGAGTTTAAAATACCGGTTGAAGTGCTTGATTCAATGGGCTCTTTATTAAGGTTGCTGCGATCTGGCGAGGCCCCATATGTGGTGTTTTTATCTAAAAGGTTTTCATTCACACACGACTTTTCACCATTTCCCATTTTATCTGTGACTATTTCATCCTTTTCATAAACTTGTTTTTTATCCTTTATGTCCCTGCTAAGCTGCTTTTCTTTTTTATCATCCTTGGTAACCGGCTTTTCATTTATCTCATCGTCCTCTTCTTCCCCAAACTCAAGGGGGGGCTGCCAATGAAACATTTCTTTTCTTTTCTGGACTTTGTGTTTTTTCTCCTTTTTGCCTTTCGATTTTTCCTTTGCTTTTTTGGAATGTGATTTTTTAGGAGTCTTTTTCAACCCGTGTTTGTGTTTTTTCAACTTGCCTCGAGTGTCTGCCGAGCTGGAACAAGAACTCTCACATTCAGAAGACGACAACTGTTTGCTTGCCTTCCACGCACAGTCAGAACCCAAAAAGCCCTCTGAGGAATTGGATTGTTTCTTTATCCTTTTAGTAACACTAAGCTCTGTGTCAGACCCTGAGGTGGCCTCTCCTTCTTCTTTCCCAGAGGAGGGTCTGGAATCCCGCCTATTATGCTTTGCCTCTCCTCTCTCTGAATTTGACTCCGAGTCCCATTTGCTACCTGAGTAGGATTTGCGTTTCGTTTTTGCACCACCTCTGGGCTGCTCCGAGCATTTCTCTTTAGCTGTTTTCTTTTTAGAGTGATCAGAATCCTGCTCACCCTTGGCTTTCTCCTCCCTTCTCTCAGAACTTATGCTGTTTTTATCCTGTTTCTCAGCATCCCCTTCTAATGGAAAGTGCTCTTCTTTTTCTTGGATCGCTTTAACTTTGGCAGAGCGCTCGCTGTCGGAGGAGAAGTCCGAGGATGACAAACTGTCACTCTCCTTCAACCCTTGGGAAGACTCATCGTAGTCCTTCGGATGCTTGTAAGGCAAAGTGCTTTCAGAGCTCGTTTCCTGCCGCAGTTTGAGGCCCCGAGCTTTGGGATCGCTGGATGTGGATTTCCTTTTGCTCCTGTGCCTGTCCTCATCGCTGAGGGAATAGTCGGACGTGGACTCGCTGTACCCCGACCTGTCGCTGCGGTATTTACCCGGGGACGGCGATCTGCCAGAAGAAGGAGATTTTGTCCTCGAGCTCGATGGGCTTCTAGACCTTGAGTAAGATCTGGAGTATGACCGGCTTCGGGAGGACCTGCTCCTGGACCTCTGCCAGCTCTCCGAGCTCCTGTCACTGCGGCCTTTGGAATAAACGCTCCGATCGCTCTCCGAGCTCCTCTCCTGCTTGCGATAGGAGGATGAAGTGTTGGCCTCCTTAACGACCACTAAATTGTAATTAGTTGGGGTGGGAATTAAGTGGGTTGTTTTAGCTTTCATCTCCTGAATTCGCTCATACGACGGCTTCCAAGGTTTCTGCCCAGGTTTCCACCTTGAAGGTGGGGGACTGTCACTTAAGGGAATGACAGGGAGGTTTTCTGGGACAACTGGTGGCACGATGACCTTGTCACTGGGCAGTATCACTGCTCGGACAGGCTCAGCAGTCTTGGTCAACTTCGTGTCAGTTAACCGTGCTGAAATATTCCGTGGAGAACTGGGAACAGTCTTTTGCTGCCTGGGGTTAGAACTCGACCGTGACCTACTTTGAGACCGCGATGATTTAGAGGCTGATCTTGATCTAGAACTTCTTCTGGAGTAAGATCTTGATTTAGATCTAGACCTGGATCTGGACCTGTAGTACGATCGAGACCTTCTGCTTGATAAAGACGACAAGCTCTGGTCTTCCTTATCAGATTTAGACCAGTCTCTCCTGGATGAACGCCTGGAAGACAACGAGGAAGAACGAGATTTCCTCTCGCGATCACAAGATGATTTCGTCCTCCTGTGGAAGGAATGAGAGGATTCTACATCTGAGGAGGCTGATGTTTTCTTTTTCTTCGTCTGCTTGTGCTTCTTGAAATGCTTCTGCTTTTTAGATTTCTTTTTATGCTTCACCTTCTTCTTCTCCTTCCTGTGCTTCTTGTGATGGCTGGAGTATCTCACAGTGCTCAGATCAGCATAACCGTTATGGGACCAAGACCTGGATCTCCGGGATGCACTTCTCTCATCCCATCTGCTTGTACAGGGGTCACTCAACCTGGAAAACAAACAGATAAACCCCAGAGTAAGTGCAAATTCCTTAAAAACCTCTAGATAAATTAAGTATTTTTCAACTTCATTTTAAATAAGTTTACATAAACGCCAGCACACACACTTTAATACCAGAGAACAGCTTTGAGTTCCTTACACTCGTTTTAAGAATACAGAATTGCATCACTATTAAGAGCTACTTCTCCCTAAGAAATACATCAGCCAACACCAGCAAATTTTGCATATTTTAGAACCCAAGTAAAGAGATTTAAGGTTTTAATTACCCAGTCTGCAGGACTTTGACCTCTACAACTACAGGATCCTTAAACCACATTTACATACAAGTTTAAAAACATCTCAGTACATAAAAAAGAATAATCAGAAACATTTGCAATTATTCACTAATAGTTATATACAATATTTTTAAGTTTTTCTTTTTCTCTCTCATAATAAGATAGAAGCTTATATTTAATATCAAGCCACGAGGAATTTTGGAGAGCTGACTTCCATCCATCATACGGTTTGCAACTGCTGCAAGAACATACAACTAAAATAATAAAGGCTGAGTGGATTTGATTGTTCTACTCCATGTAATCCAATTTGAAGATAAGGAAATCCCTGAATCCTTAAGGTTGGAAAAGACCTTTAAGACCACCAAGTCCAACCACCAACACCACCACGTCGTTCTGCCCTAAACCACGCCCTCAGGTGCCACATCCACACGTTTTCTGAACATTTCCAGGGATTTTAAGACTACCAAGACCAACCACCACCTTGCTCAGCACTAAACCATGAGTCCTCAGATGCCACACCCACAAGTTTTCTGAGCACTGCCAGGGACAGTGACTCCCCACTTCCCTGGGCAGCCTGTTCCGGTGTTTTCTGCGGGAAAGAAAAAAATTCCCAATATCCAACCTAAACCTCCCCTGGCACAACTTGAGGCCGTTTCCCCTCACCCTGGTCCATCTACCCAATCAATCCTGGCTTGTCAAAGGCCAGGACATTCCCCAAACTGTGCTAAGGCTTATCTTACTTGTCTCCTTTGCTCCACTTCTCCCCGCTGGGTGCTCGGTAGGTGCGCAGCCTCTGCATCTCCTCCTTCCAGTGGGGAGGGGTCTCGCTGCTCTCCTCATCGTCGGACTCGGAGCAGGAGCGGGAGCGCGGCGGGGTGTGATAGCGCTGGGACAGCAAACACACACAGCTGCAGGGAGGGTGTTCTCACAGAACTGCTGAATCTTTTACACTCAGAGCATTCTGCAAAGCCTCAGAGAGGCCAGCAGCTCGCCCAGCTTTTTTTGAAAGGAAGAATCAAGGAAGAGGCCGCGGATTCCCTTTTGGAATAACACGATTACGGCAGATAACCACCCTCGTTTTTGAGGCGCAGATGTTTTACTTCATTTTGTAGGAGCAAAGACAAAACCCCATTTCAAAAGTTACTGCTGCTCAATTCTTCAGGAATGGGAATCCAGATTAAGTCACTTCAAAGCAATTTAAAAAAATAGAAAACCAAACAAAAAAAAAACCTCACAAAAAAACCTCCCAAACTCTTTCACAGAAAAAGAGCAATGAAGCTTCACATTTAAAAAATTATGCATAGGCAGAGCATTTAAGTAGGCAACAAGAGCTACTTGTGCAGCAGAGAAAGAAGAACTGTGCTATTGATAACTCATTATTTTCCATTACCCAGTGGGATACACACTTAGGTAAATTCTGTGAGGAAATCAGATGCTCCTTGACTCAATAAAAGCACATCTGGATTTGACTCAATTATTTCGAGCCACTTACGAAAGCAGTAAAAAAAGGGGGGGGAAAAAGTGTTGTCCCCCAGAATAAAATCCCGAAGATGCATGTATTTATTTATCCAGGTAATTACAGAAGGCTTTAAGACATCCTTTTTATATAAAAAACTCAAAATTGAGATAACTTGCCACTCAGAGGTTCCCTATTGTTTCAACAGAAGCAGTGACTACTTAAAAACCAGCTTTTACAGAAGAATGGCCTAAAAGATTACAGGGAGTCATGGACCTCCCTAATTCTCACATTTTATACTCTGCAGTCTTGTGGAACCTACAAACAAATATTGTGAAAAAAATCAGTGAACTTCACCTAGACAGAAACTGTGCTAATAAAGACTATTAGAGATGGAAAGAAAATGTGCTTCTCCAACTGCCAGCCCTAAATGACATCTTTTTTAATTCCTAATTTTGCTGAGAGTGCCAAAATGGTAAAAAAAAAAAGACAGAAACCCCAATATCTGGCAGAAGCCAATTCCTCTTCTCTTTGAGTTATTTTTCCCCAAGGCTTTATTTACATAAATATTTCCAAACATTCCATTTAGGCAGTTTTTTTTTCCCCAAACAATCTTTAAGTAAAAAGACAGTAACAGGAAGGATGGAAAAAAAGTGTTACAAAATCAACTACCTGACAAGATTTCAATGCTTTCTAAACTGGATCCTACAACATGTAAATAAATTGTCATACAAAGCCCTCCAGGGAAATTCAAAGCTCAAAGTCAGGGAAGACACTCTGGGTGAGAGGAAATAAAGAAATAAATAAAATTGTCACATACTATTGTGCCTCTTCCTCTAATTTTTCGTCCAGATTTAGAGACTGATGGTTTCTGGTCGGTCAGAACTGGAGCAGCATCAAGAAGCTTCCTACATAAATTAATAGAGTATGAAGTTAAATAGCAAAAAAACACAATTAACTTACAATTAGTTTAAGTTAAAAATGAGAAATATTCATCATCTTATTCATTCATTTTCAGACAGAATTCAGCTTTTTTTTTTTCAAGAAACAAAGCAAGAGAGTTCTGCAACAAAAAGCAAATCAACATGTGTTTGTTTTCAACCAAATGTGCAGCCTGATCTCTTGATACAGAAATTAATGCTAACAGTGACTTGCAAAACACTGTCACAAGAGGTTAACTTGTGTTTGGGGCACAAATCCTGAAGACAACAGGGGCAGAAGAGTTTCAGGATCTCAGTTCAGGATCCTTCACAGGTTCTAAAGCTTTGCTTCTTTCACCTTATGTAATATCCCCAAAAGTAGTAAGTGAATCTTTGGGAACGTGAGTGATGTTCCAAGAAAAGACTTACAGGAGACTGTACCATTAAGGGAAATTAAAAAACTCAACACCAAACAAACCCAACACTGATTTTAGAGGTAATGGATTAGCTGAGTTACAAAAGCAAGGAAATTTGGCAGTAGAGGAACAAAACACATTGAAAGCATCTTGTGAACTTGTGACTTCCTTTTTAGCAAAAGAAGAGTATTTTTTCTTATTCTCAAACACTGATAAGTCACAGAATTCCAGGTGATTGAACCAAAGTTTCTCCATCAGTGTAAGAATCACCTCTCCCAATCCCAAGCTTCCCTTGCAATCAAGAATTTCCTGTGGTTTGCATTGCATGATTACTTCTGAAATTATTAATTGTTTTAAATTGAGTTTAACATCCTTAAAGACCAACGAAATCATCTCGAGGTGTCACTGAAAACCCCTGGCACAGGTCACAAGGAATATCACAAAGGAAACTGTAAAAAGGACAACGAAATGACCTCATGCAGCAACTCTGACGCCGCAGTCAGCAGCACCAGGAAGAGAACGTTAACAGGAACATTTCATGCACACTTTTTCAGCAAGCCAGAATAAAAAGCTCGGAGTTCCTTACGGTTCAGGCTCTACATTGACAACAGGCACATCTCTTCTGAGCAAAAATCTATTTTCAGGCACTGGGGGGATTTCTTCAGGACGTACCACGGGCTTGTCCCGCTTTGTGCTAAGGTCGACTTTGTCTGCGACATCGCTCTTGTCAGAAAGGCTGCTGAGGGAAAGAGCCGGGTGAGAAATCACAGTCACCTGGAAAAATCCCTTTTCCAACTGGATTCCAAGACAAGATGCATTGAACTTAAGGTTGGCCTAAGAACCAAAATGTGTTCCACCACCCATTTCGAGCTAAAGGGAGGATGGGCCACTATTACTGGAGAGAAAGTTCAGTTCTTGCTTTACAGCAAATAATTCTGCTTTTCATTCACAACAACTTGTTGTGAAATATTTATAAAATGTAATCAAATATATTTACAAAGTTCTGTAATTTGCCTTAAGCCTCACTTTCACATAGGTGTGCTGAGCCCTGAACAGTTTCACATGCTGGGATTTAGTTATTTCAACATCACTCTTGCTTCTATCCACAAAGATCTTCAATTTCATGGAAAAACTCAACAAAAAGCTCAGCTTTGGGGTTTTTAGTTTGTTTATAAAATCATGCACCAACCCCCAAACTTAAAAGCATTTTCATATTTACTGCTTGAGCCCTTCATGAAAACAAAGCAGAATTCCCCAGATCTCATGAAAACAAAGCAGAATTCCCCAGATCTCACTGCAACCGTTGAATTTAAGAGACCAGTCACCGTCTTTGGCTTGAGGTTCGCTTGCACCTTGGATCCTCCTTCTTCCTCTCCTCCTTCCTTCGTTTCCTGGACTGTTTGGTTTTAGCTCTTCTTTTCCTCTTTCTCCTCCTGCTCCTTTCATTCTCAGCCTCACTCTCAGATGAGGATTCTGAAGAGCTGGATGCACTGGAGGAGGACTCTGAGGCTTCTGAGTCAGAGCAAACCTTCTTCTTCTTCTCCAAAGCTGGAACAGTTATTTTCAGTTTACACTCTGCACATGTGTGTGCACGTAAAAGCACAAAGCACACGATTTCACAGATGTATAAACAGACAAATGGGCCATTTTTGAAAAGCTCTGTGAAGTTTTTCACAGTATTAAAGAATCACAATAAAAATTCATCTGATTGTGCCCAGTCTAAATCCGTGTTGGTATGATACAAATATTTTCCAGAATACACAAATAAGCAAAGACCACTCCTAGTAAAAAAAGTTAGGTGCTTGTGGAAACAATGCACAGGTTGCAAATCAAAGATAAAGAACAAATTAGTTGCTGGCTCAGTTGTGTATTTTTTTATTTTTAAAACTTTGTCATTTTCTCTTTTCTGCATCCTCACACTTTAACACTATAGCTCCTCATGACTTTCTCTAAAGGACATAAATAATCACCATATCCTGAAGGAAAATCAGAAATGAGGTAGAAAATGAAAACTAATAACACTCCACTAATTCACAGACACTGTCCAAACATGTATTTAAGATCATTTACTCTCAATGAATCTTTTTGAAAAGGAAAATAAACTTGACCACATATATTGCATATATTAACTTTACAGAATCCTGAAATAAACCTTTGGAAAGTGCACAAAATCCAACTTAAGGAAAAGTGCATTTGTGTTTCCCTCTTTCATGGACAGAAAAAGAACTTTTCACTCCTTTTTGAGTTTTCATGTCAACCTCTAACATGAACAGGGGACAAACGTTGGGGGCAGAAAATATGTGTTTTTTTTGCTGTATCTTCCTCTCCTACACCAAGATTTACATTTTACAGGCTCGCTGGAATTAATTAAGATTCTACACGTTTACCATGATGATTTTTAGCTGTTGGTGGGATTTTTGCACTCCCTGAGGACACGAACATCAGTGAATTTGGGAATGCTGGGACTCACCATCTTTAGCTGACCTGGTGACCAGCACCCCGCAGTCAATGACCCGGACGTCTGCGTAGGGCCTGCTCGCCGTATCGGTTTTGAGATTTTCTATCTGTTCTATCACTTCAAACCCAGAAATAACCAGCCCAAAGACAACGTGCACGCTGCAGAAAGGAAGTATTCACAAATCACAAAACATCTGTGAGTCGCTGTAATGGTTCTCCAATCAATTTCACATTTAAAAAGTCAGTTCGAGGTAGAACCGTTGAGCTCTTAATGCATTAAATAAGACTTTTAAAAATGATTTAACATTGAGAACAACGCTAGGATTTTATGCAATATGAGACAAAGATCCACTCTGACATCAAGTATTTCCCTCAAGTTGAAGGAATCTCCTCTCCTCTACAAGGGCAGGGTAAACAGATTATAATTCCTAACACACCCTTCTATTTTTGCAGTTTTGTGCAATAGAGATCAAGAGCCCATCTATAAACATGACAAAAGTTCTCCCCAGAGAACAATTTATAGGCCCCTACAAACCCAGGAGACAATTCCTTCCTGGCATTTCAGAGACAGTTAAAATAAAGGAATCCTCGGGTTTGTTCTATGGCACCACATTTCCCTTTCTGTCTTCCATTTCCTCCATAAATTTTAGGGATAAAAACATACCCCAAAAGAGATGACTGCTCAGATATATTAAACTTGGCAATTCAACTCCCAGATTGATGGGCTGAGGGCAGCAACCGGTTTTAAGGAAATAATCTCAGGATTTAAGACAATTCAAATTTTTGTCCAGCTTTAGGAAATAAGTTGTGACTTGAAATTTTTACAGAACTGAAACTTTTGTTTTCCATCTCGTCCCATTGTATAATCTTGCACAGAACTAAGGATTTGTTTCCCCATTGTTGTCTACTTTCAATACAACCCTCAAACTTTAGGAATCATTTGAAAAATTGGAAAGGATTCTTACCCATCGAGATGAGGAGCAGGTTTTGTTGTTCTGTTGGACAAACAGCAAGATGGGAAGATGGCAAAACAAAATAAAATCAGGGATTCAGATGAAGTAAAAGAGGAGAATGACACAGAAAAAAAAAAAGAAGAGGTGAAGGTAAGACAAAAATAGTGAAAAAACGCAGTTAAATACATGGAATTAACAAATTAAAATTACAGATTGTACACATAGGCTTTCTTAAACTTTTACATGGTATTTGTTTGAGGTTTAGCTAAGTGTGCATACTGAAAGTTGTATCAACTATCATTTCATGCATGCAGTAAACAATTTCCAAGTAAGTGTCTTTAAATACACATTCAAAGTAACTTTACAATATTTAATCACAGAGAAGATACAATTTGGTGATAAATATTAGGTGACCAGTGGGATTTAAATGTTTCTGAGCTTGTTAGCTTCTTAGATTGCAAGGTCACTTTAAAAATAGTTTATTTAAAAAAAGAAGAGTTATGGTATGTCAGAGATTCTCTGCTTTCCCTCACTTCCCACCACTTCTTTCTCACTCCTCATTTACCTCTTGGCCTCCTGACTCGGAATACAAAGCAATATTTCTGTCTTGAACCATCAAACACTTCAGCTCAAAAAACTCACAGGCTTCCCAAAAATCAACAGCAGACATTCTGTGCCACCTACACCTCACTGATAGATGCAGATTTCCTCCCTGTTTTTCAGCTTCTCACAATGAGCCTGAATGGAAAATGCAAACTGCCTTTGGATTTTAATGCTGCGAATCCTTTTTCAAAACCAAACTAAAGTTACTTCTCCAAGTGAGCCTGAGAATTCCTGCTGCACAGGGGATCCTGCTACGCAGGAATATTGAGTAAAGAACATCAGAACCTGCTCAAATATTGGGGGAGAAATAAAATAGAAATCACTTTTGTAGTTACTTTAATATGTGAGAACATTCTTCTCCTCTCTCCTCCCAAACACTACTGTGCTTTTAAAGCTTTCTTCCAATGAATTCCCCTCTCTCAAAAGAAATAAGCAATCACAGGTGATTTTTCTAAATTTACAGTAACACAGATTTGGTATGAAGAAGTCAGTTTTTCACTGCTAGAATAAAATATTACTTCTTGAACTCTTCTCTTCCCTTGAGTGTTGAACTATTAGGTCACAAAACACTGCAGTGCTGAACACATCCCAAAAGGTGGAACTGTGAATCAGGAGTGTTTACACTCTTGATGTTTATTTTTTTAATTTTTTTTTTTAAGCTCCAAATGTCAACCAGCCCATCCACTTCTGTAATACTGAATAATGCAGAAAACTTCTTTGGGTTAACACAGGGGAATAAATGCTATTAACACAACATTAAATTTCTCAATAGCAGTGGGTGTTCTTTGATTTTTTCCTTGCTAACACGGCATACTGCTACAAAGAGGAAGATCCTTACAGCTTTTGAAGCTCTTGAAGCAAGAGTTAACTGCATTAACAACCTGCTGTTAAGTAAACAGTTTAAGTGGGTTTAATTACGGAGCTGATTTAAAGGGGTGAAAAAAATAGAAGTGGGTTACTTCAATGAAACCAACAGTAGTGAAGACTCAGTGTTTAGAATTCCCTGTAAACAGCAATAGGCTCAAACCCAGGGCTGGGGAGGCTGCAGGTGCTCCTGCCATGCTGCAGCAGCATTTGAGACTAATTAAGCAAATTACCTAAGCAGGAGCTGCCTTTAGACTGGTCCCCACTGAGCAGAGAAAGGGGTGGGTGCTGCATTAAAACCCAGCAGAGGTTTCCTCACTCCTCTGGCATTTGGAGAGATAAAATGGACACGGTTTCTGTCCTCGGTCACCAGGAGAAGCTTTGTCCCAAAGGGAAACCTTTCAGGTGCACCACAAGGACTCGGGTGACTGAACAACCTCCCATGGCAAGCAGAGCCCCAAATCCTTGTGGTGCCATTGAAAGTTTTCTCAGCTCGGTGTTAGGGTTGTAATCTGACATTTATTCTGCAAAGGTGCACTTTAAAAAAGCATTTCAAGGTTTTCTGCATCAATCCTTGGATATTTGCTTTGGCTTCAGAACTTAACCAGGAGCAAACCTACCTCCTGTCTTGGCACTATGGAAACCCAAAGTCATGATGAGTTCATCTCCCAAAATAATATTTTGTTAGAACATTTCTATATCGAGCTCTCATCATTTAAACCATTCAAAATCTGCTTTTTCAGAGACACTGCTCTGCAAGTTTATTTACAGAAGGACAAATACCTTGCTTCACTCAAGTTTAAATTGGTTTAAGATACTGCTGAAGAGAAAAATCATCTTTTTTTTGATAAAAGCACCTTTTCACCCACCCTCCCCAAAGAACCTCAGGCCTAACAAAGGGTTCAATGCACATAACAACATGATCAGAAAAACAAGAAAGATAAAAAACAGAAAGAAAAGGAAAGGACACAGCCTTAGAGGAATGAGACATTACCTTTGGAGCGCACGATGTAACACTGTTTCTGTAAATTTTACACAAAAATGGCAGAAATAAATTGTAATACATTTTCAGACAAAACTGAGTCTATGTTTTATTAAATACAAGTTTAAAAATTAATATTAATCAAGTTGTATGCAGAAAAAGGATGCCTAAAAGAGGGCTCTAAATTTTCTTTAGTGTACAAGGTACTTTGAAAACTAAAGTTCTCCTTAAAAACAAAAGCAAAACTCGAGACAAAACCTGCTTGCAAAACTACTGCAAAAACAAACAGTTAGAAAGAGAATTCCCCCACTCCCCTCTAAATCTCAATCCAGCAAAAAAATGCACAACTTGAAGCAGATGAAGAACCAATTTCTGTGGGTTTATTCCCGTGCTTGCAGTTCCACAGGGGTTCAAAGGTTCTGCTGAATCCATCCCTAAGCAGAAACTTCCCAGGCTGGCACACAAATGTTTGGATTTACAGAGGAAACGTGCACAGCCAGGAAATTCACAACTTCAGACATTTCATAATCACCTGCCATCCTCCTCCTCCTACTGTGAACCTTTTCTACAACTAAGAAAAAAATCAGTGTTTTCTCCAAAATACGTGCATTGATTGCTTCTGTTCAGAATTTTAGGATAAAAACCACATTGCAGCTGCAAAAAAGCCTAAACAGCTGCAGCAGCTGATGCTGGATTTGTCCTCTGGGGCAATTCTGAGCAGCAGCAATGTTTTAAAACTGGATTATCAGCTGAGCTTAGCCACAGCCCCACCCCAGACCAATAAACTATCAGTGATTAATTATCTCTGCAGAGTCAAGCACTGAAATGATATTTTTGTTACTGATTAAACACAAAAGCATCCTGAGAATGTTTTCATTTTTCCATAAACTTTTGATCGAGCCAATGGGATTTGCTTGTGTGAGAAGTGCACGTGTGCCAATAATGCTCAAAGATAATTCAACATCAGCCCCTTCCATCTGACATTTTTTCATTTTTGTATTAGTCAACTGTTCAATAATTAGCTCAAAGGTATTTCATTCACAGGGAAAAAAAAAAAAAGAAAGAAAATTATTAACTGTTGATTAGAAAAATACCTGGCTTGGGACACCAAAAAGATATGAACTACTTTTAATGAGCTGGTAACATCCAGAAATAATTTGTAAAATCAAAACAAGAGTCCTCCCAAATTATTTTATCCTTCATTTAGCAGATCAAAGCGGTCCCTTTGTTTCAATTTATGAACTGGGCATGGCACCACACGTTAAAAACATTTTTAAAACAAAAAATCCTATTTAGTTCTGCACAAGAAAGCTGAACTTGAGAGACACATTAAACCAACAACACCCTCAATAAGGAAAAAAAAATAAATCTGTCAGTAATGAGACATCAGAGTCAAGTTTTAAATAGCTGTGGAACAGAGAGGCAAGAACTCCAAGCATTTGAACTGATGAGGAACAGAATCCAGGACTCCTCTTTAGGTTGCACTAAGGGTTTATTCCTCAGCAAACTCACAAAACTTCCCTCTTTTAACCAAGAGGTGACTTTGTTTTGCTTCCCATCGTTGCTTTACCTTTCCTTCTTGGGGCACTTGTGGTTTGTTACAAATGTAGCTCGGCAGATTTGGTGTGAGAGGGGAAACAGAGCAGAGCTGATCAGGAGTCTCATTAATGTGACTTTTATTCCCTCATTTTCACCAGAGCTGCACTATTCTGGACTGTGGATTTCCTCCCTGGCAGGTGGGGGATGGCCACAGGAATGATGGAATGGCTCTAAAGAGACAAGATACTCCCAGATGAGCTGCACTGAGAAGGGAGCACATGGCTCCAGAGCATCACCCAAAGGAATCCAGGCACTGAGCTGGAATGTCCAGGAACAGCCCTGGACATCAGGGCCCTGCAGAGCTCAGCTCTGGTTGTGCAGAGCTCCAGATGTGTTCCCCAGTAACCACTGCTGAGGGTGGCAGCAGCAATTCAGAGCAGCTACTGGAGATAGAGAAAAAGAAAAATTCTGGAGAGGTTCCTGCCAATCTCTGCCCCATCTCAGGGGATTGTGGATCTCAGCACCCACATGGAAACAGGACAGTCACAGATTAACATCCCCAGATGGTTTTGGAACACTTGCAAGATCACTGAAGGTTCTACAGGAAGTAATTCACAAGGAAAAAAAAAAATCAGTGGAGTTCCCAAAGAGCCAATTTCTAACCTGGTGCCTTTACAGCTCTCTTCAACACAAGCCTGCAACGAACTGCTCCAAACCTTTGGGTAAAGAGAAGTGAAATTGCAGAATTTCACAAATCTAAAGGGATTCTCCCTGCTGGACTGCAAAATGCTGTGTTCCTCCAGAGCAGGAAATGTTTCTCAGGCACATGAGAGCAGACTTGGCCTGTTTACAGCACATGTGCACGGAACTCACAACCCTCCCTCAGCTACACGTTCTCCTTCCCACCCAACTGTTGCTCCCACTCAAGTAAGGGAGAAAAAAAGGGAGGAGGAATTAGTGTACAGGCATTAAAGGCAGCACTTCTGATACTACACAGACACCCTTGGGACTCTCTCCACCTCTGCACTGTGCACTCCCCAGCAGAGCTTGGATTTCAGCCCATGCTCTGCCCTGATGCTTCCTGACATCACCTCCACTGCCTTCTCCATGCCCAGTCCTCACTGCTGCCCAGAAATCCTCCAAGCTCTTCCATGCCAGAGAAATTCCTGACTAATCCAAGAGAGCTGATGATTTTTAAGGATGGGGCAGATGCCTGGTGAGTCTGGAGATTTTACTTCAGGTAAAACTGACAGCTTTAAATCAATTTTAACAATTTTTAGGTATTGCAGAGTCTTGTTGTGCCTGGTTTGTTGGTGCCTGATTACTTCCTGTGAAGAGTCTTTATTCCAAATAAAACTTTCTGTGGTGAGCAGGGAATTCTGATGAATTAACAATACTGTTAATAGTCGGGATCCTTGCTATTATTTTAGACCTACTTGGAAAAATTGTGATAGAAAATAATTTATTTGCACTCCTTATCTGCTACATTAGATGTGTGCAAGATACAGAGTTCTCATCCCTGAAAACAAATGCAGAGCTCTAAAGAAGCTCAGATCAACTATTCCCCTTTCTATAAACCCAATCAATGAAATTAAATAGATACAAATATTTAAAAAAATACCTGAAGACTACCCCTAAGGATTGCCTATCACACACTTTTCAGGTTAAACATCTGAAGAATATTTTTCCTGATGATAAACTATAGAGAAACAGAGCATTACTGGGAGTATTAAAAAAACACATTTTAATTTCAGTTTAAAGTGTAAAGGAAGAGAATATTTTCTTAAAGGAAAGCTCTATAGATGCACTGTGTATTTCCTAATGTAATCAGAAAAATGCCACCCAGCAAGACTAACTGCTTTAACAAACTGCATTTTAAGGTGAAGGCAGAAACTGCCTTCAGACAAAACCTTTAGGAGCTGATTTTCCCACTTGGAATCCTGATTGTCTTCCCTGGCTCCAGGGCAGGCTGGTGCCTTCTCAGACGTTAGAGATACCCCAAAAATCTGAACAGGCAGGCAGGTAAGGCAAGAGCTCCAGAGGATGCTCACCCTGAAGGCCACAGAGGACACCCCAGGAGCCTAAACCAGCTCTGGATCCCTGCAGGCAGCTCAGGTCAGTCCAGCCCACGTGGAAGATTTCAAGTCTCTCACTCTGCCCCAATTCCCACTGAACTCACACTTCTCCTTACAGTGATTCTATGAAAAAAAAAACCCCGGAATTTTTCAAGGAAGCTGCACCTTTCAAAACACTTCTGTATTTGATGAAAGTGCTTTTCAAACAGTCTTCGTTTATTGCCCTGTATTAATTATAATTTAGTATCCAACGCAACCTGGGGTTGTTTTGGTGTGTGGGGAGAGATGAGGTGTTGAAATCTGATTGAGCAAGCTGAGCCTACCAAGCATCAGGGAAAGAAGATGACTTTGGAATCAAATGCAGGAGAGAAAAGAAACTTTAGAGCCCTCAAATGACAGCTGCTTGACTGATGTGACATCATTAGGTTTTCATGTTTCGTGTTCAGATAAGCTTAAAAATGGAAAATTAAAGCAAGAGAACCCAAAGGCAAGTCATCAAGGGAAAAATAATGAAGAAATGCCTTCAGAGAGCTTATTAAGCCATGGAGTTGTATTCATATAAACTCTTTTCCATATTAATGTGCACACACATCCTTTCAGACTTATTGTAATGAAGCACAACATCGAAGATTTCATTTGAAGGGAACACAAAACAAGCTTTTGAAACGATTTTATTTCTCTTACAGTAGTAACTGTGAAAGACTTTCTTTTAGGTTCCTATGCATCTTCCATTTTTAGGACATTTTTGAGGAAAAAGACCTAAAAATGTTTCTTATCTGAACGGCTTCATATCATACTGAAGATCTTTTTCAGGCAAAGAAAAAGAAACAAAAACCAAGATTCTTGAGGACAATTTACTCCTTTACTGAAGACAGGGAAGCGCCATTCATTCTTATCCCCCAAGAAAGATGGCAAAGGAAAAAAAGGACTTTTTCTAGTTAAGTTACTGTGCTCAAATTTACTTTTGAAACCCCAGTGTTGCTTCACAACTTCTAGACTTGGATTATCAACCTGCTCTTTCCAAATACAAACTGTCAAACGTTAACAGGAGGCAATTTTGAAAAGGGAGTTAACAAGAGGAATAATCACATCAGAGTTTGCAAGCTTAAAAATCCTGATACTCAACCTAAAATACACCTGCTTTGACCAGGAAACTCTCGATTATCAGACCTGAGTGTTTTATTTATGAGTAAAGGTAAATGTGTTTTCTGTAATTTCTGTAATTTAACAGAATGTGGTTACTGGAAGGGCATTTTTTTAAAGGTAATGAAGGAAAAATTTGGTTATCAGCACATAATTTTACACGGTGTTGGTATATGCACAAGTTAACAGAATTATGCAGAATATGTATTAAAAAAGCATGTCAGGAACAAGCACTCAAAAAAAAATTAATAATAGTAATCACCATAATCAAATAAAAAATAAACAAAACAAACAAAAGCCCCATTCATTCTGCTCCTGAAAAAAAAACAAAACAAAACACCCCCCTAAAAGGAAACCATAAATCATCATTTTTTCAAGAGCAAAACCACACAAACCACCTCTAGATCTCACTCCCCCTTCAACACAATACTCATCGTGGTCATTTGCAGATAATCTGATGAGATTTGTGCACACACAAAGGCAAAGAATCTATTTCCTGCCCACTAAGAACTGACCATAAACCGGATTTTTACGGGGAAAAAAAACAAACCAAAAAAACCCCAAAAAAAACCACAAAGGAGGAACATCCATGGAACAACCAGTTTTAATCCCAACAAATGCCCCAAGGAAATAGTGATGTCTGACATCTCCTGCTGCAGGTGCCACTGAGTCCTAGCCAGGATCTGGATAATGGAGAATTTAGCAAGAAATGGATATGGAGAATTTAGCAATACCATCTTTCTCATGAACGGCGCTTCTCTGTGTAAGAAAAGCTGCGGTGTGGGATCACAACTACTCACATGAAAAATTGGGAACCATTGGTATGTTTCCCTCGGTTTGCCATTGACAAAAGGAACGCTCTGTCATGTTTGAGAATAAAGTTTTCATCTGTTTGAAGAAAAAATATGTTTTGTCAGATTTTTCCCCGGCAAAGGGAGGCAGGTTGTTTTCTTAGTAAGTTATGGATGATCTAAGGAGGAATTCTGCTGCTGCTGGAGGAAGGGGAACGGGTTGGAGGAAAAACAACAATCAGGTTTAAACAAGTCTCTTCAAATTACAGTTGAGACAGAGTTTTGTTTCTTAAAGAAAATGGTGCAGATATAGTGCAAACATTTCTAATTAAAAACAGTTCAAGTCGTTATGAGCGTCTTCAACAAACAATTGATTATGGATTTAAATCCTGAATTATTTGGATAAGAACAAGGTTGGCAGAATTATTGACATTCTAAACCAAGTATTAACATACATGATATTGTTATTTATACTCCAGGTGGAAAGATCAGGAGAAAAAGTAATTTATTTCCCTGCTATGGCACACCAAAAGATGCCACCTCTCCACTCAAAACTGGAAGTCTCAAAGCATCAAAGGAAAAAAAAACCTCTCTATATCTGAAACTAAATATAAAGACAATTAAGACTAAACTGAACATGCATTTCATATTGCAGTGAATTAAAGAGGAGTTGTGGTTGTACAGCAGAATGTAAAACCAGACCTTCTCAAGGTCATTTCCAAAGATAAAAACACTCATTTGAATGTGCAAAGCTATTAATTTTTAGATCACATATCAAAACACGATCCTGCATATTTAGCACTCACCGTGAGAAACAAACCCCGAGTAACTTCTTAGTAAATGGATTTGTTCAAGCCTTTCCTTGACTAAAAACTTCAATACTCCCACATCAAACTCCATCTCTTTTTTAAGAGAAACTTAATTTCATGCATCTAACCCGAGCTACTTGCCACACACACAGACCCAGAGGCTGTAAATAAATATATTCACTGTCTTAGCACTTGATATCACAGTAACCACCTGGGTTTTTTCAAGAAATAATTGTATGTCTTTAAACAAGCAATTTATAAACTTGCCATTTTCCTTCCAACAGATTGTTTACAAGAGGTAATTGCACATTTATTTACCAATTCTTTGCAAGGAAAATGACTTGTGCAGCACATAAATAAAGTCAGAAATGAACCCTGAGCATACAAACCTTGAGCAGGGAAGGGGAGGAAAAGGGACATTAACAAAAGAAGAAATCACTGTTTAGAGCTGGAATTATGGAGATTCTCTCTCAGAATAAGTCATTAACCCTCAGAAAGGTTAGACACAGAACTCTTCACTTCTCCAAGCAACACAGAAATCCATCTACAAAGGGACTTAGCAGTTGTCTATATATTTACTAGGGAGGGGACAAGGGAACAGAGTTTGAATTTGTGTTACTGAGCTTTTGTCTCTTACCTTTTCATTTTGCAAAAGACCACATTCTCTATAAACAAAAGAATATGTTGACAGTTTTAGGCAGGAAGATAGGAGTTTATTCATGAATAAAGTTGCCTAGCCTCCATGCTGAAAGTCATGTTTAACCAATTATGTTAGCCTTAATTAATTGTCAATTTAAGTTAAATATTAACCAAAAAAAAAATTATCTGAAAGTCATGCATATAAAAGGAATTCTCATGCAACATTAGTTTCATGCAAAAGGTGATCTATGAGTGGACCTGTTTTCATTAAGTAGTTTGGGAATCAAGACTTGTTTATCTCAGAACTGAACAAAGAATCTGCAAAGACATATCTGCTCTTACCTTTAAAATAGCCACCATAAATAGATTCACCTCCTTTTCCGTTACCTACACGTTAAAAACAGCAATTAAAACTTTTGGTTTCGTTTTTACAAAAGCTGTGCAGAACATTCCACCAGCACCTGACTCTCAAAACAGGATATTTGAGGCTCGTTTCATCAGGCCCAGCATTTCAGGACACAGTGAAAACAAACATTTTGGCAAGGACAGGTAGTTCAAGAAAGGAATAAAAAATCCTGGAAAACTCCTTCTGGAGACTTTGAAAACTTTTTTAGCTTTTCAACACTTTATTATTAACTTTAAACTTATTCAAACAGTTACATTCCTGTACCAACAGAACATTATCAGTGTTGCCTCTACTGCAGCCACAGAAGTGAAAAGCAGTTAAGGCTCGAGTTTGGGTTTGAATTGTTTTAATAAGATGGAACATGATAAAACCCTCCAGCGAGGAGTTTTTAACAAGAATTTCTAAACAAATATTACATCAGTTGAAACATTTTAGAACTTTAAAACTTAACAACGAAACGGGTGATGCTTTACTTCCCAGTAAATGAAATATTTTTATGGCATTTTAATACTTTCATGGTGCTCTCTGAAGTTACACATTAGGAACACATTACTGACAACATTTCTGTTCCATTTTCAACTCGGCAGCTTTCAAAGGCCGTTTTACCTTCGCTGAAGTCCCCACCCTGAATCATGAAGTTTTTAACCACACGGTGGAATGTGGTGCCTTTGTAGCACAGCTTCTTTCCTGTTGTTTTGCCAATTCCTTTTTCACCTGCAAGAGGGCGAAACAAGAAGAATCCAAAGATTGTCACTGACGAAATTCCAAGGGTTTTCCCTCCTTAGTTCTAATGGACATGGGAGGCATAACTAAAAGATAGCACAGTCCTGCCTGATGCCTTTTCACCATCCAGAAGGGGGATCTTTAAAAGGGGACTCTGAGGTGAAAATTTAATTGTTTTTTAAAAAAATTTCCTCCCCCCCCCCTCAAGAAGGAGTGTGTAAATCTACTCAGGATAATTTATAAAAAAACCCATTTTCATTAGCATTTCTTCCAAAATTCAGATGAGAAGGTGCCCTGGGCTTGTGGATGAGTGGCAGGGCTGAGGTTCTCTGCAGTAGGTTCATGAGGGATTTATACTGGTCAAGAGACACTGACTTGAGCTTCCCAGAAGAGGGGAGCTGGCAGAATGTGGCAAAAACTAAGAGCAAAAATCCCACATCATCCACATGTCCAGGAGATGCTGAGTACTGAAACACCAATCAACAGGATAAATAACAGGACAAATAACCCCATGTTCAGTTTCATCCCATCACTGGTTATGGAATAAGGACTTGACACTGGGTTAGGGGACATTTCAGCAAATATTCTGCACTCTCAGAAATGCAGGTACACCCATTACCCAGAGCCAACGCTCCCCTGCTGTCATTTATTACTCTGCCACCCCAAATTAACTGACGGCTCCATCATCCCAATTTTGCCATTCCACGCCCATCACTGCCAGGATGAGGGCAAAGGGCAGTTTGTGGCACAAAACCCACCCAGGGCATTGCTGTTTATCATCCTTCACTGTTGGGATAAGAGTTATTTACCTGGCTCTCCACGCCCATAATCCCAATCTGTGCCTCCTCCCACAACATTTCTGTTTTCCACATGAGTTATGCAAGCAAAGCCATTTATCACAGAGATGGACACACTCCTCCCCAAAACATGCTCCCCTTTGCTACAGCACTGAAAACCTCTCACCAAACAACACCATGGAATATCTGCCTGTTTGGTCACGTTTCAGGATGTCCCTCAGGGCTTTGGAAAATCCCCTTAGAGAATGGGATGGCACCTGAGCTGGCACACTGAGATGGGAGCTTTGGCCAGAAGTCACAGTCCCTTTTCTTATTCCCCTTTAGAGTTCTGCCAGTCCTTTCCCAGTCAGGTAAAAGACACGGCAGTTGTTCCCCTGGGGAGAGCTGCAGCACCTCCCTGAGCTCAGACACTTTTCCACAACAACCAGGACAGTGCCCATTTCTCAGCTCCTCTTTTGTTCCAGCCCAAACACCAGCTTTGTCCATTTTGCTCTAGACATGCAGGAATTTTGCCTGGGAAAGAAAAATCGTTGTCTTTGAGCCCCATCTCCTCACCCCCTTGTTGCCTAAGGAGCTCTTCCCATGCACTGCAAATCCCTTGGAACTGGGATGGCAGAGCAGGAGCAGCTTTGAATCAGGTGCCAAGTGGAGATCAGAAGGGAATCAGCTCCTGACAAAGCACCACAGCACATGGGCCTGTGTTTATTCCATAGGTGAGCAGCATCTGCAAGTCCAGCTGCTGGAATTTAAAAGCAGGAGCCTCTCTCTGTCACCTTTCCAGGAGCCAAATCTATTTCTGACAGCAATGCCAGAATCACCCCGTCCTCCTCCACCTGCCAAAAACACCCTGGCCTTGATGATGGCTTTGTACAGATTGTATGGCCCAGAATGGGCCAGATCCCCTCCCCATTGCAATTCACCTGCTCAGGGGGGCACAGACCCTGCCTATGGCTGTGGTTTGTACTTGTATAAACAAATAATCACCGTAAGCAACAATAAAAAACCTGAAATGTCAGCCACGTACCCGAGCACAAGCAAAGGAAGTTTTTACAAGTCTTCGGACAAATGTCTGAGAAGAGCTGAAACATAATTCGACCAACTAGAAAATAATTCAAAAAATAATAATAATTAGAGTTTTAGAACTGTTTGGGATAAGAAAATCTCCATATAAATCGACCTGTATGTTGTAAAAATGTAATTTTCTGAGAAAAAGGTTATTTTATCAAGCAGCAGAAGAAAACATCTTAACTATGCATATATTAAAACACATGGCAAGAAAGAACAACATAATTGTAAAAAAAAAAAAAAAGGACATGAAGTAATATCATTAAGTAATATCATTCCATCCAATTTATCCAAAGTCCTAGAGATTCCACTGTGATTTGAACCTGGAAAGCCAAGCTGCTTTACTAAAATAGTTTAATCATGTCAGATCTTTTCCATTTTGAAAATGATTTCCCATAAATACATCTCCTCAGAGAGCTGGAGCAATTCCCTCCCCAATTACTGTGTTTATCCAAATACATTAATGATCACATTTCCACAGTTTTCCCTGGGATCATTACCTACAAAATCCAACTGGCTTAGCTCCACATTGTGCTGAGGATTACAGCTGCATTGGCACTTTTGGCCTAAAATCCTTTCATTTAAAAAAACCCAGATAAACCAAGCAGGGAAGATGAAAGGCAGGCAGGACAAGTGCTCCACTTGTCAGGGACTATAACCAAATATTTTCTTTTTGCTGCTGCTGGTAGTTGTGCTATGCACCTTCCCAATCTATTAAAACAGTGCTGAAAAGTGGTTGAATATAAAGAAAACTGGTTTAAAAGTGATTTACATTTTCTATTTTATTTTCCAAGATGTATAGTACTAAAAAAACCAAACAAACCCACAGCAAACTTCTCCCAAATGCCTAAAATCTTTAAAAAATACATAATTAATAAAGAAAAAAATTGCTATCTCTGCAGGTTATAAAATAATCCATAGAAGCCTCACTGTTGGGCAGGATTACAAGGAGACCAGTAATAATCTGTCAATGAGCACTACACTCTAGTGGTGCACACTGGTAAGGCGTCATCATTTTAAAAAGGAACTACTCCAGGAATAACTTCTCTTTCATTTAAAGAAAAAGAAATGTTAAGTTCAAATGTATTTCATTCAATACCTAGTCCCAAAAAAAAGAATTTGAGAGGCTCCTAAGAAACTGCATTCAATTTTAAGGTGCTGGCCAAATATATACAGTTTTAAGATGCTGAATTGTTGGTTCAGAAAGGAAAAAGTAAAATGACAGCACCAGTATTTGATAATCTTAGATAAAAATTCAAGATGCCTCGAGCTGTTGAAAAGTCTCACTAACTGCAGTAAGAATGTTCTCAAAGCATTCCTCACTACAGAAGGAAAAGCCAAAGGAAATGGGCAATGAAGAAATAGGGAATATTCAAGGATCCCTCATCAAACAGCAGCTCTGTAACTACCACTATGGCAGGATGGCCACTGGCAAGTGAGGAAACCATACTGAGCTGTGAGGATTGAAGATTCCTACAAGGAACACGACACAGAAGACACTTCAGTAGGAGAGTTATCAGCTTTCATCAGAGCCCAGGAATTCTGGAGAACACAAATCCCATTCCTCTGCTGCAGAAGCACCAACAGAACAGTGACTGAGTGCTTTAGAGAGCCATGTCCACATTTTACAGACTCATGGGAGAGAATCCCAGAATGGTCTGGGTTGGAAGGAACTTTAAAAATCATCCAGTTCTGACTCTACTGCCATGGGCAGGGACACCTCCCACTGCCCCAGGCTGCTCCAAGCCCCAAGGTCCAACCTGGCCTTGGACACTTCCAGGGATCCAGGGGCAGCCACAGCTTCTCTGGGAACCTGTGTCAGGGCCCCCGCTCCCTCACAGGGAGGAATTTCAACCTAATAGCTCACATAAACCCATCCTCCTTCAGTTTAACCCCATTCCCCCTTGTCCCATTGCTCCATGCCCATGAGTCCCTCTCCAGCTCTCTTGGGGCCCCTCTAGGTCCTGGAAGAGACTCAAAGGTCTCCCTGGAGCCTTCTCTTCTCCAGGCTGAACAGCCCCAACTCTCTCTGTCTGTGCAGGAGAAGATTCCTCCTGCATTCACTGTGTGAAATAACACAGGACACTTTCCAGGGAAAAAGCTGGCACTGCTCTCCAGCCCAGCTGCTGCTCCAAGGTGCCACCTGCCAAGTCCCTGCAGGCTCCAGAAGGGACTTTCACCCTGAGGCATAAATTGTAGAAGGATTTTGCTGCAAGCCCTACTTACAAACCCACCACATTTAGCACCTGAAGCAGCAGACAGCACCACTGTGGTGTTCCAGTGCAAGAACTCTCTTATGTTCTTGCAGATGACAAGGCAGAAGATGGAGAGAGACATTCAGGACTAAGATATCAGCTTCTGCAGTATTTTTCACCAGTGCTCGGTCAATAACAAACTCTGCCAGGTGCTCGTAAAACCACAGAATGATTCGTGCTGGAAGGGACCTTAAATCATCCAGTTCCATGAGCAGGGACACTTTTCCACTAGATCAGGTTACTACTCCATGCCCCCACCCTGCCTGGTCTTTTTATGCCCTTTAATCCTCCAAAATGTATCCTTTGCACACGTATCCACCATGCAAAGATTACAGATGGAGTTTCTAAGCTCAGGGCTGTCTCCTCCATAAAAGCTGGAGCACTGCTTACCCAGCTCCATGCAGCCACAGTCTGCTCCTGAGACACAAACCACACACTGTGGATCCATCTGTCTGCATTTGACTGCAACTGCAGGAATGCCATCAGCACTCAAAGGTTGTGTTTTCCACTGACAAACGGGCAATGAAATGTGCCAGAGAAAGATCAAAGCCATTTTCACACCTTGGTCAAAGATGCATGAAAGAGCAGCTGTTAATAAAAAAATTAATCCAAGTAGGTATGATTAGAACTTAAAAATCTTTCTCTTGTTTCGTCCCTCACCAAAAAAAAAAATAAATCTCATTTTAAACTTGGAGCTGAGGTATATGCTGATCTAACAGAGATAAAAAAAGCATTTGAGATGCTACTTATTTCCCCAGATTTCGACACCTCTTCTCATGAAACGATCCACCTTCACTGCAGAGAATTTCCAATGCTTTCTTCAGCTTCATTTCCCCGATGCAAAGGTTAAGTGATCTGCTGAGGGAACGAGCTCCCTGTGACTAACCATAATATTTGAACAGTAAATTAAATAAACAAACAAAAATGGCTAAAAAAACCACCAGCCAAGTAGGCAAAAGCTGCTCACAAACCCGCTCAGTTGGCTTTAACCAAGAAACGAGCCTGCACAGACACCTCAGCTCCAGGCCAGAGTAAAAACCTGCTGGGATTACATTTCCCTATTATTTATGAAACAATAATTTGATGAAGTATTACTTGTGTGCAGGCTTTGAACTTATTTTTTAAATAATCAGAGCAAATGGTGAAAGAAATATGTACATTACACACAGCAAGTGATGCCTACTGAAAATCTAAGCTGTTTGGAAATTTGATGAAGTGCTCTCTGCAGCTAATGAGCCGCACCAGCTACACAAACCAGAAGGCAAAATGACCAAAAATAACCCAATTTCAGAAGTGTCTTCAAAGTAAAAGATGAGGGTTGGTGTTTTTTGTTTTGTTTTTGAACTCCTGACCAATTTTCTAGCTGAGGAAGGACTAGCACTTGATTCAAATTAAGTGATAGAAACTCAGGGTAGGAGTATCTATGCAATACTGAAATAAGGGCTCCTGGTAGCCAAGTTTATTGAAATAATAATTGATTTCAAATGTTGATTGTTTCAAAGGTAAATCCTCCAATTTAGCCGCTTAACTCTTTGGGAAAAAACTTGGGAGCCAAATATATATTGATTCAAGCTTTTTTCCAAGTGATGTGAAGTGTTTTGCTACATTTTATTACGTTTGGACCACAGAGGCATCAAGTTTAGCTACACACTCCCCAAAACAAACCTTGTTTTTCAAAACTGTATCTACTGGATTTGATCTTTTCTCAATTTCTTAGAATAAAACCAAACAAAGAGGTACTTTTCCCCAGGCCATGAGCAGGAATATCCTGCTGAAGGAGAAAGCAGGGATCACCAGCAGTGAGCCAATGATGCACAGCCCAGGACGGCTGCCAAGGGCCCAAAGGCTCAGACACATTTCCACACAAGTTTAAATAACAGCTCACTAAAAGGGCCCGATTTGAATTTTATTCATTTGTTTATCCTTAAATCTGTGAACGCTAAGGCACATGAATTTAAAAAAAAAACAACAAAAACTGCTTCAAAGGAGAAATGTGGCTACAGTTTTCAAGGAAATAAAACCTTAGCGTGAAACGAGAATGGATTTTATTTAAAATATCAGTTTCAAGAATGGATGCTAAGGCACATGAATTAAAAAAAACCCAAAAAAACAACAAACTAAACCCCTTCAAAGGAGAAATGTGGCTACTGTTTTCAAGGAAATTAAATCTTAGCATGGAACAAGAATGGATTTTGTTAAAAGATGAGTTTCAAGAATGGATGCCCAGTTCCCCTGAGCAGGGATCTGCAGCTCTGACAGATTAACACTTTGTTAACACCTCCCTGCCCCACCTGCTCTCTCTGCAAGGAAAATCTCGATAAACTCTCCCCTGCTCTCTCAGCCCATCCTTCCACAAATACCACCTGAACTTCCTTCCATTCTCCCCTTCCACAAAACCCAACTTATTTCAGTCCTGCACACACCAAACATTCCCTGGGGTCGCTTTCCCAGGGGTGTGGAAGTGAGAGGCAGCACTTGGCCTTCTCCTGCCATGAAAATGTTTTTCTTTCATTTACTGATCCAACTTGTTCCAGACCTCAAGGTGAGACTTGGAGGTATTTCACCCTGCACTGACAACAATTCCACACGATTATTCTGAATATTTTTTTTTATTGAATCAATTCCTTTCAAATCTCCATCTTACCACCCCTGAGAGGGGTTTTCTCCACCTGGGATCCCCCCTGGCTCCTGCTGTCCCACACACAGTGGTGGCCAAAGTTCTGGATTCTATTTTCTGCCACACAAATATACAACTTTTTCCCTTATAAAGATTGAAAGTTAATGTGGAACCAGTTGAGAACAGTTCCTGTCTTCAGGAAAGGTAACAAAAACCCCACAAGGCATCGCTGGGTCTGTTACTGGAGGCACAACAGTGACTATTGCAGGGGAGCTCATTCCACCTGAAATCCCCAAATACACCAAACTTCAGGCTAAAGTGACTAGAAAGAGAGAAGTAAGAGAAGTAAGGAAAGACCAGACTGGCTGTTATGGGAAGGGACACACACCAGGAATGAAAGAAACTGAAGTGGAACAAATCAATGAGCCAGGGGTCAAAGAGAAGACAGGAGGAAAAAAAAAAAGAGATTTGCTAAATTATTCTACGAATAAGGATGAAACAAAGCAAACCTGAGTAAATTTACCAAACTTTATGATGGATGAAGCCAGTCAGGGGGTGGGGTGAGGAGGGGAGATGTGGGAAAAAGATCTTGGATGGCCACAAGAACTGCTCCAGCAGCCAACTGCATCTGTGACATCCTTGTGGGACATCTGTTCCAATTATCACGGTACCTGAAAGGCTGCAGCTTCAAACACGTTTTGCCTCACAGAGCAAAGACAGAATTATTTAAATGGGCATCTGCTCCCATCCCAAAATTCCTGGAATACTGTAAGCAGTTTAATCCTGTCTGCACACTCTCTGTGCCCAAATCCACTGATGGGGGAGGCCCAAGAGAAGAGAGAAGCAGTTTGTGCCAGTATCAAAATAAATGCTTCTTCCTGATTTGTTTTCCATTTGCCCTTTAAAAATTATGAGCCACAACCTGCATTCATCATTTAAAAAAAAAAAGAAATTGCTTAACAGGCAACTTATTTAAAAGCAGACTAAATTTAGCTTTTTAAAACCACCAAGCCAACAAAGTCTGCCCCACTGCAAGAGGCAAGTACAAGCTGGCACCGAGTTTTAGTCCAAGATTCCGTAGCTGTAATAAAATATGGACACAAAAGCTGTAATAAAGCTTCTGGAAGCGCAGCCAAAGCAGAGATATTCACTCCTGCATTTTTCCAAGGGATCTTTAATTAGAGTAAAAAACTGACCTGACTTTTAATTGCTACAGGTATCCTGGCACACCCTGGCTGGGCCAGCAAAGGCTGGGAGGGGAGAGCCAAGACTTGGCAGCTGCGTGGGGGGAACGTTTTTGGACTCGCAGCGACCTGCGGTGTGAAAAACGACACAGTTTTGTGTTCTGCAGGCAAAAAGATGCTGCCAGTGCTGCAGGAGGCACAGCCCCTTCTCTCTGCGGTTGGTGGAGATGTGGGTTCAGCTTTTCAGTGCACACAAGGGTGGGGGCAAGGCCTTTTTTCTTGGCTAGCAGCAAAATGCAGGGCTGTTCTGCTCCCCACTTCTCCCCACATCTCCTAAAATTGAGTAAGTGCATCAGCTTATTTATTGAAGTCAAAACGAGCAAAATCATTTGGAAATCTGCTGGCAGCTTCAAAGTTCAAATGAATCCCTCACTAGTGCCAGCAGGTGAGCACATCTCTCAGAGTTAGTGCTTGGTGTCATCTGGAAGCACTGATTTACCACTTGATTCAGCTTTTGAAGGTCATCTTAGAGCCAAGAGAGCAACGTTTAAGCTTTTTAAATATATCCTCAAATCCCGAGACAGACTTGCAGGGTGAAATGAATAAACGGGCACCGGAACAAAGCAGCGTGCCCGGGCAGCACGCAAGTCCCAGCACCAACATTTTACAAACTGGCATTTTTCCTGCTAAAAAAAAAATTCAAAAAAAATCCAAGCCATGAGTCAGGTGCAACGAAAGCAGCAGGGCTCCGAGTCTGATGTGGAGCTGGGAGATTTCCGTTACTTTCAAGAGAAAAATAAATGCAGACAGACACAAACAGAGCCAAAGCCCTGGGTCTGCTCCAGGTAACCCAAGCTCTGCACCACCGAGAACACCAACGCTGCAATTCCTCCCTGACAGCTCAATCAGTCACCAAACACAAGGAGGTTTTGGGGGAAAACAAGGTAATCCACTTTCATTCGAGATCCTCAAGGCTGAGGAGGGGACGAGGCAGGAGGAGAGATTATGAAATGGGAGCAGCAACCTGTGCAGGGAGACATCCTTCACATGGAGTCACAACAACAACAACAAAAAAACCCCACACTAAACCTAAAAAGATTAACAGCAAATGAGATTGAGAATGAATTGTCTTCGCTCTAAATCAATCCCATCAAACCACCATTCCTAACTGGAAACCCACCCAACCTGAAATAGTTTCAGTAGTCTCATTCCATAGTAAATCCCACCCTAAATTAAGTGTTAAAAAACTTCATTCACATCACCACTTATCTCCTCGTTGGAAGTATTCAGAAAACACAATGTCAATCAAAATAACTCAGACAGAAGTTACAACAGCAACAGATTTATAGATACGCCCTATCAGGTCTCTGAAGTTAGAACAGAACCTCCCTTTTAAAACTGTGGTGGAAATAAAACACAAAAAGGGTTTCAGTCGCACCTGAATGAGGCTGAAATTTGGCATCTCTGAGATAGAAGCTCTTAATTCAAAGGTTTTAGGAGAAACATTGAAGCAGAAAATGAAAGTGAAAGCGTAATGAAGCCATCACATACATTCATTTTTTTCTAGAGACAAGTGGTAGCAAGATAAAGCACGGAGTATGTGTGAGACAACTAATATGCATCGATAAATGCGTGTTCAAAGAGATGCGGGAGGAAATCTCCACTCCCATCTTTACAGAGAGGGGGGAAACACAAGAGGGAACACCAAGCTGCTGCTCAGCATTAAAACTCACAGCCTACCGCTTTGGGCATTACACTTGTAGAAGGCAAATCTGAGTTAAAAGAGGGATTTATTTTAATTATTGGTTTTTTTTAATAGGCCAGCTAGTGAGGTGTTCTGTGCTCCTATGACTGAATGCCCAGTTCTTCCTTTACATTCAGGACAAGAAACGATTTAGCCCACATAACCTCCTAAAGTTCCTTCCCAATTTTAATTACTGTATCATTAAAAATACTTATAGGAGTAAATATCCAGTCTCCTCACAGCCTGCCCCGGTTTTCCACAGTTTACAGAAGTGGCATAACAAAGGTATAATACAAAAGGTATAATACATCACCAGACGGCTTTTTACCTTCAGAACAGCGTTTTCCAGCCCTACCGAGCTTTTATATTCATGTGTGCAAATAAAAATAGATCTCAAGGGAGAATGAGGAGCACCCAGCACCCCAGAAAACATCCGAAGTTATTAAAAAGTAACTCAGAAATAACGCATCAATGGCCAAACTCGCTGCTAGCGGCTTGGGCCCATTATGCAGGCAAAAAACGTGATTTAAAAGCCCCAAACACAGCCTTACCTGGCTCCCTGTTGATCTCTATCTCGAAGAAGCACTGGGGCCGGTCCTGCACCCCCATGGCCGCCCCTCGGCCTCGCCACCTGGACACAAAGCAGAGAAGGAGCCCCCGCGGTCCCTCCCTCCGTCCCTCCCTCCTCACCCAGGGGTTCAATTACAGCGGGGCGGCTCCGCCTCAGCCCCGACCCCGGCGGCGGGGGAAACTCGCTCGGAGGGGGAAGCGGTTCCTGCCGCGAACACGCACTCGGCGCCGTCAGCGCGGCCCATCCCCTCCTTCCAGCCGCTCCCCATCCCTGCCCATGGCTCCCTTCTCCCGGGGTTTTACCTGGCGGCTCCGGCGCTTTGTCCCCTCACGGCGCGCCCCCCTCAGCCCCCGCTGCCCCCCCCGCCCCGCCGCCAGGCGGCGCCGCCGCCCCCGGCCGCCATTACCCGCCCGGCCCCAATGGCCGCGCCAGGCCCCGCCCCCTGCCCGCCCTGCCCGCCGCGCTTTCCCGCCCTCTGCGTGAGGGGCAGGGGGGGCGGTGCCGTGAGGGGACGCGGGATCGGCCTCCCCCGTACCGCGTTTGAAATGATGAATATTTAAATAATGATAATAAAAGTGTGAAAAATAAATCCAATTCTTAAGTCATACTTTTCCGGGATGGGGAAGGGGGCGGCAAAGGGAGTGGCGCCATGAGGGGAAGGGGGCTCCCCTCGCTCCTAGACATGGCGTGACCGGGCTTCCCGTTGCCGCGTTTAAAACGATGAATGTTAAAAAAAAAGAAAAAAAAAATTAAAATCCCAACTCTTAACTCATGCTTTCCCCCTATGGGAAGTGTAATTGCCTGTAAGTGGTAGGCTGTGAGTTTTAATCCTGGAAATAGCGACTCGATTCCCTCTGGTGTTTTCCCCTCTGTAAAAATGGGAGTGGAAATTTGTTTGCCCACCTCTTTGAACGCGGCTCGGGGAGGAGGAAGGGGCTTTCCAGAATACATAACGAGAATAAACAGCATCATAAATAACCTTTGCAGAATAAATGTAGTGAATAAATAACAGAATAAATAACCTTTACTGAATAAGTAACCCTCATGATGAGAGTATCTCACTGTCCTGACCCCTCACCCTTATGGCTGTGATGAGGGACCTCTCCAGTTCCTTCACCCTTTCAATTTGACGTGTCTTAAGACAACTCTCCATGAAAGAAAACTATTTTTGCGAGTATAAATAAGCCCTCAGAAGATTATGGATGGAAAATGTTTGCTGCAGTGCATTCCTCGTCCCCCCTCAGGAGAAGGTAGCGGCTGCCAGCCCAGGATCATCCAGGCACTTGCTCAGTCTCAGCATTGCCATGTCTTAGAAACTCAAAAAAATTTAAACCAAATACATTTTAATGATTGCAGCAAGCCATAGGTTATTTATTCCGTGTTGGTAATGTTGGAGACCATGCTGGAGTGTGGAAGTGGTAATGAGAAATTGAAGTGTCAACCTGCTTAGGAAGGAGTATTAAAACTGTAAATCCTCAGCCTAACACATCCTTCAGGCCAAATCGCTTCACACCAAGGATATCCAGAAGCTTAAAACAATTTGTTTTATTAATTTAATTTACATAAATACTCTTGTAACAGTACCTTTAGTAATTCCAGAAAGAAGTTTTGTTTCTTTCTAAGTCGGAAGGACGCTTAGTCCTCAGCACTCAAAAAGCAAATTATTTCCGATGTTTCCCAAAAGTTGTACAAACCAGAACTCTGCAGTAATTTTACCTGGCAGCAGTATCTGCAATTATGTCCTTGTCTGAGGAGAAATTCAGAGGTTTTAGATGGAAAAAAAAAAACCTGCTGAGAATAAAGTAGCAATGCTGAAATCACAGGATGTTTTAGCAGTTGGGAATGCAGCAGAGTGGGATTGTTTTAGATGTAATTTATCTATAGTTTAATGGTTGCTTTCACGATAGTGTTTGAGGATCTCTTGAAGTTTTAACAGCCAGATTCTGCCATTCTTTATTAGGTCTAATAATACATGCTTGTGCAAGTGTGGTCCCTCAGGAGTCCTGTCACCGGAGTTGTCACACTGGTTTGCTGGTCCTTAGGGGGATACTTACAGGCTAAGCTGTCAAAAAATGTGAAAAAAAAAATGTAGCAAGTCTCGTCCTCAATTATTCGGCTGTGAAATGCTCTTATAAAATAGAAGTGTGTTGTTTGCCTCACTTTTCCATGGTGGCTGAGAAACAAAGCTGCTGAGAGGTTGAGTTGCAGGAGCTCTGTAGGAATTCCTTGCCAGAACTAAAATCTGAAAACACATCTCCTTGATTTCCTTAATCTTCAAATTGATTATTAATTCTCTTTCACCTGCAGTTGCTTGCTTTTCTGTCCTCAGAACATGAACTTGCTGGAGGCAGATGAGAAAATAAATAAGCAGAAAATCTGAAAAAAGACATGGAAATGTGCTGCTTGCTCTTGATGAAAATAGCAAAGATTGTGAGCAATAAAAAAAAAGAAGCTGATTTCAAGCCCTGATTATTTTAATAAAGAAGCAAATTGGAAAGAAGTTCTGATCGCTTGGGAGATAAGCTCTTAAGATTATGTCTAGGACTAGAGCTGATAAATATGCAGCTTGGTGGAAAAAAAAGACGCCCAAAAGAAGAGTTTCTGAAGCACATCGGAAGCCGGTCTTTTGAAAGATGAAACACTCAGTTACAAATGAAGATTTTTTTTTTCCTCGTGTTCCTCTCTGGGAGCTGCTGCAGATGCTGCTCTGGTCATATCCTGTGTCCATTGAAAGCAGTGACAAAGTCCCCTTTGATGGCAGTGGCTCTGGGTGTAGGCTGTGTGAGGGGGATCGCACTCAGCACAGTTATGAATAATTGCTTCTGTATCAGTCTAGTTTTTTGACAAGCCATACATTTGTGAAACGCCCTCCTTTTATAGGCTAAAATTCTCCTAGTTATTTTCCAGTCCAAGACACAACTTTTGCGCACGCCATGATCCGCGAATCCAACTTTATCCTACCTCCAATTGACTTTAGAGATTTCTTGGTGGTACAATTCATGCCTAAGAATGCACGTTGACAAATCCTGGCTGGAAGCTGCATTCTTTCCTGAGACAGAGCCCCCTTGGTCTAGGAGGTTGAAAAGTAGGAGGCTGCAAAGCTGCAGAGCCTGCGGGTATTTGGGGTAAAACCGCTTGAACTGGGGCACAGACTAATTTCTAAAGAGTCTTTGATTGCCTTAATAACTATTAGTCTCCATGTGGCCATGAAAGCTTGAACTAAGCAGCTTTTGTTCAGGTGTTTGTAGAGGCTTTTCCTTATCTTTTTTGCAAATTCCATGCGTGGAACCTGAGACTGCAATGGGAAATGAGTTATTTTTCTGAGCAACAAGCTGTTGGTGGAAGGCCTAGTGCCTGAAAAACCTCTGCTCTGCTCCTTGGTGCTGAGTATTTTCCTATCTAGTTTGTTACTTAAGGAGAAGAAGGAATTTCCAACAAAGCTTTTCATTATCTGGGTCATTTGGGTTTCGGGGGCTGGTGCTCAGAATACTTTGGTGAGACAAATTCATGGCTTCTTGTTCAAAATCTCACTCTTCACTGTTCCATGCAGATTCTGCTTCAGGAGGGATGCAAAGTGTTGATACCAAGAGAAGAACTGACACAGAGCTCTTCACGGGGGTCACTGAGGTTTTGAGCATTGAAAGATAAAAAAAGAGGCCGAAAAGTCTACATTTAAATTTAAAAAAACTTGTTACTGAAGAACAGACGAGCACCTGGAGTGTTTCCTTAGTCAGTCAGTCATGCAAAGCCGTTTCTTGGTATTTGTTATGAAAAGCAAATACTGCAATCCAGAATAACGGAAAAGGGACTTTAATTATGCCAAGCCTCAGTGCTGAGCACACACGAAATTAAAAGTGAAAGGCTGATAGGCAGTTTATCTGTTGAACAAATGGGAACAGCGAAAAGGGGCTTCATTAAAAAAATCCCCAGGTCAGCATTTGAGTTTAGAGAGCTAAAGGGGAGAAAATAGCACATCTCATGCAAAGCTTGTATCCCAGGATATTTTCTGGGAAAGAGCGTTGCTGTGGGGACACACTTGGAGGGTACAGGGATATCTGTAACCTCAGACATCCAAACGCTGCCTGTGGCTCTCTTCACTCAGGCTTCCCTTTCCCCTGGGATTTCCTGTGAACCCACTTAATACCTGAACCACTAACACACTTCCTGAAGGATTACTGAGCATCCCCCCATCCTGCCCTGAAGCTTTGGGAGTGTTTCCATCCCTGGCATGAGTAGGTGGCCCCATCTGCTATCCAGGCAGCAAACAGAATTTGTTAATGACTGCCCCAGCGTGATAGAAATATCAGCAACTCATTAATCCATTATGTGTGAATTGCTTGATGGGGCAGGGAATATTCCTGTGCTCGTGGCTTCTTCAGGCCTTGAAATCCACATTTCATCTGAGCTGCTGCAGGATAATCCCTACTTCCACACCCTTCCTGTCTACCTACATGTTTGTTTGCTCCCCTCCCTGCATTGGTATGAGTTCTCCCCAAATAATTTTACAAAAATATCTCCATTTTAAAAATATTCTACTGAGTGTAGATAAAGGGGTAGATGATTTTACATTTCCTTAACTAAGAAATGCCTGATGTGTGGGTCGGTATCTTGTGAATGTCTCAAGATCACACTTGGCCTGATCCCAACCCCGAAGTGATTAATTTTTTTTTTTTCCATTTACTTCAGGGTGTTATAATTCAGAACTATGAAAAAAACCCCCACCCTGATGTCTTGCTAGCACTCAAAGCTATTCTTTATGCAAAGGCAGAAGTGCATTACCTCATATCAGACGTGATTTACCCACTCAGTAACACTCAAACTAGGTCAAAACAAGAGGTTCGTTTCCACAGCGTGTAATTAACCAGTGAAACCTGGTGCCACGGGAGATTGTGGAAGTTAATGATACCACGTCTGGTTCTGCAGGTGGAGTCTTGCGTGGAAAGCCAGTAAGTGGGACACGCTACAGAACAGCAGCACAAGGGAGTTTTTACCCTTTCCAATAAAATTAGACTGTTTGTGTTACTGTGTTCTTGCCATCTCCCATCTGTCTCCCCGCGCCTCTTGCCTCTCGTATTAAATCCTGAGCTCTCGGAGGGGGTGACAACAGAGAGCTTTTGGTAGGGACTTTGACAACCTCTATCGGTCTGCTGTCGGGAAAAGGGATAAGGCAATTTTGCCTAAAAGCTTGCTCTTGTTCAGAAGTGACACCGAGGCAGAGATTAGAAATAAAAAATGGTACTGAGCAAGTAGAAAAGGAAAATTCATGTGTATTGCTGGAGGCAGCCACACAAGCCTGTAAGAGGCTTGGTGTGAAGTATAATATCCCCAGGATCTCTCCAATTCAAACTAATATTTAATTAATAGCTTTTTGAGGGGAACATGGCACGTTGATTCCTCTCCCCTAGATTTTTCCCTTTCTTTTTCCCCCCCCTAAAGTTTAATTTACCTTTTTGCCTTTGCATTATTAAAGACGTAAACCCAGCTCGATATTCTCACCCAGCACCATCTGAGAACACTCTGTTATGCAGCTTGAAACGCTTGAATCTGAGTCAGCTCAGGTGCTTCAGAGCTTGTTAGCTTTAGCTCAGACAGCTTCTGCAGCCCGGTGCCAGCGCCAGCTCGCAGGAGGGATTGTTAATTAGCTGAGATGCAAATATACGCAGAGATTCGGGGCCCTGCCTGTGCCGGGGACCATCAAAGCAGCTCTGCAGAGCGGCAGAGATTCATCACCTCGCTGCACTGAGCCAGAAATGACTTCACGTGGCACCGGTGGGACGCCTTGTCACTGCTGTCCCAACCTTCCTGCTCCAGGGGTGTTACATGTGGCACAGAGAGGCTGGAGCTGGCTCCAAGCAGAACCAGCTGAGCTCTGCATCGCGCCGAGACCCAAACTGGCGCCGGAACAAGTGCAGCTCCATTTGTATGCACTGCTGATCCTGAACCATTAAATCGTATGGAAACCACGCTGACTCCACACAAAGCGTCTCGGGGACGGATAAATCCATACAGCTGCCAGTGCTTTAAAAATAAAGAATTCAAGGCACAGCGCGAAGGGAACTGGGTGAAATGTGGTGACTCCTGTGAGCTGGGAGGTCAAACTAATTGATACAGTGCTTTGTTCTGCTGTTAAAGTAGTGAATCTGCAGCTGAGGCTCCAGAGCAGAGTGATAATAACAGCAAGAGCAGTGCCAGTAAGGAAAAGCTGAGCAGTTGGCAGAGCCATGGCTGCAGTGAGCTGGGGAATTCACAGAGGATCTGAGTAGGCAAAAGGGAACAGCTCTCTGCTCTTGAACTGGAGGAACAAGCAGAGAATCCTGGTAGCAAATGTGGGCAATGAAAAATTCAGGTCAGCAGGTCAAGGGAGGTGATCTGCCCCTCTACTCTGTCCTCCTGGGACACCCCCTGGGAGTGCTCTGTCCAGCTCTGGAGTCCTCAGCACATGACAGACATGGATCTGTTGAAGCTGGTCCAGAGAAGGCCATGGAGATGCTCCAAGGGCTGGAACCCCTCTTCTCTGGAGCCAGCCTGGGAGAGCTGGGGTGTTCACCTGGAGAAGAAAAAGCTCTAGGATGACCTCAGAGCCCCTTTCAGTGCCTAAAGGGGCTCCAGGAGAGCTGGAGAGGGAATTTGGAGAAGGACCTGGGGTGACAGCAATAGGGGGAATGGCTTCAAACTGAGAGAGGGCAGGGCTAGGTGGGATATTGGGATGAAATCCTTCCCTGTGAGGGTGGTGAGACCCTGGCACAGGGGGCCCAGAGAAACTGTGGCTGCCCCTGTCCAAGACCAGGTTGGATGGGGCTTGGAGCACCCTGGGATAGTGGAAGGTGTCCCTGCCCATGGCAGGGGGGTTGGAACACGATGATCTTTCAGGTCCCTTCCTTCCCAAATAATTCTGTGATTCCGTGACCCTGTGAAATTCTGGCTTGTGGGTACAGGCAGGATGGATTCCTGCCGGGAGTTCCGGCAAAGGAGCGGGCGGTTTCTATCGGAGGAATGAAGGATTGCCAGAACTCCTCGACTGGCACAGCGCCTTTAGAGAACAGCAGTAATAAAACACTCAGTGCCTCCTGGTAGCAGTGCTGGTAATACCCATCCAGATGAATATTGATGTTGATATAAATAAAGCTCTATGCAATTACAATCAGCTAAGGTTAGGATGATATTATTTTTCCGGACTGAACAATTAAGTGCAGTGTGTGCACTTATGGATAGAGCAGGTTGGAAGAGGGGAAGGATTTATATTGTCTTCTGAAATATTCAACACTGGCCACTGTCAGAGACAGGAAACGGTATTGATCTGTTTGGGAATGACAATTTCTCTTTCCTGCAGCAGCAAAATATCTGTGCTGGGAGTTCAGTGTCTCACTTAATTTGATACTAAAAGATATCTTGGTGGACAGAGATATATATAAAACTCTGGCATGATGTAGTGAAAATCTTATTTATGCCTCTGCATAGGAAGAGTTTGCCTTATGATAAGACAGGAGCATAAAGTAAAACCTGAATTTAAACCTGTCAATAAAATGTGAATCAGGAAGCAGCCAACCTCCATCCTGATTCTTTCCTGTGCATGCCAAAACTTCCCTTCCAGTGTGAGAAATTAGGATTGGCCATGTGAGAAAAAACACAGAGATTTCAAAAATTATAGAATAGCTTGTGTTGGAAGAGACATTTTAAAGATCGTCTTGTTGCAGGTGTCGTGTAGGTGAGGTGTTCTGTACCTGCACTTGGAAATCTTGATCAAATCACTTGTTCTTGTCAGTCAAAGCCAGGTAAATGTTGCTTTTCTGATGGAGGATTATGGATCAGCTGGGAAGTCATTTCTGTTACATTCTGCATCACCCTGTTAGATTTAGTCCTGGTGCTTGAATCTGCCAAGTGTTTATCCAGGGGATCTGCCTGGCCTTTGGGAGAGTAATAATGAATAAACCTTTTACCATCACAATAATAATGAAGTTTTAATGGCAAATTAAGGAATAGAATGAGGGAAAATCCAGCCATGAAGCTGTTGCTGCCAGTTGGTATCTAACTAGAAAAGTCAGATGTGGAGGTGTTAATAGATGTGGGTAAATGAAGGAGTGATAAAATCATACCATGTCTGTAAACATAAATCAGGATCAATGCAAGAGTGGCTGCACAGATTCAGCCTCAGATTCTGAGGCAAGAAACAGCTGCAAACCTACATATAGGTTTGTGTATAAACCCCATGGAACTGGGGCTGTTTAGCCCACAGAAAAGGAGGCTCAGAGGGGACTTTGGATCTCTACAGTTCCCTGATGGGAGGGTGCAGCCAGCTGGGGGTTGGTCACTTCTCCCAGGGAATAGTGACAGCAGAACAAGAGGAAATGGTCTCAAGTTGCACCAGGGGAAGTTTAGATTGGCTGTTGGGGAAGATTTCTTCATGGAAAGGGTGGTCAGGCATTGAACATGAACATCGTGCCCAGGGAAGTGGGGCAGTCACCATTCCTGGAAGGATTTAACAGACGTGTAGATGTAGCATTTGAAGACATGGTTTAGTGGTGGCCTTGGAAGTGTTAATGGTTCATTTTGATTTTAGAAGACCTTAGCAACCTGAACAATTCTGTGATTCCATTCTATGACTCTTTATGCCTAGGCTTTTAGATCCTGGCTACACTAGAAAATGTTTCTTCCACATTCTGTAAAGTGCTGGCCACTTCAGTGCTACTGACCAACATCTGCAGAGCTGACCAAACTGAAACCCACAGAATAGGAAAAGATTTTGAGTATAATTTCTGACTCAAACACTGGATGCCCCTGGGTCTAGTTAGAACATGTGAGCCAAGAAAAAATCATTGGAAAACTTCCTTAAAGGATATTTAATCACATCTCCATGGCCACGTTTTCTTCTGCATCCCTGCTGGCATTGACAAGTAAGGTGTGGCTGAAACAAATTCTCCTGGTGCTATAAATGGGATTAATGTGTCCTTTAATTCTGAGGTGAAAACAATTCATTTCTTGAAGCAAAACTGTGTCTCTGCCTTAATTTTCTTCCTATTTTCCTGCTGGAGCACCACATCAATCATTTTCCTTCTCTAAAGTCAACCTCAGCCACTGACTTGTCTCAAACAATTGTAGGATGAACCTGCTGTCAGAACCACCTTCTGCTGCTTGGCCTGACAGAGCTGCCGCTGACCTCTGGCAGGAACTCGCTCACACCCTCTCCACACCTTTTATTTGCTGTTCTACTTACAGGAAAATGAAGGGGAAAACCATAAAAATAACGAGCATGTAAACAACTCCGCTGGGGAGCAAACAGCTCCGAGGAAGAGCCGTGAAAAATCACACAGAGCAGAGAAAGTCTCCGGAGATAAATGGGGCTATTTAGGGCAGCCAGACAGTAATTGCAGCATTTGCAGAAGTCAGCATGAATATGCCACATTATTCCCAGCAAACATCATGTTTGAGGGACACAGCTCATTTTCTGTTCCTGAGACCGGCGATTTTCTTCTGGTTTGTTCTCTCCCTAATGGAGCAGACTTTTCGAATAATTTTCCTGGTGCTTTGGTCTCTCCCTTGCAGTTTTATGGGCTGTTACGAGCACTGGTGGTGTCTGGTGTGTGAAAACTGAGACAAGTTAATTTGGATTAGATGTAACTGG
The DNA here is from genome assembly GCA_008694505.1 of Cyanoderma ruficeps. Lineage (NCBI taxonomy): Eukaryota > Metazoa > Chordata > Aves > Passeriformes > Timaliidae > Cyanoderma > Cyanoderma ruficeps. The sequence continues at coordinate 1,179,360 of VZDJ01000046.1, forward strand.
AATGCTGTAGTGCCACGGTTGGATGAGCTTTGTCCTAGAGGGGAGGTTTCTGGGAGAAACAATATCTGTGAGCAGAGGCATCATTTGCTGAGAGCAGTGAAATGTGGGCTCTTCGGAGGAAAACTGAAAAAAACAACATTGAAACCACTTGCGAGCTTGAGCCTGCGTCCCTGACTTCTGGGATTGTGTGAATGTGAGCACATTGTCGTTTTCTGCATCCTTCCCTACTAAATACCCACCAAATATTTGTTCTGCAGGATGCAAGGGATGTGTGGGCATTGCTCAGGGAGCAGCTCTCTGGATCAGGCTGCAGTGAGGTGTTGAAGGATGTGGGAGCAAGATGGAAAAGTTTCTGTCAGAGTGGGGAGGCCGTGGCACAGGTTGTCCATGGGAGCTGTGGCTGCTCCATCTCTGGAAGTGTCCAAGGCCAGCTTGGACAGGGCTTGGAGCAGCCTGGGGTAGTGGAAGGTGTCCCTGCCATGCCACAGTTTCTGTGGTATCCGGATACATCACCTCCAGATGCTCATCCCCCAAAAGACCATAAATCCAACTTAAAGCCTATAAGATTTTTAAAGGAAAGACAGCTGGGGTGCTTTTTAAAAAATGCTTTCAGGGTCTCATATTTTTGCTCTACTCTCCTGTTATGATATCTACAAAATACCTTTGCTCTGGAAATCAAGCTGGGATTTTCTTCAGTTTCCCATTATCCCAGAATTTTAAACTTTAAAACCTCATATTTTAACACTGTAGTAAAACACTCCCCTGGAACTGTTCAGGAATTGGGTGGATGTGGCACTTGGGGACGTGGTTTGATGGTGAATGTGGCAGTGCTGGCTTAATGGTTGGACTTGATAATCTTAGAGGATTTTTTCCAATCAAAATGGTTCCGTGAATCCATGAGACGTCTCAAAGGTTGCATCCCTGTGGACAGGGACATGAAGCAGGGGAGGGAGCAGCAGCACCACTGTTACTCTGTCTTTGGATGAGCAGGGTGTGCTACACCAATAGTGTCACTCCCTGCAGGTGCCGCAGTTCCTCCTCCTGTGTTCATCCTGTCGCCAGGATTCTTTAAACAACAGCATTTTAGAGGGGCTGTGAGCTCTGGTGCTCCTGGCTGCTGCTGCCACACCTCAATTCCCCCTCTAATTATCCCTGGCCACTTTTGATAAGCTTTTTTTCTTTTTTTTTTTAAATTTGCAGCTCTCCATTGCTGTGCATGCAGCATGAAGGTGCTCCAGCAGGGTGTGTTTGTGGGGTGGATGATGTTGTTACTCTCAATCGCTAATTCTAAAAATTCCCAGGAGTAAAAAAAGGTTCTTTGAACATTATAAAACTGCATATTTGCCTACTGCTAATTAGTCAAATATAACCTGCAGTCTGAATCTTCTTGGAGACTGGGGAGAATAAAAATACCCTGAGAGCAGGTGGGGAAGGGTTAACAAAGGAAACTCGGGGCTGTGAAATTGAAATATTCCTTCTGGCTCAGAGAAAGCAAGAGCACTCATCAAGCACAGAGGCTCTTTATCTGGTGTCTGACAGTGCCACAGGGGACAGCGAGATGCTGCAAACCAAGGTCGTTCCTGCCTCTTTGAAGTGATGCATTCCTACATGGCTGGCACTGAGGGAAAAGCTGGACCTCCAGCTCAGCCAGACTGATCAGTGACACAGGTCAGGCAAAAAAAAACCCAACAAAGCTGGAAAAGGCAGAAGTATCAGCACCCAAATCCTCAGATAGTGAGAGCTAAAAGGGATGAGGAAGTTGTCCCATCTGACCTCATTTGGGATTGGATTTTTCCCCAAGTATTTCTCCATATAGTCTGTAACTTGTCATGTAAGAGGGGGAAGTAAAAGTCAGCAACCTGTGGCTGGCAGGTACATTGAAATTCTCCCGTTTTGAATTGAGAATCAGAGGAGAAAATGAGACTGTTTTTAGGATCAAATCCTAAAAAGAATTGAGTACATATCCACCCCAAGGACTACATGGACACCTCCAAACCAGTGAAGATGGTCAGACACTGGTGTGGACACTTGTCTGTGGCTGTACTGTGCAGTCGTTGGCATCACTTTGGGATGCTGTTGGCATCTCCTGGCTGATTCAGGCTTGGTCTGAGAGAGCCATGGACCAGCAGAAGGAAGGAGCCAGCCTGCTCTGGGGAGAGAACAGGAACTCAGTTCAGCTGCATCTGACCTGCTCTCAGGTCAGAGGATGAACCCTGTTATTTACAGGTGGAGATACAGTCAATTAGCTTATTTGTAGGGCAGAAAATTTCCTGAGCTTTTAAACCATGTCCTGTCAGTGCTTTCAGCTGCCACAGCAACTCCTGAGGAGGAGGAGGGGGAGCAGCAATGATGGAAGAACTGCCATAATATTTATTCTGAATGACCTGTTAGTTCCCAAGAAACACCAGAGCTCTCCAGTATGAAGCAGCTGACAATTTTTAAAGCCTGAAGATGCTGTGAATTACAGGGGGAAAGGCAACAGAGAGACGGAGGCTCTGTTTTGAGGAGCACAAAGCTGCAAACAACTCCCTCACAGTCCCAGTCAGCTGGAGAAGCTCCTGGCCTGTGTCTGCTCTTAAATGTTAATGCAGCGTGACAAGAGGATGTACAGGGAGAGAGGAGACTTCATCGGGGCCTTGCATGCACCACTGAGCTTGACAGCCTCCTCTCTTCCCTGGAATTGTGGCTGCCTGTGCTGGGGGAAGCTCTGACAGGGTTCAGCCATGGCCTTGGGTCCTTCTGCTGTGCTGTGAGTGTGTGGGAGGACCTGTTTGGGGCCTCTTTCTGGTATTTCAGGAGCTGCACTGAATCTCATCCCCTTGCCTGAGGTGTCTCTGTGCCCTGCCTTGTGCCTTCCTGAATCTGACCCGCTCCTCCCTGGACCTGCCTCGATGCTTTGGATTTGTCTGGGATCTGCTGGACCCTTGGGCACTCCCACTGGACCTGCTGTGCCCTCCTTGCCCGGGTGCTGTGGGACCAAGCCCAGGCTGGGAGGTTCTCATGGGTTATCACCTGGATTTCCATTCCCTTCCAGGTCACTGCAGCACCTGAGTGCTCCGACTCTGCCCTGCCCTGTCCTGCACTCTCAGGATTAGGCCTCTGCCTTGGACACAGGGTTCTCCTCCTCATTCTCAGCCAGAGTCCCAGATGATTGAAGTGATTGCCAACATCTTTCAGACCCATAGGAGTGGCCTGGGCTGGAAGGGATCATCCAGTTCCAACCCCCTGCCATGGGCAGGGACACCTTCCACTACCCCAGGTTGCTCCAAGTCCCATCCAGCCTGGCCTTGGATGCTTCCAGGGATCCAGGGCAGGCACAGCTGCTCTGGGCACCATGTGCCAGGGCCTCAGCACCCTCAGAGCCAAGAATTCCTTCCCAATATCCCATCTCACCCTGCCCTCTGGCAGTGGGAAGTCCCCTTGTCCTGTCACTCCAGGCTCTTGTTCCAAGTCCCTCTCCAGCTCTCTTGAAGCCCCTTTAGCCACTGGAAAGCGCTCCAAGGTCTCCCTGGAGCCTCCTGTTCTCCAATTCTCTCAGCCTGGCTCCAGAGCAGAAGTCCTCAGAGCATCTTTGTGGCCCTTTGAGAGGGGACAGCAGGGGACAGAAGCCCCAACACTTCATCGAAGGGGACAGAAGCCCTGCCACATCACTGCCCTGCTGGCTGCCCCTCCGGTGTGATCCCAGCACAGGCAGAGCCTGTTGGGTGCATCTTTGCACCCCAAACTGGTGGCCCCTGGACACCTTGAGGTGAATCTGACCTCTGAGGGACAATATCTGTGCACCAAGCATTGCACACCTGCTTCTCCAAAGCTGGACCTTTGTAAGGTGTGGGGACAAACAGTGATGGGACAGGAGGTGGCTGTCACAGCCCTGAGTGCACCAACAGGTTCTGCAGCTTCTTCCCTGCCCCTCCCAGGGCTTTAGCTGCAGGTGCTCAGGGTCAGCCCTGGTGCAGGGCAGCTGGAACGTTGGGTCAGGCTGCTGTGTAAACATGGAAACATGAGAATTCCTGCTTGGAGTTTTTGCCCATGAACCTGCAACCCTGGGCTTGAGAGCTCTGTTTCAGCACAATGCCTTGCCCCTGGTCCTTGCCTGAGCTGGGGTGCAGATCTGGCTCTGCCTGCCCTGCCTTGCCAAGCTGTTCTTCCTGGCAGAGGGAAGTAGGAAGTAATATAATAAAATCAAAGCTTATTCCCATTCTGTTCACTTAAGTGTTAAAATGGTGGGATTCTTTTCCAGTATAAATGTGTAATTGATTATTAATTCACTTTCCAGAGGCACCATGCCCTCTAGTCCCCATTTCACATGGGCTGCAAATGGACACAGAATGAAACCTCGGTGATGGGGCCGTGTTTAGCAGGCAGCAAGCACATCTGGCTTATTGCTTATGCTGTTCAGGCTTTTAAAAGTCAAAGTACTCGGGGCTCCCTGCTGATAAAAATATTCCGAGCTGCTGCTTGACTCCAGGGTGAACGTAACGTGAAACCTCCTCAAAGCTTAAAACACTCTCACCTCCTCCTGAACTGCTCCTTTGGTTGCACCGCCTGCCCCGGGGCTCCGAGCACGGAGCTGACAGAGCTCACAGGGAGAGGAGTAGGTGCATCTCTTCTTTTTTTCCGGCTCCGGTCTCTGATCTTTCTCACAGCTGTCCTCGCCAAAACCGTCGTGGCAGTGCGGGACAGGGATGAGCAGCAGGGTGTCAGAAGACTTCAAGCCGGTTGTGTCAGTTCTACCTCCTGTAAAACATGGGCAGAAAGTGAAAAGCTGCTGAGAGCTGCCCGGAGGATCCGGCTGCTTTCTTTGTCCTTGGAATGGGAACCGGGGAGTGGAAGAGGAATCTCAGAGGCTCCGGGTTTGCTCAGCGCTCATGGGACAGTGAGAGCAGGAGCAATGGAAATTATCTGTATGTAAGCCATGATAACATGGCAAAGACACGAGAACTCATGGTAAATTCATCATTTAAAAAAACCCCCAAAAACCACAAAACAAAACAAAAAAAACCCCCCAAACAACAAACATAGAAAAGGAGGTCAGTGTGGATTTGCATATTTCAATATTAATACAGGGGAAGAAGAGATGTTTCTTCATGCTGTGAGCAGCTGAACCTTAGAACTCCTTGCCAGAGGTTGTGGATGGAGAAAGCTTTCCTGGCTTAAAAAGGAAATTAAGACAGGACTTTAGAGAGACCTGCTGAGGATTACCAAGTAGAAAAACCGCGTAAGGTTCACAGAATTCTCTGGGATGAAAGTAGTTGGAAGCTCTAGTTCATGTGGGAAACATCACTTATCCTTTCTTTGACGTGTGCTTCTAGATACTTTTGAAAACTACTTGCACATTCCATCTGAATTAGCATCCCTGTCCCTTTGCCCTTGTGATAGTGTTTATATATTACCAAGGAACTATTAACATGAGTATGAAAAAGCAGAATAATTATTCAACGATTCTTCCCATATTAAGTTTAAAACAAGCCCTATATCCTGAGCACATTTAAACAAGCCAAAATTGCATTTCTTAAAGGCATGGATGCATTCAGCTCAGGGAATGCAGTCAGACAAATAAACCTCCCATGTGCTCATCAAATGCTCACAAGATTGAGGATTTGGATTACAAATTATGACATGTTCTTCTGCAATAATGTACAGCAAATAGAAGGATTTACCTCCTGCTACAGTATTCAATAAGTTTTTCTAGAGGTTAACAAATCTGCTCCCCAAAGTCTTAGGAAATGGAAATTTAAAACTTTATTTCCTAAGTTACTCCATCATGGCTGTTTTGGGAAGAAATGAAATGAGTATTATGATGTGGAAACTGTCATTACTATGTGAATGTAGAGCTCAGCCAGGGTCTTACGCTGATGTGTTGGTGACACAAAATGTTTAATGACATCTCTCATGACATCCTGTCAACTCTTCTGACAGTGTGGGACAGAAATGTGGATGCTACAGAAGATCCTGAACTAACTGGTCTTGCCAGCCACTGTCAGAGGAGTGTCATGATCCACTGCTGTGGGTAAGACATCAAATCTCCAGTCAGAAAGTGACTGATGTCTCCTCCAGCACCTTTCACTGAGGCTCTGGTTCTTGGACAGGTGTAAAATTGAGTGTGCTGAGGTTTTAATCCAGGTTTTAATCTTACACTCCTCCCCCACTTTGGAAATTTTTGGATTCCAAGTTTGCATATCCAAGGTCACAGAATCCCAGAATGGTTTGGGTTGGACGGGACACTAAAGCTCATCCCATTCCACCCCCTGCCATGGGCAGGGACATTTTCCAGGTTGCTCCAAGCCCTGTCCCAGCTGGCCTTGGACACTTCCAGGGATCCAGGGGCAGCCACAGCTCCTCTGGGCACCCTGTGCCAGGGCCTCCCCACCCTCATAGGGAAGAATTTCTTCCCAAATATCCCATCTAAACCTTCAGATACACAGCAGTGGTTTAACTCCACTGCTCAGACACACACAAGGTGCCTCCACATATCATAAAGAAGCACTTGTGAAAGGCATAAAGGCTGTCAGAGCTTTGTCAGACCAGGATGTACCTTTCCTGTCAGGCAGAGCTGCTGTGCTATCAGTTGAGTAATTGACAATTATTTACCTTGGAACCAGCACTGTGGCCTTTTAAACCCAGGGTTCGTGTCCAGCCCTCCTGCTCACTCAGGAAATAGTGGTGAAGACATTTGAGCTCTAACAAGCCATTATGTCTATTTTAACACAACCACCAAATGCCAACTCGTATTCATCCAGAGAGCTGTCAAGGGTTTTGCATGTCAGTGTGTTCTCTCTTAGTTTAATTTAAGTTTTTAGGGAAAGTTACAGTATTCGCCATGCTCTGTTCTTTCCCAGTCATGGCTAGGATCATTAAATCCTAAGAAAATCCCAAAGGCAAGCAATCTAATAAAGCAGTCTCTTGTTCTGAGGCTGGCAGGATAATTCAAACAGGAGGTCAGGCAAAAAATCCCATTCTCCTGAGTGCCACGGGGAGCTGAGCAGATGAGTGCCCTGCCTCTTTCTAACCCCCATGCCATGGCAAGAAGTGGTGAATTTGCATGTGATACAGCCTAAAAACCCATTCAGTGAAAGAACTGCAAGGTATTTTCACAGCAAGGCCCTGCTCACGTGGGCTGGCACTTCCCCAGCTCCCTGGGGATTTAGGGAATAATGCCCGAGTTTGTGTGATCCCCTTGGCCGGGCTGCCTGACCCTGCATGTGCCATTTCTAAAGTGTGCTGACCCCACTCCACAGCATCCTGAGGAAGGAAACCTTCAAATATATTCCAGTCATGCTGTCATTTCAAGATGTGCCCTGGATTTGGTTGTTTGGTGGATTTTTTTTGTTTGTTTGTAGTGCTTAACACAGAAAGATTGTCCCAATGCTCCAGTATTCAGCGGTACAGGTTTATTTTTATGCCTTTTGCCCCAAATATTCAGTCCATGCTTTTCTCTACAGTTTTTTATTTTGACATAAGGATTTTTCTGCTCAAAAATGGAAGCAAAGATTGGCTTCAAATTCCCTGGCAAAGCTTCTCATATGGGATACAGATTGTGTCAGCTTATCTGGCTCAAGCCTGTCTGCATGTAAACTTTGTTTTCTTTGGAACTTCAGCGGTGCTCTGTGCCTCATTGTTCACATTTCTTACAGCTGGGGTTGTGGCAAGAGAAAAATCAGCTTTTTGTTTCTCTCCTGCGCCACTGGGCAGATCATTGCTGATGTGTAGATGGAATTTATTTTTTTTCCTTATAAATGTTTGGACTCAGCAATCAATCTGGAAGTGTTCAGAGCCACGTTGGACAGGGCTTGGAGCAACCTGGGATAGTGGAAGGTGTCCAAAGCAGCAACGCTCAGCAGGGATGGCCAGATGGTGAAGCAAGGCAGACCTGCAGCAGTGGGATGTATTCATGGGCAGTGGAAGCTGTCAGAGGAACAGCAGAACATCAGTGGTTATTCACTGCACGTGGTGCTGAGCAGGGCTGCTGCTGCTTAGGGACAGCAGCAACTCAGATAACGTCTCCACGTCAAGATTTTTGAGTTCAGAGCTCTCCCTTGTTCAGGAATGATTTATTGTTTACTCCTTTTATTCTGCTGTTTTTCTGATGAATGCCCTGTGAGAGCAGTTTGTGTTGTTCCTGCTGCAACACCTGCAATGCGAAACACAGAATGATATCAGGGTGGTTTGGGAAGATTATTAAAGATCATCCAGTCCCACCACCTGCCATGGGCAGGGACACCTTCCACTAGCCCAGGTTGCTCCAAGCCCTGTCCAGCCTGGCCTTGGACACTTCCAGGGATCCAGGGGCAGCCACAGCTTCTCTGGGCCCCCTGTGCCAGGGCCTCCCCAGACTCACAGGGAAGAATTTCTTCCAAATATATAACCTAAGTCTTTCCTCTTTTAATTTCAAATCATTCCCCCTTGTCCTATCACTAGCTGACCACATAAAAAGTTACTCTCATGCTTTTTTAAAAGCCCCTTTTAAGTTCTGAAAGGCCTCAGTGAGGTCTCCCCTGAGCTGCCTCTTCTCCAGGCTGAACAACTCCATGAACAACCACAAGGCACAGGTATCATGTCAGGTTAGAGCCTCCTGACTTGTTCCTATGCCCAGCACCCCCAAAAGGAAAGAGGGGAATCTCTTTGTATCCCAGTTCATCATCTGCAGTAGCTCCTAATTAAAAAGAAAAATCCATCTGTCACCTGGGATGCACAGTGGTACTGAGTTTGTCTTGAAGCACCAGCACAAGAACTGAGCTCGGTTTGATTTCAACCACAGGTGCCAGGAGAGCTGGGTGAGCCAGCTGTGGTGTTGGAGCTGTATCACTGGATAAACCCCGCTGCTTCCTCAGCTGCTGCTGGTGTTCCAGCACAGCTCCCACCGTTCAACTGGACAAGTGCTTCCACCCAAAGGCCCCCCGACCCCATCCTCATCCCCTCTGCCTCATCTCTGCACCCCATCCCATTCCAACACCCCATGCCCATCCTCATACCCATCTGCATCCCTGCACCATCTTCACCCTCACATCCCCATCCCTGTTTATCCCCATCCTCATCCCCCACCCTGCACCCATCCCCATCCCCACACCCCATCCCCACACCTCCATCTCATCCCAATCTCCAGCCTCATCCCCATCCCTACACCCTGTCCCCATTCCCATTTGCATCCCCAACCCCATTCCTGACAGGGAAGATATGTGCCGATGTCTTTACAAACCGTTCCATGGGTGAGGGGATGGTGTGAACGGCTTTGAAATGGGGCTTAATGTTTCTCTACCAACTTAGGGCAGCAGGTTCGTCACAGAGCCCAGTTTGACTCCTGAAACAGCCAAATGGGGCCGCACAAACCTGAACTTCTGAACTTTGGGGTGAAATGACAGGCTCGGGGTGGAGATGTGGTGGGTGGTTGGGGAAGGCTGCGCGTTCCTGGTACCTCAGCTAGTGAGGGAAGGAAGAGGGAAACGAGCGGAGTTTGGGATAAAAGGAGGCTGTATTCCCCGAAACCTGGAGAGAGAAAACCCCGCGGCGATGTGCCCCAGTGGCCTCTGTCCCTTTATCCGAATAAAGTTGTTGGACTCCTCTGTCTCCTTCATGGACACCGGCTTTTCCCAGCGGGATTTTCCGCGCAATCCCCACACGCCATCGCCATCCCGAGGCCCCGTCCCCAGCCCCCGGTCCCGTTCCCAGTCCCGCTCCCAGCCCCGCCCCGCTCCCGGTCCTGGTCCCCGTTCCCAGCCCCACTCCCGGCCTCACTCCCAGCCCCGCTCCCGGCCCCGTTCCCAGTCCCGCTCCCGGCCCCGTTCGCAGTCNGCTCCCGGCCCCGCTCCCGGCCCGCTCCCTCCGCTCCCCGGGTCCTCCCGGCGCTGTCCCGGCGCTCCCCGCGCGGCCGCTCCGCGCCGCCGTCTCGCTGGTGAGGCGGGCGGGGCCGGCGCCGGGCGGAGCGGGAGGCCGAGGCCGCGGGGCCGCCGGGGGAAGGGAGGTGAGCGGCGGAGGGTTCTGGGTGGGCAGCGGGACACTGACCCTCATCCTCATTCTCCTCCTCTGCCCCCGTCCCCTCCGCGTCCCCGGGGCGGGGCGATCCGGGCTGTGTGCGCGGCTGGAAGGGTGTGGGGGGAGTGAGCTGGGAGGGGACTGGGGTGAACTTGGGCCGTGGGGGTGTCTGGGAGGGTTTGACGTGCTTGGGAAGGCGATGAGGGGAGTTCGAGGATGTGTTGGCGAGCACGGGGATGTGTGTGTTGGGGTTGGGATGCCGTGGCACGGATACAGGATTTGGGGGTTCCTTGGGATGCTTGAGAGGTAGAGGAGGAGGCGTGGGTTGGGTTGGGGATGGCTTGGGCTGAGCAGGGATAACTCACTTGGGGTGAGGGCTTGGGAGCTGCGGGGTTCGGATAAGGTTTTGGGGTATCTGCGTGCCTGAGGGATGTGTGGAAGGCCTTGTCAGTCCAAAGCAGAGCCCCGAGTGTGGACATGGGTGTGTTTGCTTTTGAGGTGTCCGGGTTTACTGAAGAGTGTGGGAAGGGGGTTCCTTTGGGGATTTTAGGATGCTTAGTGCGGGGAAGGAGAGGTGTGAGTAGGGTGTAGTTCTGTCTAATGTGGGTGGAAGAGGATGGATGTGGGATGGGTCCTTAGTTACGTGGGCTTGTGAAGGGACAGGGATGAGCTGCTGGGCTTGGGGAGGCGTCAGGATTCAGGAGGATGGGGTAGGTGAGATGTGGGAACAGGTGAAGGGGCTGTTGTTTCTGAGGGATGAAGGTGGGGCAGAGCCTCAGAGCACCAGAGTTGTTGCAGTGTGGTTTTGCAGTGTGGTTTGGGCAAGGGTTTGGAGGATTGTCTGCTGGAATGGTGGGATTGATGTGGGATCTGGATGCTGGGGCTGGAATTTTGTGTGTGCTTTATTTCTGGTAATCCACAGGAGTGTGTGCAGACGGATTTGTATCGTAAGGTTTTCCACATGCTTCCCCTTGGGGATAAGAGTAAGCCTGTAGGATTTATAGGAGCCTAAAAGCTCTGGATGTGCAGAAACCCTGAGTTAAATTTTGAGATAGCAACGTGTTTTCAAATTACTTTTATTCACTGCTCAGTCTGGAGAGTGAGTCTGGCGTGTCTGTAGCTGCTCAGCACTGCTGGGGGCTTGGAGGGAGATCACCTGGGAAGGATCAGGTGGAGACTGGTGCAGTCTTAAAAACCAAGAAATTTAACAGTGTTCTGGATTTGGCTTTTTATATATCTGAGAAGATAAACTCCACTTTGTGATCCCTCGGGGATGTGATAAACCTCCCTCATGAACCACATCCTTGTTGGGTGAGGCCCAGAGCGGCACTGGAGCTGCAGCTCAGGTTTTGTGTTTGATGAGTCAACCTGAATCTCTTTCATGTTCACCCCACGTGTAGCTGTCCAGGGCTCCCTCTGGAAATCACCTGCCTGAGGAAAGATGCTTTACTCCGTAGTTGTGGTCAAATATCAAGCTGTGGTGTGTCCAAAAACCTTCACATCCTGCTTCAGGGCCATGGTAACATCTGCTAAAGCTTTTGGCTCTTCCTTCAGCAGGAGGGTCAGAACTGGACAAAACAGATTCGGTTGAAGCTGGACCTCCAGAGAGCAGGGAAATGTTTCTCTGAACAGGGAGAGACAGAGAATACTTGAGAGAAATCCTGGTCACATTCTTGTGAGCATTGTGCCACTCTTGGAAGGAAACCTGCTTTTGATGGTGAGATAATCTCTGAAAGAACCAGGTTTTTGACATAATTCCCTTTGATGAACTCTGCACTGGTTTGCATTTGCTTTCACAGCCTTTTGAGCAGATTGTTTTCTAAGTCCAGGCAATAAAGCAGGAGTTTGTTGAGCATTTGGGGAAGTGTGGCCTGGTGAGTTGGGTGTAATCTTCTTACCCAGAGGAGCTTGCATAACACGCAGTGAAGCGCAGGAGGTCTGATTGAGGCTGCCTTGATAATCCCTGCACAGCCACTGGAGAGCTGGCTGCTCCCTAGGGAGCGAGGGAAAGGTGGAGTTGTGCTCCAGGTCACTGAAACCCACTGAAGAATTGTTTATTCTGAGAGTGGTGCTGTTAACGTGGGTCTTGCACTAGGCAGTTTTACTCTGGAGCATCGTTGGATGTACAGGTGCTTCAAGACATGAAAAAAAAACCCAACTTTGTTTCCTTCAGTCGTAAATTAGAACTTGTTCCTCTGAAATAATTGCTTGAAATCCTTCCCGAGGTTCTGCCTTGTGCTGTCAGTTGTGAACTCTGCGAGGTTTGGATCCAAAGCCTTGAGTTCATTGTCCAAGTTCAGAGCCAAGGTCAAAGAGCTGCCACGTCCGGGCGGTTGCAGATCTTTGGGCTGCTGATGCTGTGCAGACTGCGGGGGGAAAGGGCAGCCAGTGTGACACGGTGACAGCAAGGAGCCACCTGCTTATGTGCACACCTTGACCTGCCCTGCCAGCTGTGAGACTTTGTGCCTGCTCGCAGGTGACGTGGCAAAGCTGGCTGGCAAGTAGTTAAAATTCCACTGGTGCCATTTGTCACTTGCCAAAGCAGCACAAGCTCTGAACATCATCATCATCATCATCATCTGAGGGGAAAGCAGCGAGGGCTGTGCCAAAGGAAAACCCAAAACCTCATTGGTGGGTGCATTTTCTGAGGAAGGAGCGTGGAGTCGTTTCTCCAGTGAAGTCTGGCATTTAATTTGGGAGTTTTCTTGGTGGACACCCCTTGATCTTTGTTTCCCACACCAAAGGATCCCTCAGATGGGCAGCTGATGCTCAGTGACAGCATTGGGCACTGCAGCAGGAAGGTTTGTATGTCTTGAAAAGTTGGAAAACTTCCTATGTGCAGTTGGTTAACTGTAGGTGATGTTATTCTTGGTGATTAATAAAAAAAATTACAGATATTTAAATTTAAACTCTTGCTGTTAGTGGCATAGGGAGCTGAATAATTTCACGGGCTGGGTAGGTTTTAGAAAATGCCTTTAATTTCTCAGTTTGGTGCTTTTTCATTGTGCTGATCATCTTCTGGCTGTTTTTGAGTTATTTTGGAGCTGAACTTCATCAGCATTACCAACCCTTCACTCTAAAATTGCAATTTTGAGCAACTGTGCTTAGAAGGTGGCTGTGTTAAAGTTCTTATTTCTGTTAAACTTAATATATTTGGGGTTTATTCCACTTTCATGTGAAAGTTTTCTGCATTGTTTTATCAACAGCTGAAGATTGCTGGGACGTTTCAAACTGCTTTATAATAATCATGATTATTGTTGAAACTCTTTTTGATGTGTGTTGAAGTTGGTGAGCTCAGTTTGCTTTTACAACTTAAGTGACAGCTGCAGGAGAACTGTTGAGAGGGATTGTGGAAAAAAAAATCACATCTAATTCTTTAATCTCCATTTGAAAAGTTCAAGATAACACTTCTCAAGGGATGTCTGATCTTCTGTAGTTTTAATCTGCTTTTCTAAGGAAACAAGTTTTGTGCCCTTGTGCTTTCTGCTAATTCCCCTGATAATTATCCTCTGATAATTGCAGTTGCTTTAGTGTGCTGGCACCTTGGACAGAGGGATGGTTCCCACAATTTCTGTGGGAATGATTCCTATGGGGTAGAAATGAGACCCTCTTAGTGCTGCCTGTGGCAAGAGCTCAACCCTTTCCAGACATCAGGAGAGTTTGTGGTACCTGAATTAGCAAAGGTTTTGCTCTCTGGACTTCTCAGGCGAGAAAAGCTCGTCCTGATGAGCCACATTTCAAAGACACTTTGAGAATCCTAATGAATTGTGTGATACAGGGCTGGTCAAAGCAGTTGTTCTCTCCATCAAAACTTTGAGTTCACAACGTGGGGGTTTTTTTATTTTCTTTTTGTTTCCCCAATGCTTTATTTATGTAGTTTGCCTGAGGCCAAGTAAATGCCTTTGGTTTTCCTTTTTCCTTTTTTTTTTTTTTTATTCCTTGAGTTGTTTGTGATAATCCCTTAAAATCTGCTGGTTTGGAGCTGCTCTTTTATTAATATAACTTTAAAAAATTACGATTGGGGCATCATAAATATTTTGCATATCATTCCACGGTATCTTTGAATGAGTCTAGAAATGAATATATTGGATAAGAAAATGAGTGGTTTGTTTTCCTTCAGGAAAAACACTTCCTAGGATATGCTTTCCCACTTCAGGGTAGATCTGATGGTAAATATGCATGTAAATACAGGTAATTAATTAGGGGTTTTTTTAAACTAATTTTTAATTAGTTCGTTCCGATTCTCTTTCAGCGATGGTGTGGAGAGCTGTTAATCCTCTGACACAGTGCCCTGGATCCTCATGGTATGTCTGAAGGACACATCTCTGCATGTTCTGAATATGTCAGGTGAAGCCCAAGAATAACTTTCCACGGGAGTTTGTGACCTCTTAAAGAGGAAGAAGTCAGGAGAGGGCAACTTTCATTCTATATTTAGCCCTAGGTGAGTTTGTAAAAAGCACCTGACGGGCTCTAGCCTAAAATTTATTTTTGGATTTGTGTGTTACTCTAGAAAATAGAGAAGTGCCATGCTCAGGCAGCTTTTTGGAGCTCCAGTGGAGGTGCAGCACATCAGTGGGGCTTAGCAGCTCCCACAAACACCTGGGAGAACTTTGCTCAGTGTTTGGGCAAAGCAGGAGGGAAATCGGGAATATTTTTCCCCGTAGATAATTCCCCTGTCAAATCCCTTGCCTCGCCTTTTAATCTGAGAGGTAAGACTTGGGCACAGCCAGGAGCTTTGGGGACAGTTTGGTGGCCTTGCAGTGGCGGGGCTGTCACCAGAGGTGCTGCTCAGTTCCAGCGGTGGATTCGCTCCTCCTGACACGTTCCTGCCTGGAATTCTGGAACGAACCCACTTCGATCTTTCATTTCCAGGTTGTCCTCATGAATACTCCCGTGGAGAATGTCCATGATCTTCTTTGCCTGCGTGGTGAGGGTCAGGGATGGGCTTCCCCTCTCAGCCTCCACGGATTTCCATCTCAACCAGGACTTTCTGGACTGCAGGAAGAGACTGAAGGCGTTATCCTCCATCCTGGCGCGGTATCCCAGCCGGGGCACGGCCAAGGGACGTAACCTGAGCATCCAGTGAGTCCCTGCTCGCCTTTGCCGGGCTCTTTTTGCCTTTAATTCTTGAAATAATTGCTCTTGGGGATTAGTATTTGATTGAAATAATACTGTGGGTGTGGTCTGCAGTGTCTAATTCCAGTCTGGAATCCCACAGTGCTTGTCTGGGGTCTGAGCTCCAGTGGTTTTGTTCCTCAGCTCCTGCTCAGTGTAGTGAGCGTGTGCTTAGTTATTTGTATATAATTGTATATATTTATATGTTGTATTTTGTATGGTAATTTATAGTAATATACACACATAACTGCTTTATTTTATACTGTATTAAACTTATGCAGATTTCATTTTACACTTACATTTCTATATATACATTAATACATATAAATATTTACATACACATACAGAATATTTCGTTATATATTTATATACACATGATATTTATACAGATTTATATATTTATGCATACTTAGTTATATATTTATATATACATACATGATATTTATATAGATTTAGTTATATATTTATGTATTATATAAATTATTGGATTATTATATAGATTGTAGATGTATTTTATTGGATTATTATATAGATTGTAGATGTATTATATAGATTATTAATTATATCTATACTCCTATGTTATATATATTTTTATATTATATATTTTTTATGGTTTTATTTATATATTTACCTCCTTTTAATTTTCATTTTGTGTAACAAAAAGCCTCCTGCTCAATGGGCAGGGCTTGTTACTCTCAGCAATTGGAGTATCATGGGTTTCTACAAATCCCTTCAAGAAGGCATCCAAGTGCCTTGGAATGATGTAGTTGAGGAGAAGAAATTTATTAACGAAATCACAGAGAAAAGAAATGAAGGAATTTGTTTAAACTAATTTAAGGAGTGAATTTTAGCTTGTGATTGCATTTCTGGTGAGCAAATGGAAGAAAACTTAAAGTGACCCTAAGCTTAACTAAGCATCCTTTTTGGGGGAATTAAAAAATACATGAATTTACATTGAAACAGTTGGAAAAACAGAGATTTTCATCTCAATTCCTTTTCACTCAAGGCAAACTCGTGCCCTTTGATGCCAACAAGTCCTGCTGCTTTTAACCTGCTGTGGTCAGTGCAGCAGCTCAGCCCTGGCTCTGGAATGAGGGCAGTGCAAACGGATCCGTGGCAAAAAGGCCATAAATTACGGGCAGCTTGGAAAGGCTGGTTTCAGGCAGGCATGGTGTTGATCCCAGCTGGGAGCTGGGAGCAGCAGGAATTTGAGGAAGCTCCCCAGTGGAACTGGGCTGGCAGAGCCAAGCCAAACTGCAAATCCCAAGTCCACTGTGCAGCAAATAAATAAATAAAAAAAAAAAGTGGTGAAATAGAAACTACGAGTGTGAAATGAAGTTGGGATAAAATGTAGCAACAGTAGGAAGGAGACAAATGGTTCAGTTTCAAAACTTGGGGTGTTGAACTGATTTCCTGCTGACAAATGGCTGGGCTGCAAGGGAAGATAGCCCTGAGAAATCTCCTGGACCAGCTGCAAGTGGAAACTTTTACATAAATCTGGATTCAGTGTTTGAGGAGCCCCTTTCAGAATAGAATTTTTATTGTGAAGTGTTTGAAAATCTTGGGTTGTGCGAATTAGCAAATATTTCTTGCCGTTAATATGATATTGCCATGTTCAAGAGAAGCAAGGAATCCATCTGCTTCCTGGGCACAAACTTCCTTGCTTTTGCTTTTTTCCTGCATTCTCCTTTAAAATTGGTTTTCTGACCACCTTGTTTTTTATTAGTGTGATTTAAAGCCAGCCTGGGAAAAGAATGTCCTCGATTTGTACTGATGTACCAATTTAATAAAGTCTGTGCTGTGCTCTTCACTGTGCTCAGGCATCCTGGATGAGTTAAGAATAAATAATTGTGTAAAAAAAAAAATAGATCTACAGGGATTACAAGACTTTGACAACAACAAAAATCCTTTTTTTGTTTTTTTTGCTGTCTCGGCTCAGTCTGTACATTTTGTTCTGACAGAAAAGCACAGCTTCATCCTCACGTTCAGCAGGACTTTTCACCTTGTTATGCTGATGTGATTTTTTATTATTTTTTTTAATTTTCTATTTCAGTTTCCTTTCTTCTGGGGATATTGCCTGCATGGCAATCTGTTCCAGCAGCTACTCGACCATCATGGCCTTCTGCTTCCTGGAAGAGCTCCGGTGGGAATTTGCTGCTTCCTACAACACGAGGAGCATCAACTCAGCTTCCAGACCTTATGCTTTTATTGAATTTGGTTTGTAACTTTGTTCTCTACTGGTGAAAATCCTCTCTCTGCCAAATTGATGGTGTTAAACAACATCTCCTGGCCAAAGGCTGGTGGTAAAAGTGACTCTGGGTGTACCTTTGCCTGCATGTGGAGAAGGAGGGGGAGATCTTACAGCCTTAAACTGTTGGGGTATTTGGTTTGGAGTTCCTGAGGGTTCATCTATTATGAACAAAATGCTGTGGTGATTGATGATCAAGCAGAGAAGAAAAAAAAAAATTGATATCTCAGACACTTTCTGACTTAATTAAAAAAAAAATCTGACGAGTGGAGACAGATGAGTACAGGAAAAAAGGGAGACAGAAAAGATTATTATGGGCAGCTTTATTCCTGGCATGACTTGGAGTCAGAATGCTTCAGAACCATGCCCGGTGGTACTTTTTTAACCTGAAATAATTTGTTTTCTTGCCAAGTAGCAGCTGCTCTGCTGAACCTCACACCTTTGAAAGACAAAATTCCCTTGCAATGATAAAAATTTTTCTGGAGGAGTATAATATCCTGCAGTGTGTTTGTCCAGATTTCAGTAACAGTGTTAAACCAGGCTGAAAAGCTTGAGAAATCCATCAGGAAAGCTTCTTCTAGAGCCATCTTGGATTTTGGCTGGATTCCCTGCAGGGCAAATTATAGCCAGGATCTAATTTCATATTGAGATTCACATTGCACCTTTTTTATTTTTTTTTTTAACTTGAGTAGGAGTGGGGGAATTTCTGGCATCTTTTAATTGCATAAAACTTATGTTTTAAAGAAAAACCACATTTCTAAAATATTTTTTTATTATTATACTTCATTAAGTTCTTGAGTGCCTAATATTGCTGTGTGGTTATTTATTTACATATAATTCATATTTATTAATTTAATAATCTTCTTTCCTGTGCTTGGATCTAAGATGCAGTTGATGCTCAAGATTTTAATATTTTGTTTGGTAGTTCCAGATCATTTTTTTTATTATTATTTAGAGTAGATATTAGAAGGAATTTTTTCTTGTGAGGGTGAGGAGGCACAGGGTGCCCAGAGAAGCTGTGGCTGCCCCTGGATCCCTGGAATTGTTCAAGGCCAGGCTGGACAGGGCTTGGAGCAACCTGGGCTAGTGGAAGGTGTCCCTGCCCTGGATGATCCTTAAGATCCCTTCCCTCCCAAACCATTCTTTGCTATAAAATACCTAAAAAATGTATTTTTATTCCCTAACCAGCAGTGGAATTTTATCCCCCAATCCCGGTAAGAAATGAAACAAAGAAATGAAAACAATCTTAGAGAACGCCGCAATAGGATAAAACATCACCACAATTAAGACTATAATAACACTAAGGATTAATTAAGCAGCGATTTGAGCAGCTTTTCCTGTCGTTTCAGATAACACCATCCAGAAGGTGAAGCACCATTTCAACAGCAGCCGTGGCTCCCGGGCCAAGGGCAGCTGGGAGAGGGTGGAGGAGGAGCTGAGGCTGCAGCCGCCGGTGCAGCTGCAGCTGGAGGCCACAGAGCTGCTGAACGGGCTGAGCAATGGAGGGCACGCTGCAGGCCGTGTGGAGGTTGGTAAGTTACTTCTACACCAGGTGACAGGAGAGCTCCTCATCCTCACCCTGCACCTGGCAGGAAAACACCTGGGGGTTCCTTGTGTCCCGAGAAACGTTCCTTTACTTTGTGTGTGTGAAACTAAGAAAAGGCTTTTTCTGTCGTAGTAAACAACATATGGGCTTTACGTTGCAGCAGGTATTTGCAGCAGAGCTTTGGGGTCTTTTTTCCAGCCTTACATCTTCCTCTCTGTATGGAAAAAAATGTAGGCTGGGCTTGGTATTTTCCATGTGGGATTCTCTTCTCTTAAAATCCTTGCTTGTTCGAATTTCTAAAGAGGCTTCACTGATTCATTGCTTGTTGCAAACTCGTAATGAGAGGTTTGTAATTACAGGCTGAATGAGTTTCTTCAGCCTTGAGGGAAAAGAAGATGAGAAAAATACGAGCTGAGGGTTAAAACTCTTGTTCTCACATTGTCTGGTTTGAGTCATTCTCCCCTCTTTGCTTTTTCCTTTTACCTTTTTTTTTTTTTTTTNTTTTTTTTTTTTTTTTAATCCATTTGACTAAAATTCTGAAAGAGGCTTTGTGCATCTTTATAAATAACACAGAGGCTTGACAGGGGCCCTTTTATAACAAAACCTGACACTTTACCTGCTTTTGAAGTACCAACCTCTATCTCTTTAAAATAAAGATGTACCTCTTGTGTTTCAGTTGCACAGTCAAGGTCCTGCTTACCTCCTCCACAAGTGAAATCATAGAATTATTTAGGTTGGAGAAAACCTTTCAGATCATTGAGTCCAACCAGAAACCAAACCCTGCCAAGTCCACCACTAAACCATTCTCTGTTTTAATCCTATTAACACAGTGGTTTAAATGCAGCTGGAGTGCCAGGAGCTTGTATTTCCTTTTTTTTTTTTGTTGTTGTTGTTGTTCTTGGCTTATGAAACACTAATAAAATTAAGTTCCTGTTGCTCAATCTTACTGTTTGTGATAGATGAGCTGGAATCTCATTTGACATAGGTATTTTAAATTAGGGTATGGAAGGGCACTGGCCAGGAAGAATTAAAAATAGAATGGAAACCACTTTATTTGCCAGTCAGATTTGTGAGTGCTCCTCAGAACTGTGCTTGAAGGTTAAATCTCTTCATGTTATGACAGGGCTTAGAAATTCTTTGCACTTTTTCTTTAAATTTCAAACAGCTTCAGTGCCAGTAAATATTTGTGATTTAGTCTGTGTCCACAGATCAGAGATATATTTTCACTTCCCTCTTATCCCTAATTGCTTTCCTTTACTTTCCATCTGGCTTTTTTATTTCTGGCTGTTCTCTCTGGTCCAACCCAAATACTCTCACAGATTGTTCTGCCTTTATTTTAAGGCTCATGTTTATGATCATCTGTTTGCCTCCACTGGAGTCAGCTTTCCTGGCTTGTGTCTCTCTCCTCCCATCATTCCCTCCCAGCTGAATCCCACTTTGCTGCTCTAAGTTTAGCTGTGTGCACAGTGTTTGTTCCATGTTAATGTTATTTATATGCTCTACAAGAGACTGAGATGCTGTGGCTGCAGGAGAGCAGGATTGAGATTGATCCATCCAGGGATGATCCATCCCTCTCCTCACATGGCTGGAGCTGCTCCTGGCCTCTTTGGAGCTGGCTGAGCTCATCCTCTGGCTCTTCAATTTGGTGTGAAAAAGGTCCAGAAAAGTCAGGACAGCTTTGTCCTTGTTAGTATTCATGAGAACAAGAGATTTTTTTCCTTTCTTACTTCCATTCTTTCTGCTGTTTGTTCTTCCCTTTGTTACCTGAACCCAGCCCAGCTCTTTGCTACAAAAACCCTTCCCTTGTACCCTTGATCAACACCCACACAGCCCTGGCTGCTGCTCAGAGCCTCACTCCTGGGGTGGGCACAGCTCCAGAGAGCTCTGGGGCTGTGTGCAGGGCACAGGGGGGCTCCGAGGAGCTTTCTGTGGCCAGGGAAAGTTTGCACATCACAGCTGGCTCTGGGAAGCAGCAGAAAAACTTGTGCCACTGGTGAATCCTGCAGCTCCCCTTGATGAGTGTTCTTCATCTTCCAGAGGCATGCAGGGAGTCCTTCAGAGGCCTTTTCAAGGGTTGTTTTTGAAGCTGTCTCTCTCTCTCTCTCTCTGCCTTTTGTGTGCTTGTATTTTAGTTGAGGCTCTTGGAGTGTGATTTCATTTCTCGCTCCCGGAGCTCTTTCCTGCAGAGCTTTGAGTGAGTGACTCAGTGTCCAACCTCGTGCTGGGCCTGCAGGAGGCAGATCCAAGCTGCTGCACGCTCTGGTGTCTCCCTCCAGTGAAATGGCCACAAGCCTCTGCCAAAAAAATCTTTTATGGGCAGAGGTTTCAATGTCTTCACTGTGTGAGGGTGTTTGCAGTTGTTCTGTACGTGTTCAAACCTGCTGGTGCATCACCCACAGCTCCCAGAAGGTTTCTGGGTGGATGTTGTGCTCTGAAGTGCACAACTTCTCTGCTTGAGGAGTCAAATCAATGTGAAGCCTAATTAGTGTTTATTTGTGCTTGTGCTGAGTTGTGCTGTCTTGGACTGAGTGTTTGTACTCTTCCCCTTTTTTAATGTAATGGGCCATTGCAGTATGAAATTCTCTTTATAAAAACACGACTGACTTCACCCAAGGAGGTGAAATAATTTTCCCTTGACAGGACCCATCTCACTTCTCTGTGCAATTTCAGTTTGTGAGTTAAACCTCAGAATTTAACAGCAGAAATAAATCTCTGCAGCAAACCATTTCAAGGCCAGTTTCCATAGAATCTGAACCCTGAGCAACTGGATGTTTTAATCTCCCATGCATCTGTGACAGCAATTCTTTTTATCCTCCTGGACTGAAAAAAATGTAACTTTTACATAACATTTCATGCTGCAGAAGCAATATATTGAGACCTACATTGTTCTTCCCTAGAGACTGGGAACTCTTGACACGTGTAGTTTGCAGGCTTCTGCTCAATGAATGACACTCGTGCTTGATAATTATAATTTGTTTGAGAGACATTTGATGCCTCTGAAGTAAACCTTAGAATTTGAGGAAGAGGAACAGTCTTTATTAGGAAATATCTGTGGGAGAGTTACACATATATATAGCTGCAACATTTTTAATTAATCAAAAGTAGGAATAGCAGGAAAAAATAGAAGGAAACTGAATGCTGGGGTCAGTAAATGAATAAAGATGCTGCTACAAGTTCTTTTTAAATGTCACTGTGCAACAAAAGGAAAACCAAATTGCCTTTGAGTGGCAGAGTTCCTCACACCATTCTGTCTGTAATATCCAGTAATGCTCCCTGAAGTGACACACATCACATTGAGTTGATACAGTTCCTTTTGTAGTTGCTTTGGAGCTGAAATTATGGATGTGTGAGTGCATGCCAGACAAATTAATTACAGAGACACGGATGAAAGGTGCTTTACATCCCTGTATTGATTTGGCACCAGAGTTTTTTACATCCCTCTGTCAACATCTGGCTGGGAGGAGAAGGCAGGAGTGTTTTCCTCTCTGAAACCACGTGCTGGCTGTTGTGGTGTTCCATCTGTCACTCAGAAGGAAGCCAGAGGTGCAGTTTATCTGTGACAGGATCTGGATACACCCGGACACAGGGAGGAGATCCTGAGGCCTGGATGGTTTCCTTGGGGGCTCGTTCATCCTCTCCTGTGTCTTGGGGACACTGGTGCAGGAGAAGATCAGGATTTGGTATCTGAGCTGCAAATCGTCATTTTTTTATTAAACTGACAGTGTCCTACTTGTGGTAATCCAAGGGCAGGGGTGAAATGTAGGTGAGGATCAAGGTGTGGGATCTGTTGTTGAACAAGTGAGGAAAAACTGGAGGTGGGCTCTTGGACAAGCCTGGATTAAAGGCAGCAGATTCCAGAGCTAAACACTCATTGATGATAATTACTTTGACCTTAATTAGGGGTGTATCAATGAGATTATCCTGCAGAGTTGCTGTTCAGCACTGCGGGTGTTAAGTAGTAGCAGAGAAGGTGAGAAAAGGAGGCAGATAATTCACTCCTTGTGAAATGTGGGCAGCCTGAGCCCTCAAACTGCCCTGGGTAGAAATACTTAATTACTGCTTGAGGAGGAGATGGATTGCTGCCCTGCTGTGATGGGTGGCTGAAATCTAAGCCCTTCCCCAGACCTTTGGGTGGTGGAAGCCTCTGGCTTTTCTGCTGACCTGTGAGGAGTGCTGAGCATCCTCTTCTGCTGGAATAAACAAAAAATTATCTCTGTGCACCATAATAGAAGACATTGAAGCCAAATAGGTCAAGAAAAAGTCTGTTGCTGACCTATTTAAAAATACTCCAGAGCTCTTGATGGTTTCTGGATGTGTGAAGAGCTGAATACTGCAATAAAACAACAACAAAAAAGGGGGTTTCTGTTCACAATCAGTCTTCCCTGGAGCGAGCATGAAAGGTTTTGAAAGTGTTTAAAACCCACATAAGGCAGTTGTGGTGTTTTCTATTAAAAGAATGAAAGGAATAGTGCAAACTTTCACTAATGTCTGGTTTTCATTTCATTTTAAGCCCCTACTTACAGAATGCAGCCTGTGACCCCCCTGGGGATTCTGTCACTTGTTCTGAACATCATGTGTGGAGCTCTGAACCTCATCCGAGGAGTTCACCTGGCTGAATATTCCTTTCAGGTAACCCTGCCTCCCCTCACACCTGAGCAGGAGTGAAAGACACAGAGTTTTTGGGTAACCAGTTCAAGGGTGCCTGTTCTGCCCCTTAGCTGAGCACACATCTTTCCACAAGAAATGTTTTATTTCTCCAGGGAAAGCACACTTGGTTGCTCACCTGCTGCACCTTGTGTATTTTGCTGTACATCACAATATTCTGCATTTGATTCTGTTCTAGAGAAGTTTAACTTTTGAGCTGCCTGGATTTAACCAGGCTGCCTGGATTTTTTTTTTCCTCCATTCTTGTATTTTATTTTTGATCCTTTCCTGTAATTTTTTTTTAAATAAACATGAGACTGTAAACAACTTTAAAAAAGGTGAAAAAAAAAAGTGTCCTGATTGTATCCTGACAGTTTTATTTAGCAGGAACTGTCACATAAGCCTCAGTTCTTGGTGTCTTACCCAATGATATTGATCTTGGTGTTTAATACTGTTACAGTCAATCAACATAAACTGGGATAAGAGGTTCTTGACTATATTTATAATGTTCTCAAATATCAAGCAGCACTTGCTAAAAGCTGTGCCTGACGTAGTTGTCACTTCTTTTAATCCCAACAGGAGGACCATGAAGGAATTGGAAATGTGATAGCTTTTTTTCTACCTTTTCTAGCCTGTGTTTTTCAGGTAAGTTAAATGCCAATAAAATCTTTTTGCTGATTATTTTGCTGTTATAATTCACAAGACAAAGCCATTCTCAGCTAAGGAGAAGTTTTTAATATCCTGCCTAGGTGATTCCACTGATTTATTCCAGTGAAGTGGCACAAAACCCAGTTCAAGGCACGTTTCGACCCTCGGGAAATTGCATTTGCAGGCTTTTTCTGTGCTTCCATCTTTTGCCAAGTCAGAAGGGGCTGAGTGTGGTGGGTAAATGCCATCCCAAAAGTTGTTTCTTCCCAAAGGGAGGGACACCACGTCTTCCTGTCGGTGTCAGACTCAGTGATGGGCTTTTGGAGCACGACCACCTTGAGGGCTGAGCAAACACTGCCCAGCAACATCATTGAAAATGGTGTAATTGGCATGAAAAATTATATTGAATCCTGCTGATTCCTTAGATTGTTTCCCATATTGGGGTTATTTTCTCTGGCCTTACGCAGAAGTTTGAATGAGTAAAATATGACATGTTCCAAATCGGTTTTTCATGAAAAGCTCCTTGAATTCCTAAAAAAATTCCACAACCTTGAACTTGAGGGCAATATGTGCTGGAAAATCTTCAGCTTTTAGCCTGGCATTGCAGAAAGGTGCTGCAGTTTTGTTTCTGGGAATAACTGCTGCCTACAGTGTACTCATTGCCCTCGTTGCACTTGGATCAGGGTTTGGGGACCACTATCTGCAGACTTTGGAGTATTTATGGGACTATTCATTGGATTATGATAAAATTCAGTGCCTTTCAGCCTTCTTACACCTTTGCTCATGGCAGAGCTTTGAGGTGAAAAGGTTAATTTTTTTTTCATAGATTAATTTTGATCTAGTAGGTTTATTTTGATCGAATAGATGAATTTAGATCTCAGAGATGAATTTAGATCGAAGTACTTGGTGCAAGTTGTTTTTTCACAAAGAAAGGCTCTGTGCTGCTGCTTTCCCTGTGAGTACCTGAAGCCAGGGAAGCTGAATAAAGGAGAGTTCTCTCTTCTCTTGATTTATAGCAGCTTCTTCCCAAAGTGCCTGTGCACAGCCTGCAGTGCCGACCTCTGCCTGTGGCATCAGCACAGTTGGAAACTCTGACCCGAGGTGGGAAAGGCTGATCTGTCACTGCCTGAGGGGAAAAAGTGACTCCTCTGTCAGCACTGGGAGCTTTTCATTTTTTCCCCTGAGGGTTTTGCTCAGTAGATGAGTTCCAGCTGTCCCAGGCAGCAATTCCCAGCTGGATCCTTGGTTCTGTGCAGAGTTCAGTGCTAACTCCCCCTCTCTTCTCCTTTTGCAGTGTTACCTGTACCTCTTCTACAGCTCAGCCAGGAAGGTGAAGACATTTGTGCTCCTTTTCTGTGTCTGTTCATGCAACATCTACCTGTATGGATTAAGGAACCTCTGGCAAATCTCCTTCCACATAGGAGTGGCTTCTCTTTCCTCTTACCAGATCCTGACAAGGCAGCTCCTGGAGAAGCAGCCCGACTGTGGCGTATGAAAAAAACCCCAAAACTCTGTTTTTTAAAACTCTTTTTTTTGTATTCACCTGGCCAAAAAAATAGCTCAGAGTGTTTTTTTAACCATCCATGGCAATGCTTATTGCAAGGAGAACAGTTCCAAGCAACTTGGGATCAGCAGGATCCTGTAATTATGTCCAGCACACAGCGAGGGGTGCAGCTGTATTTCACAGAGCCTGTCAGGTGTCACCAACACGTGGAAGTTCTTACCATCAGCAGGCTTTTCCTCCTTGGCTGCCACCATCCAGACAGCATTTTGCCATTTGTCTCACTGGCTCTGGGACAGTTTGGCAGGTCAGTCTTGCCCTGCTGCTGCAAATACTCAGATTGTGTGGTAAAACGGAGGTGAAGCGATGGGTGACGTTTTTGTCTCTGGGATTTGTTAAGGTTCTTGGTCAATGTGAGTAAAGGGGTTGTTTGCTGTAGTGAGGTGAGTGCAGTAGCAGTGGGAAAAATGCTGAGGCTGAGCTTCAGGGTAATTTTTCTAGCTTTGGAAGGACAGGAAGAGACTGTGACTCTTTTATAAACCATAAAGTCTATAAATATCTCCTTGGCTGAACAGCACATTGCAGCTAAGTGTGTGCTCATGGGTTAATTGCAAATATGCTTGGGGCAGCAGAAAATAATCCAAGTGGGTGTAAGAGATCTGTCAGCTCATGTGGCCTTTGTTTCCTTGGCTAAGGTCACTTTTAGGATAAGGGCAATTCCCTGTTTGCTTGGCCTGTATGGATGATAAATCTTCCAAGCCTATTTATGACAGGCCACTGATTCCTTCCCCCTTTTTTTTTTTTTAAATGAGTAGTTGGTGAGTAGAAGCCATTTCCAGGAATGGAAAGCGAGAGCAGGTTCTCTCTGTTCTATAAAACACCTGTGGCTAATGGTGATGAGTTCTTACACTGAGATGAGTCTCTGCACTTTGGAGCAGGGCAGGAATTCCCAACCTCTGCTGTACTGGGAGTTCAGCTCTCTCACGGATTGAGGTGCACAGGGGCATTTTAGGGCACAGATGAACAATTTAGGCTGGTTGTTAAAAAAAAAAATGCTTAGCAGTTTGATGCAGCTGTCCTTGAGGGGTTGTAGAGATTCAAACTGAGCTGTAGAGAGCTGTAGGTGTGTTATTGTGGATTTACGGTCCTAAAATTTCCTTTTATTTTTTTTTCTCTCTGGTCATCCCCATTTCTTTCACCAAAGATTTCTTTTTTCCTCTCACATAGTCTCTACCTCTGGTTGCAAAGAGATTAACACGCAGCAGAGTTGTCTTTTTTGCAGGAACACTTGACAAAATCCCTTTATTTTTATCTCCGTGAGTTTTCCTGGGCTCTCAGGATGCAAACACGAGGATCAGGCCAGAAATTTGTGGTGCTTTAGCTTGGAAACACTTTTGGATGCAGCTGCCTGCAGCAACAGCATCCATGGGCAGCCCATCACAACCTGGACAGTTTCTAGGACATCAGGAGACTTAGTGCCAGAGCTTCTCCCAGGAGGAAAACGGAGGGAATTCTTTTTCACTGCACTTACTGTAACAGCAACTTGATAAAAACCTCCAAACCGTGAGGAATAGCCTGGCAGGAATGATGGAGGAATATTTTAGCCAGGCATTTAAGGACACAGCTTGAGCTGTGTGCCACAAGGGAAAGGTTTTCTGTTGTCAGGGAGCGGATTAAAGTCGTTTGTCTGTCATTATCCCAGTTTTCTGTCTGAGTGCAAGTGGAGAAATGAAGCCACAATTCAACCACTGTCCCTGAGACACCAAGATGACCCCACAGATGTGAGGGGGTTTTTGTACTGCTCTTAATTTTCCTGCTGTTCAGCCCCAGTTCTCCTTGGTAAAATACTTCTGGGGACTGCAGGGAACTCAGCCATGAGTTTGGATGACAAGTTTTTTAAAAAAAAAAAGATCTGAAAAAAAGAACACCCCAAAAATCTGACACTGGAAATGTTCAGACTTTAGGGATAATGGGTCTGATGGCTGGTGGGGTTTTCCAGGAGCATAAATTGGGTATCAACCCCCTGGATTCCTGTGGGGAGAGGATGGAGCATTTTATACTACAGACAAAAATTCATGAAAAGGAATTTAGGACAGGAGCCAACTCCCTGCTCCTGCCTTTTTATCCTCACTCTGGCTAAAGGATCCAAAAGAGCTTTTCCTGTTTCTCCTGGGCTTGGCTGAAGGCAGCCCTGCTCTGGCCTGGGGCACACAGAGCATTTACAGCTGGTCATTCCTCAGCCTTGGACGGGGCTGACTGGAAAAATTGTCACATTGCTGATGCTTCCTGAGCATCCACCTGCTCCGTCCTGAGACAGATCCATCCCTGGGCCAGGGGATGGCAGCCACAGCTCTGCAGAGGAGTGGTGGAACAGGGTGTTTGGATAATTGTGCAATTAACAGAGAGTGGAGAAAGGTGAAATTCAGCTTTTAGTGAATTGGCTTTCCTAAAAACATTTCAGTAAAATCAAACCAAATCAGTTGGTTCAGTTCTGCCTTTGCCTAAACTTCTATTTATTTATTTTTTTTTTGCTCTGTGGATTTTTGAGGATTTGTGGCTGAATCTTCAGATGTTTTCTACCCAACGCCAGAGCTCTGTTTTGGTGTTGGTCTTAATCCCTTTGCAACCTTTGATTTTCCTGCAATATGTGTAAATCACATTAAGGAATCTACATGGGTTACTCGGTGTGCACTTTTGGGATTCCAGGACGAGGCAGAGCACACAGAGTTTGACCTATTTTTATTTTTAATTTGGTATTTATCCCACATCTACACGGTATTCATACAGGTAAACATTTTCTCCTGGCAGAACAGCAAGAGGAATAAAATAGTTTACATTGATCTCAGTGCTTTAAGATTCAATAAAAAAGAATGACTCGGAGTTTGAGAACACAAAATCTGACTCATAACATGGGATTTTTCCTGTATTGAATCAAATTCCCAAAGAGGAATCCATCCCCCCTTTTTTTTTTTCCAACTTTAAACTGGTTAATGTGGTTTGAATTGCACCTTCTTCATTCTGTCACTTTGCAAGATAAATCTTTTTGGAAACTCTTCTCCTCACCCAGCAGCTCAGCACAAGCAAATTAGCAAAGAATAAACTTCAATAATTTCCAGATTTGCAGTGCTTAGACACTTTATGAAGCTGGTAATTCTCTGGGTTGGTTTTTTTTCTCCCCTTTTCTCCCAAAGACCTGTTGAGTTTGTAGAAGGTGGGCTGGTACCTTTTCCGACATTTTTTGCACTGTATTACTAATTAAACCTGTGTAAATGTGTATAAAATCATTTTGCATGTATATGTATATATGTACATATATCTAATAAATGGCTTTTTTTTTGTAATATCTGCCTTCATCCAGTGGTTGGAATTTATTGATTATATGAGAAACCAAGTTGATCAATCATTGTATTTTTGCACATCTTCAGTGATGCCTGTGGCCAATTCATACATAAACATATTTATTAATACAAGTATAGAAATTTAGTTTTTCAAACAAGGCTTGCACGTGATAGAATCTCTCTGTGGCTTTATCAAGCTCGCTCTGTATTTTCAGGGACTCTTGGGGGTTTTTCCTGCAAAACTTTGGTGTTGAAATGGTGAAATGAGATGTAACACATCCCAAAGTGCCTTTCCAGCTGCCTGGCAGGGAGTAGTGAGGATGTGGAAGTTTGCAGGTGGATTTTTAACCTGTTAATTACTCTGTCCTTACTAACAGGTTGTGGACTTTTTTTAGGGAATTTCAGCCACCTTCAGTAATGGCTCTGAAGGCACCAATTCATCAGCTTTAAAGCCATGAAGGGCTTAATGTGACAGCAAATTCACCTTTCCCATCACTGGGCTAGGCTCATGAGTGGGAGAGATGCTCTGTGTGACAGGACTCAGGATTCTGCTGGCTCAGGAACCAGAAAATAAAGCGAAAATCAAAGAGCTGGGAGAAATCAGGCTTGTGGAGCTACTGGTTTCTTCACATTTTTCTGCTCCCTGCTTCTCTGCAGGGTAGCCAATGGCTTCAAGCTGACAGAGGGCAGGGTTAGATTAAACATTAGGAAAAATTCCTCACTTTGAGGGTGGTGAGACCTTGGCACAGGGTGCCCAGAGAAGCTGTGGTTGCCCCTGGATCCCTGGAAGTGCCCAAGGCTGGGTTGGATGGAGCTTGGAGCAACCTGGGCTAGTGGAAATTGTCCCTGGATGAGCTTTAAAGTCCCTTCCAAACCAAACCACTCTGGGATTCTGTGGCAAAAGCAAAACAATGCTGAGAGAGAGAGGGAGAAGGCCCTGGAATGAGAGAGGCAGAGCAGGGGCTGTGCAGGCTCTGGGTGGGAATCAGCAGAAGCTGATGGCTGGGGAGGGAGGAGAGAGCCTCGTTCCTCCGAACTGCTCTGCCCTTTGAAATCCAGATGTTATTTTTGTTCTGTAAATAAATGATTGCTCAAAGCGTGTTTCTTCTCAGGATGCCAGCGGAGGGGAACTGCAGCCTCTCCCTTTCTTCTGTGGTGAGGGGGAGAAAGAAAGCAATTATATCTCCTTTTCTCTTTTGAAGATGCTGATAAAAGGAGGTGGGAGGATCAGAGGGTCCCTGTGCCGAAAGAGAAACAACTCCTAAGGTGATAGAAATACATGTTTTTATTTTAAACAAAGTAACTCCACTTCTGCTGACTTTCAAAGGTGACCCAGTTGCATGGAAAAACTGTTTGTGGTGGGGGAAGGAAACCACGGCCACAAAAGCAGGGGCAGGCAGGAGGTGGGGACAGGTGAAACGTCCCTCTCAAGTGGTCATGGCTTTAAAAACTCTGGGCCACTTGTCCTAAATTCAGGACAGGGCTTGGAGCAAGCTGGGAGAGTGGAAGGTGTTCCTGCCCCTGGCAGGGGATGGAATGAGGTGATCTTTTAGGTCCCTTCCAACCCAAACCATCCTGGGGTTCTGTGATGCCCTTGGGCCGTTTTTCTCCAGCCCTGGGAAGAATCCTTTACAAAGCAATTAAATTGCAACACCAAACAAAGAGTCCTAAAAAGTCTTTGCTTTCTGTTCCCATCTAAAGCACACAGTAAACAAAACAGAGATGCCTTTAAAATTCCCTTTTGGCGGAATAAATGTCTTATGTTGTAAGAACGGTAAGGAAGGTGTGAAATAATGACCATTGAAAGGTAAAGCACCTTTCAGAGCAGCGTGGAAGGCCGAGATGAATCCTTTCACTGTGCAGGGGAAGACATTAACATCCCAAATCCCTTATTTCATGGGCTCTTGTAGGGAAATAATAGACAAATTAGGCAGAAAATTCAGCCCTGAAATGCTTTAGTGCACACCAGAGGGCAAAGCAAACACGAGGCTTTCTCCGGGGAGCTGCCACCTCCTCCTGCTGTGGTGGCCTTGGGTGGGAGCAAAGGGCACAGACCTGGCCTGGCTGGCCCCAAAATATTCCTATTTACGGGCTGGATGAGCTCAAAAAACCCCTCCCAGGCTGCAGTGAAGGTGCTGAACAAACCCGTGCAGGTTCCATCAGGCTGGCAGCAGCAGAGCCCCGTGTTTGGTGGGCTCAGTGTGCCCTGAGTGCTGCTCAGGGCACACAACAACCACAGCTGCTGGGACAGGGACAGGGCCAGTGGCCATCCCTCGTGCTGGGATTTGCTGTCTCTGCATCAGCTCTCACCCAGATTCGTGTGCAAGTGGTTTCCTTTGCCAGGTAAGGGACAGGACCAGAGGAAACGGCCTCAGGTTGTGCCAGGTTCTCCCTCAGCCAGGGGAGGATTGGGTTCGGTTTTAGGAAAGAATTTTTGCTGAAAGGGTGGTCAGGCACTGGAACTGGCTGTCTGGGGAAGTGGTGGTTGAGAAACTCAGGTGATCCTGATGCCTGAAGTTTCAGCTTCCCTGTATTTCATGTTCTGCGGTGCCCAGGGGTGCAGCCCTGAGCTCCCATCCAGTGTCACTCAGCTCTCTGCACACAGCAGGGACACAAAACAAATCCTTTTCCTGCCCCACACCAAGGACAACTGGGACAAGTTTCCAGGCCCAAAAGCACCAACAACGGTGGCTGGAGGGAGAAAACAAGAAGGATGGGACTGCATCACCTGGAGCTGGGATTGGACAATTCAACCCCAAGATGCAAATGGACCAAAACTTATCAAAGTGGGAGACCTCATGACCGTTTGTCCATTTTGTGACCATTTTGGGTCCACCTTGGGTGTAGCTCTGGCCAGGCTCTTGTCCTGCCCACGGTGTATCCTAGAGGTTTTTTAATAAATATCTACTTTATTCTCCAGCTCTGTTCAGTTTCTGTTCCAGCTCAGCCTTCCCAAGGCATCAGTCCAGAACAGGAACCTCTGGTGCTTGAGGCATCTCAGAGCTGCCAGCTGGATTTTTGGTTTGGACTCAGAAGCCGTAATTCCCCTGATGAGTCAGAATCACAGAATCAACGAGGCTGAAAAAGCCCTCCAAGGACTGAGTCCAACATTGCCCGATCCACCACTAAATCATGTCTCAAAATGCTACACCCACAGGTTTCTTCAGCACTTCCAGGGATGGTGTCCTGTGCTGGTGGTACTGAAACTTCTGCTTTTTGTCTGGCCCATAATTAAGTAATAAAGTGATTTTCCTTCTCTTTGAAGCTTCTTCCTGGTTCATTCTGTGGCTGCTGGGGCCGCAGGTGGGGAGCAGCAGCACTTTGTGGTTAATACACTAACCCGGGCAGGGAGAAGCCTCATTCCCCCCATTCCCAGGGCTCCTTGGCTGTTCCCTGAGCTCACAGAGGATTTCCTGATCCCCTCCAACCATGAAAAGGGACCTAACCCTTCCCTGGAGATGCTCAAGGCCAGGTTGGATGGGCCTTCAAGCAGCCTGGCCTAGTGGAAGGTTCCCCTGACTTGGAACCTGACGATCATGAAGGTTTTCCCCAAGTAAAACCATTCTCGGTTTCTGTGGTTCTATGACAGCGAGGAATATTTTGATGTAAAATAAAATAAAAAAAAATTGAAATAATCTTCAATTCTTCTCCTGGGGCTTTCTGCTTCTCCCTTTTCCAGGCACTGGGAGGCACCAGTGCACAAGGCTGGGAAGGAAGCCGAGCAGCTCGCTCGGGGAACCTGCCAAATTTCGTACCTGCTCCTACAAACGCTACACTTTTCCCAGCAGATTTCGCTGTAGGATTCGTGAAATGGAGATCAAACACTCTGGAGACTGTGGAAGGATCATTTCAGGGCTGCAAATCCACTCAGCTGGCAGGGCTGGAACCAGTTTGTCAGAAGCAAAAGGTCACTGCCGCTTTTATTTTTTTGGTTTCGCTTGTCTTTAAGGAACAAAGCCTCGCTCTTTGTGCTGCACAGCTGGTCTGAGCCCTGGGGTTTTGTTCCCAGCCTGAGGAATTCAGTAAGGGGCTGGAGGGTTTCTGAGACGAGGCACAGATCCACACGTTCCTGCTCCTCAATCCATCTGCAGAAACTACCTGGAAAGTTGAGTTTTGGAAATGGACTTGAGACAAAGCCTTGTTTACAAAACTGGTGATAAATGGGCAAGGGGGGATGCTGCCCTTGCAGCCTTTGCCTCGGCAGGAGAAGGTGGTACAGAGTGTCAAAAACAGCTGAACAGGATGGGTTTTCCCCAGCTTAACCCCACAGTAAATTTGCTGCTGTTGAGAAGTTGTCAGAGTCTGTCCAAGGATGTGATCTGCCTCACGACTGTCTCCAGTGAGTGAGAACTGAGACCCCAGACTCTGAAGGGAGCCCTTGGCCTGGCTGAGGTGGAACATTTGCCAAGTCTCGGAGGACTGGGATGTATCTCCATGAGAACGGAGTGCAAGAACAATGGAACTGGGCACAGTGGACTGAGCCAAGGCTGCTTGTCCAAACTGGTCTGTCCATGCCAGGTACGGTTTGCACCTTGTTCCTGAGCACCCAACCTCAACACAGGTGGTTCCCACTTTGGCTCTGTGCCCCTCGCCTTGGTTAAAAACCCTGGAGGCCCCCCCGCTCACTTTTGAGATCTCCCCACGGAAGAAGACGGATCTATTGGCTGGACCACGAGGATTTCATCTCTCTGTTGGTAGCTATTACCCACCTCCTTTTTCTCTTCTCTCACTATTCTTTATTTCCCTTCAAATCCTTCTATCGCATTTGTTGGCACTAAATAAAGGTGCATTTTTGATTGAGTAAACTGAGTTGTCCCCCGCTGTGTCTTTTGCCCTCTGAGATTCCTAAAACGAATCATCAGGTTTCCTGCATATATTTGCAGACCCTGGCAGGAGTGAAGGGGAGCTGCCTGGGGAGGAGAGTCCTGTTTGCATCTACAAGAAGTTGCCAACTTTTGGTGTCACCTGCAGATGGGAAAAAAATTCCCAGCCACAATTTTAGGGATTTTTTTTCAGGAATTTCTTTCTCTGTGGTTCTGTAGTGTTTTTTTGGTGGTTTTGCTGGTGTTTTTTTATTTATTTTTTTTTAAATTTTTTGGGTTTTTTGTTTTGGGGGTTTTTTGTGGGTTTTTTGTGGGTTTTTTTGGTTGTTGTTGTTGTTTGGTATGGTTTTTTGGGTTTTTTGTTTGTTTGTTTTTGGGGTTTTTTGTTTGTTTGTTTCTTTTCTTTTTCTTTTTTTTTTNAATTCCTGAGGGAGCTGGGAAGGGGCTGGAGAATTCCTGAGGGAGCTGGGAAAGGGGCTCAGCCTGGAGAAAAGGAGGCTCAGGGGGGACCTTGTGGCTCTGCACAACTCCCTGACAGGAGGGGACAGCCGGGGGGGTCGGGCTCTGCTCCCAGTGACAGGAGGAGAGGGAATAGCCTCAGATAGTACCAGGGGAGGTTTAGGTTGGATATTAGGGGAAATTTCTCCATGGAAGGGAGTTTCAGGCACTGGAACAGCGTGCCCAGGGAGGAGCTGGAATCACCATCCCTGGAAGTGTTCAGAAGCTGTGTGGATGTGGCACCTGGGGACGGGGTTTGTGGTGAACATGGCAGGGCTGGGTTAAGGCTGGACATTACAAATCTTTTCCAGCCTTTCTGGTTCTGTGATTCTGTGATTGCAATTGGCAGCTCCAGGTTGGGTGTTGGATATAAAATCCCCCAGGAGGGAAGTGAAGCTCTGGAACGGCTCCCACAGGCTGGGATTTCTCCATGCCCAGACTGACCCATCTTGGCTGGGCAGGGGGAAGGCTGATGCCTTGGGAAGGCTGAGCTGAAACAGAGACTGGACAGAGCTGCAGAATAAAGTAGAGATTTATTAAAAGGTCTTTAGGATACACCTTGGGCAGGATAAGGGCCTGGCCAGGGCTACACACAAGGTGGACTAAGAATGGTCACAAAATGGACACAACATGGACACAAAATGGTCACAAAATGGTCACAAACGGTCCCGAGGTGTGACACTTTGATAAGTTTTGGTCCATTTGCACATTGGGGTTGAATTGTCCAATCCCAGCTCCAGGTGATGCAGTCCCATCCTTCTTGTTTTCTCCCTCCAGCCACCGTTGTTGGTGCTTTGGGGCCTGGAAACTTGTCCCAGTTGTCCTTGGTGTGCAGCAGGAGAAGGATTTGTTTTGTGTCCCTGCTGTGTGCAGAGAGCTGAGTGACACTGGATGGGAGCTCAGAGCCTCCCCCTGGGCACCACAGAACATGAAATACATGGAAATAAAACTTCAGGCATCCTCCCCAGGCTGATGTGCACCAGTGCTATGTCAGCCCTGCCTTGAGCCAAGGCTTGCACTTGATGTCCCTTCCAGCCACCATCTCCCTGATTTCCTGCCCCTTCCAACCACATCCCTGTGTTTTTACAAACCTGTGGCACCCTGTAATCCAATGCCCCTTCCCACCAGCATCTCTGGGCCTTCACCACGCTGTGATTGAGGGTTCTGAATGCTGCTCAGCTACACCACAGCACTCAGGTCCTAAATTAGCACAGCACTGACAAGATCCCCACCAACCCTAAATCAAATTTTTCTCCCTGAAGGCTCTCTTGGTAGAAATTGAACATCAATAGAATTTAGAAGAACCTTTATTTTCCCCCCCCTGTTATCAGGAATCTGACTCAATAAACTTTCAATTTTCAAGTTCCTAAAAGGTTTATGGGAGAGTTACAATAACCTGACACCACCAGTGCCTTCCAAAGCAAAAGTGTGCTGGGGATAGAAATGTGGTGTTTTTCCCCTATCTTAAGGTAATTAACTTTTTTCTGATGATTGAGACACATCACCCTCCAAAAAAGACTTAAAAATACCTTTTACCTCAGATTTGCATGACTATATCTCCCCATTCCTGGAAATGTCCAAGGCCAGGTTGGACAGGGCTTGGACTAACCTGGGATAGTGGAAGATGTCCCTGCCCATGGCAGGGGATTGGAGTCAGGTGGACATTAATGTCCCATCCAACCCGAACCATTCTGGGATTTCTGGTGTTTCAGTCACAAACAGAAAGAATCCAAACTTGTCTTTAAGAAAAAACAATCTTGAAATGCTGCAATTTTCATTCAAACTGATATTTCACTGTCAGCCTCAATCTCGATAAAAGTCAAAAAAGAAAATGTTCTGAAAATGAAATATTTTGTTGAACTCAAGACATTTTTTGTCCAGAAAAACCTAAAAACAGCAACAGTGGGCTCTGATCAAAGAGTTTAATCACATCAAGATTTTAAAGGCAGGGTAGAACTGCTCTCAGCCCTTGTTCTGACAGCCTTGAGTCGTTAAAATTCACTGCTCAGTTTTGTGGAGACCCCGTTGCCTTTTAAGACTGACTTTAAAAATTTAAGTGCTTAATAAATTAATGATTGCAAATGAAGCCATCCTTTGGTGCCTGGTCAGCGGGGTAGCCCCCAAATCCATTGATGTACTGAGGAATTACGGGCTCCTCTTGGTTAATTATGGCACCTCCTGCTGCTTTAGGCACGCTTGGGGACGTGGGCGAGGAAGGAAAAGGGCTTTGAGAATATTTTTTGACCCAGGTTATTAAGCAGCTCTTCCCCCTGGATCGGATCTCTCCATCCATCACTGCCTGGGAGGGAAATCAATCCTTTTTATAGCAACGAGCCATTTCAATAATGCAAAAAGGTCGCGGCATTAAAGGCGGCGTGGAGGTGCCTGCAGTGAGTGATGGGCTTTGCCTTTTCAAACCTGCACGGCCCCGCTGCACTTTGGCACCTCCTGCACACCCACCTCCCTCAGGATGGCCAAAAAAACCCCCCACCCATCCCTCAGGATGGTCAAAAATCCCCTAGTGTGAGGACCCCCTTCCCACTGGAATCCACTCTGTTCCCACGGAGAATTGGCCAGGAGGGACTGAATCCCCAGAGAAGCTGTGGCTGCTCCTGGATCCCTGCAAGTGTCCAAGGCCAGGCTGGAAAAGGCTTGGAGCAGCCTGGGATAGTGGAAGGTGTCCCTGCCCATGGCAGGAGGTTGGAATGTGGTGATCTTTAAGGTCCTGAAGGTGGTTCACTGGAGCAATTTTGTTATTTTATTTCCCATCCCGTTTCCTTCACTCTTGACCGTGGACAACCACAGAGGAAGTGGCGTGTGACCTGTTTGCCCTTATCTGCTAAGCAGGGACAAACAAACAGAGAAAGAAATACCCAAATTTAATCTGCTCTGGGTTATTTTGGAGCCCCATCTGCACAGTTCAGCTTTTCTTCCCTCACATCCCAGGGAAGGGAGTGAACAGTCCGGATCGGGGATGCACCAAACAACAAAACCTGGGAGCAAATCCCAAGGCAGGTGAAATCCTTTCAGCAGCTGAAGTGGCTTAGAAAAAAGAGGGAGAGAAACTTCTACACAGGCAGGTAGTGACAGGACAAGGAGGAATGGTTTTAAAATGAAAGAGGGGAGAATCAGATCAAGACTTAGGAAGAAATTGTTCCCTGTGAAGATGGGGAGGCCCTGGCACAGGGGCCTGGATCCCTGGAAGTGTCCAAGGCCAGGCTGGATGGGGCTTGGAGCAACCTGGGCTAGTGGAAGGTGTCCCTGCCCATGGCAGGTGGTGGGACTGGATGATCCTTAAGGTCTCTTCCAACCCAAACTATTCTGGCATTCCAAGATTCCCTGAACTTGCCATTCCAGCAGTATCAAAGTGGGTAGATCCACTGGTGGGAATTCAGCTAATCCTGATTTTCACCAGGTTAGCACTTAGGTGATCTCCTTTAACCCATGAGAATCAAGTGAAGCTGGAATTTCTCATAATTTCTTCTCTCCCTTTTTTATTGTTTCATATAAAATTCTGCTGGGCTGCATTTCCTTCACCACCCCACCTCCACCCGCAGCAGAGGAGTAATTACATTTATTGGAAACGCTTTCTGATCACATATTCATTTACCAGCTGCTAAAGGAAAATGAACTGGGCAAAGTGCCACTGGAGACTTGGATTCACCGGCTGGGGAAAGCAAATGAAAGAACTGCTCAGTGTGCATTTGCTCTCCCTCCCCAGCAATTCATTATCCTCCTGTTCAGCTGATTTAGGAAGTTAAAAGGCAGTCAGGATGGCAGCATGTGATGCTTTTCAGCACGAGCACAGCTTTGGGGTTGCCAGATTTACCTTTGGCTGCACTCTAAAGGGCACTAAAACTATTCTAACTTTACATCTTAAATATGATGTAACAAATAAAACCAGAACCACTATATTCTTATTTCTTGGTTGCTCTCAGTCGCTCTCATTGGTGTTGTCATTGACCCATTTTCATCTTTCCTGTCCTTCTTCTCCCTCCCTCTATCCCAGCATCTCTTTTCTGTTTTCTGGACCCCACAATAACCATGAAAAACAACCAGCCCCAAATGAAGAAACCCCCCAGAGTTCACTCCAAACCCACCATGGAATGGTTTGGGTTGAAAGGGAACTTTTAAATCATTTTATTCCACCCCCTGCCATGGGTAGGGACACCTTCCCCTACCCCAGGCTGCTCCAAGCCCCCGTGTCCAACCTGGCCTTGGACACTTCCAGGGATCCAGGGGCAGCCACAGCTCCAGAACCAAATTCCGAGCTTGTCTGTGGGTATCCATAAGAAATACATTAGTGCAAAATTGCCCAACTCTACCAAGTCCTGGACAAAGAGAGAGATTTCATTCCATGTATTGCCAAAGAACCCAGGGTGGTGAAAAAACTCACAACGAGCAAAATATTCAAAATAATGCAGTCAGAACCCCTCCAGTGCCCAGTTGAGAATATTTTCCCAGGCTTCACCCTTTTGTGTCAGTGCTCACCACCAGGAAAGACCAATAAGGTCTGTTGGGACATGACCCTTTCCAGTCAAACAGATCAACCTACTGGATGTGGGAAATCTTTGGGCACTGATTTTATGGTATATCACATTGCCCCCTCCCCATGCTCATTCCCCACAGGCAGTGGCAGGCAATAAGCCATTAATTAATTTGATTCCCACAGCTTCCCCATCCTGTTATTTTGTGTCTCAGGAGGTCTGATAAGTTTTTAGCCCTACCTGAGTTCGGCAGGTGTGAACTACTCGCTACTTGCAAGTTCCCTGAATGTCTGGTGTCATTAGATTTGGGGTATTTCCCTCTCATTTCATATTTGTGTTCAGTATTTATGGTTTTATTTCAGTCTGAAGCTTTGAGCTCACCCTCTTTGGCCTTATTTAACATGTGAAGGGAAGGAACTGATTAAAAACCTGGTCTAGAGGAAGGTGTCCCTTCCACTTGGATTAGATTAGAACTGGAGGAGCTTTAAGGTCCCTTCCACCCCAAACCATCCTATAATTCTGTGATATCTCTAAAGAACATGGGAGGCTTCTCTGATTTTAAATTTAAAAGTTACTCGGTATCTTTCCATCACTTTGCACCTTGGGTGCTCTTCGTCAGTGTGGACGCATTGAGGTTTTTATCCAGAAATTTAGACAAGACCTGTCAGTCCGAAGACGGGTTATTAAACTCATAAAATTCAAACAGAGTGTGTAGTACACAGCCTAGACAAGCAGACACTGGGACTGGGATGAAAAAGGCTCAAATTACTTGAAGAGAGCTTAGCATAATTGCTGGTTTCCTTCTGCAAAGAGATTTCTGCAGAGCACACAAAAGCAGCGCTTAAAGAGAAATGATTTGTGGCATAAGTGGTGTGATAAACATCTGAATATTAATGTGGTTCTGGTGAAGAGCCCTGTGAACGTGTGTCTTTGAATGTTGATTGTTCCTCAAGCTGTGCACAGGGACATTCAGGTGCCTGGTGCTGTTTGAGGGCTCCTGTTTGGCCCCAGCAGGTTTGGGTCTCCTGTAGGTTTTGTCCCAGTCCTGTGTGGACATCTCAGGTGCCACAGCAATGATTCATGGAGCCACAGCACCCCAGAATGGCCTGGGGTTGAAGCAACCTTAAAAATCACCCAGTTCCACCCCCAGCCATGGACAGGGACACCTTTCACTACCCCAGGGTGCTCCAAGCCCTATCCAGCCTGGCCTTGGACACTTCCAGGGGTGAGGCAGCCACAGCTTCTCTGGGCACCCCGAGGCCTTGTCCTCTCCTTTTATGTTCATCTGCAAACGTGGTTTATGTCTTAAATCACCACGTGCAATAAAGTGTCTCCCTCAGAACACAGAGCTCCCTTTCCCCCAGGCATGCAGACACCAGGGAACACCTGCACAGCTGCTGGGGTGGATGGTGGGGTTCATCCTGCCCAGCTCCTCTTGGATCTGCTGGATGGCTTTGCTTCAGTCAACTGCTTTCCTGTTTTATCCAGATTTCTCGGTCTAGGCTGTCACAGCAGTGAAAAACCAGTCCAGCTCAGGTGTGTGTCCTATGGAAGTGATTTCTTAGTTTCTCTCTTTCCAATTGCTTAGTTTTGTGTTTACGTTGAATTTATTTGGGGTAAATTGACCTTCTTATAAGTTGAGACACCGGAGGCAGCTGCAACCCTGGTTTGAATGGGAGGACTGGGTAACAATGGGCTCATTCCTCATTCCAAGGCTCCAATGGCCTTGGCTTGCTAATTCTCCCTATATTCTTGCACAATTTCAAGGTCTGAAGCTTCAGGAAAACCACAGGTGCCACAAGACTGACACATATCCCTGAGCTGGCAGCAGGGTGAGTGATGTAAATCTTTTGTGGAGATGTAAATGTTTTGTGGTGATGTAAATCTTTTGTGGTGGTGTAAATCTTTTGTGGTGGTGTAAATCTTTTGTGGTGGTGTAAATCTTTGTGTCTCTGCACTGGGAGCTGCTCTGGAGTCACAGAAAGGCAGAGGTCAGGAAGGACCTCTGGAGTCACCAGCTCCAACCCCTGCCTAGGTCAGGCTGCCCAGGACCATTCCCCCTTCGACAAGCTGAATTTTCTTTTGAAATACAGATTTTGCCTCTAGAGCTTGGCTGAATCCTTTCAGAAGAGTGATGAAACCCATTTATCTCTGCAGAGGGAGGTTTGCCAGGAGCACTCCTGCATTATCTTTCACACGGGGCGTTCGCTTTGTTCCCGGGTAAGTTATGCCTGTGATCATTTTAAAAGACTTCAAATGGGCTGCAGGAAACAAAGCAGACAGTCAGCGTGTAATGAAGTACCTTCCATCCCGAAATTGTGCTCAGTCTCAAGGATCCCTCTCATCCATTTAGGTATTGATTTGAGGGGAGGACACAAAGCAAAGCTGCCAGCTGGCCCCGATCTGTTCGAGCGGCGTAAATCCAGAGCAGCTCCTGGGGGATCGATGAAATCCCATCGATCCAGAAATGCTGCAATTAAATGAGCTAATGGGTGAGGGTCTGGGGGAGCTGAGGGGGCTGAGTGACAGTGACAGTGATGGGATCAGCCTGGCCAGGTGGCAGAAGGGGTGGAACTCAACAACGTCAAGTTGGGTGGGACCATGAGGGGGTTTGGACACATATTTTTGGGTGTGTTTGTTTGTTGTGGGTATCCCCTGGGTGTGGCCAGGACCCCAGGGGGGGACATTGTTCTGTTATGGGGAACATTTTTGGGAATTTATTGCTCAGATGTGTGAAATCCAGGCACAGAAAATTTTCAAAACCTTGTGCATTCAGGCCCAAACACAGAAATGAATACAGGGTTTGACCTGAGACTTTAGAAAAGGCATCTGGATTTAGAGACCATAAGCAAAAATGTGGGTTTGTAGTTTAGATAGAAACATTTTAAGCTGGGTAATGGAAAGTTTTAAGGTTTTAAAGTTTGGGTATAGAAGTAGTTACAGAAATAGTAAAAGGTTTTAAGGTGTAGCAAGTAGGTTTGTGTGTCATTATATCATTGGTTAAGAAAGTCTGTGCTGGGGCAAAGATGTGTGATACAAATTCATTAACTGTTGGTGTGAAAGTAGAAGCAATCTGTGTAGTAGAAATTTATTGTCTAATTAACCTTTAAAACACCTTGTAACCTGTGGTCTTGTGACCCCTGACCACAAACTTCTGGCCTGTGCGGTGAAGACGTTCTCACTCCCTCATGGGACTGAAGAAGAAGAATAATCAATAAAGCTTTAAGACCTCTCCCAGTGGTCCCGTCTCTCTTAATATCCCCACAAGCAGTGACATGAGCTGGCCTGGAAAAACTTTCCATCGTGGTAAGCAAAAGACTCTTCAGATTTCAAAATAAAAGAGCCAGAGGTTGAGCTCAGGTGCCCAAGGCTGGATCGTCCTCACTTCTAAACTGCTTGTTTTACCTCCAGCTGCACCTTTCCAAGAATGGGGAAGGGTGGCCAAAAGTGGAGGGACTGATTCTCCCCCTCTGCTCCACTCTGATGAGCCCCCACCTGCAGTGTCTGTGATGCCTTGGGAAGGCTGAGCTGGAACAGAGACTGGACAGAGCTGGAGAATAAAGGAGAAATTTATTAAAAGGCCTCTGGAATACACCTTGGGCAGGACAAGAGCCTGGCCAGGGCTACACGCAAGGTGGACCCAAAATGGTCACAAAATGGACGTCAGATCACGAGGTCTCCCACTTTGATAAGTTTTGGTCCATTTGCATCTTGGGGTTGAATTGTCCAATCCCAGCTCCAGGTGGTGCAGTCCCATCCTTCTTGTTTTCTCCCTCCAGCCACCGTTGTTGGTGCTTTTGGGCCTGGAAACTTGTCCCAGTTGTCCTTGGTGTGGGGCAGGAAAAGGATTTGTTTTGTGTCCCTGGTGTGTGCAGAGAGCTGAGTGACACTGGATGGGAGCTCAGAGCTGCCCCCCTGGGCACCACAGAGTCTAAAAAACATGGAAATAAAACTTCAGGCATCAGCTGCAGGTCTGGGGTCCCAATATTAGGACATCTAGCTTCTGGAGTGAGTCCACAAAAGGCCACAGAGATGCTCCAAGAGCTGGAGCCCCTCTGCTCTAAAGCCAGGCTGGGGGAGCTGAACGAGTTCACTTCTGTTGTTCAGTGTTGGGAGAGAGAGATGAGGGGATTTTATTATCTTTGAGAAAGTGAAGGGAAGAAACTCTTTCCCATCTCAAAAAGGGAAAAGTACAGGAATCGTAGATTTATGCTACAACAGGGGATTTTTAGTTAAATGTTAGGAAAAACTTCCTTGTGGTCAGGCTGGTTCAAAAGGATGGAAATTCCTCAGCATTTCTGGGTAGCCTGCTCCATGGTTTGATCCTGAATGAGCTTTCCCTTATTCTCAAGTGGAATTCCCCCTACTCTGGGTTGAGCCTGTTGCCTCTTGCCCTGTCAAATGAGAACCACCAAGAAGAATCTGGCTCCATCTTCCACACATCAGGAATTTGTAGGAATTGATAAATCCCTCCCCAGAGCTTTCTCTTATTGAGGCTGAACAACCCCAGAATTTTCAGCAGAGGATTAATCCTCCTTAACATGTAAAAATTAAATTTCAAATCTAAACCTCTCACCCAGGACTCCTTTTCTAGGAGAAAATAAAAAAAAAAAGGCCACCAGTGGCCCAGAATTCAGCTCCCTGATCCTGCAGATCTCAGGTGTGATGCATTTCCTACACACACCTGCCAAATACCATTTGGGACAGCATCCGAGACATTTTTATGGGACTGGCAGTTGTCACAGAAGATTTATGAAGGACCAGCATCCTCCGGAAAAGGCAGCTGGAGGCCAGGAGGGATATCTGGGGGGTCCAGAATAGATTTAGGAGGGCAGAGCCTGCCCTAGGATGGGAGTTTCTGTTGAGGGAGGGTTCAGCAGTGTGTGTCCAGCTCCACTCCACGTCTAAGCCTGGCTTAACTGTGGGGGCACAGGGATTCCCAAATCTGGGTGAGGATCCCATTGGCACTGGGAGGACCAGGAGCTGCAACATCAAATCCTCACCTCATCCATCACGTGTGGGCCTGAGAGATTTCAGCCTGCTAGCAGCTGCTAACTTTTTCACAAGGAAAAATTTCTCAAGAAAGCTTCTTCTTAAAACAATCTCGGCAAACAACTCTCCTTTCTCAAAACAATCTTTCTCCAGGTGGTGTTTTGCTGTTTCTCCAGTTTAATTCATGGGATTAGAGAGGTGTCGTTCCTATTCACGAGTCATATTCAGTCTGTATGGGAATGTTATAAATATGGTGAGCCAAATCGTAATCAGAAAAAATAAAATTTATTTTCGCGTCACTGCGAGCAAAGATACAGGAAAAAAAACAAAGCCACAGATAAAACAAAACCACACTAGAAAAAATCCACAATAAAATGAAGCCACAATAAAGAACAAATTTGATCGAATTGGGGGTGGAAGTGTGGGACTGGTCCGCACCGTGTCCTCCTTCATTCGCCCCAAAATCCAGGGTCCAGTTTTTATACTTTTTATTTTCCCTGGGGCAGGGTCCTCCTTTATTCCGTGTTCAGGGTGTTGGTATTCATGGGCCCCTTTTGGGATTCTTATTTTCTTCCCGAGTGGACTTTAGGAAGGAACATAACGGTGTCTGAGTGTTGGCTGTGGATCATATTCAGGTTCTGAGTGGGGTTTTTCAGGCAAACAGAAGGAATGTTCATTGGAGAGTCAAACCCGTCTCTGAGCAGATGATCCGACCATCAAACATGTTGGTTCAGTCGAGTCTTTCTCTTTCTAGTGCTGATAAGTTCAAATCTCTCTCTCTCAGCTCTGTCTCTCCCTCCTGTGACTTCTGACAATGTCTCCCTTCCTGTAATTCCTGTATTTCTTTAGCACAAATTAATACGCATAGTTTATTTACAACAGGAACACCTTATAAAAGGCAGTAAGAATTAGGCAATAAAAGCCTTTTTTCTGTGCTCTTTGCCTTCTGAAACATTCGGAGTCTCTCATCTTTCCTTCATGTCCTACAGTGACAATCACACGCTTCTCATCCCCAGCCTGGCTGGGTGGGAAATGCTGAACTCCAACCCCTGTGGCCCAGCAGCTTTAGCAGGCAGCTAAAAACAAAACACAACCTAGAAAAAAAAGGCTTAAATTACACCAGGAGCTCCACCAGCCCATGCACAACTTGGTGAGGGAGGTGACAACTCACACTCGGGCAGTGCAGAG
Source organism: Cyanoderma ruficeps (assembly GCA_008694505.1). Taxonomy (NCBI): domain Eukaryota; kingdom Metazoa; phylum Chordata; class Aves; order Passeriformes; family Timaliidae; genus Cyanoderma; species Cyanoderma ruficeps. Next base: position 1,224,357 of record VZDJ01000046.1, read on the forward strand.
CGTAGTGGGAGCCGAGGTGGCTGAAATGTGCGTGCATTAGCACACAGAGGGTGGTGCTTTGCCTTTTCATTTTCCCTGCTGGCTCTGTCTGTACAAAAGGGATATAAAAGGTCTCAGGGTGTTGGTGTCTTCCCCTCTCTTTGCTCTGTGGCAGCAGGGGGAGGACTGGGACAGGTTTTATGTGTCCAAGGGAAATGCGGTGCTTGTTTTCCTGGTGTGTTCCTGCCAGGAAAATGCCCACGTCAGCCACGAAGGCAGCGGGGAAAACCTGCTCCTTCCCCTCCTGTCAAACACAGGGACTTGTCATCCCAGCTCCTGGGGAAAAGGCAGCCAGAACTGTCAAACTGGGCGTTAGGAGAAAGCAAATTTAACCCTGCTTGTGGGTGGTGGGGCAGACCCCTCTCCTCTAGCAAGCTTGATACAAAGCGCCATAAATAATTTTAGGGAATAAACAAGAAAAGATTTCTCTTGCTGGAGATGTAGAGAGGTTGGAATAAAAGGAGGTGCCTTTTCCTGAAGTATTACAGAATTATTAAGGTTGGAAAAGAACTACAAGACCATGGAGCCCGAGCTGGGACTGATCCCCACCTTGTCCCCAGCCCAGAGCACTGAGTGCCACCTCCAGGCTTTCCTTGGACACCTCCAGGGACAGGCACTCCAAACCTCCCTGGGCAGCCCCTTTCAATGCCTGACCACCCTTTCAGTGTGAAATTTTCCCTAAAATCCAATCTAAACCTCCCTTGGCACAGCTCAAGGCCATTTCCTCTGGTTCTGTCCCTGTTCCCTGGGAGCAGAGCCTGACTCCCACCCAGCTGCCCCGTCCTGTCCGGGATTTTTAGAGTGAGAAAGTCCCTCCTGAGCCTCCTTTTCTCCAAATTAAACACTCCCAGTAATGCTAAATGAAGTTATACTGAGTGAAGCCACAACACTTCACTGAAAGAGTGATTAAATATTGGAACAGTCTGCCCAGGGAGGTGGTGGATTCACCATCCCTGGATGTGTTTAAAAAGAGACTGGATGTGGCACTTGACACCATGATCTAATTGAGGTCTTAGGGCTGGGTTGGACTCGATGATCTTGAAGGTCTCTTCCAACCTCCACATTCTGTGATTCTGTGATTCTGTGAGCACTTCTGGTTTCTTCTTCCTGCAGCACCAGCATCACCAGCTGGGGATCCTGAATGGAGCAGAACTGTGATGGGAGGGTCCTGGCCCCCCATGAAGGACGATTTCTCTCCTTGGAGATCCAGGATGAGGTTTAGCTGTAGCAAAGCAAACTCCCTCCCTGTGTTTAACCTTTCAAAGCACAAGACATTCCTGACATAACACATACCCTGATTTTTCCCTTGCCTTGCCAGTGGTTTTCAGCTCTGGCAGCATCTTTTTGATGTACCTGACAGTTCAAACAGACTTTTTTTTTTTTTTTTTGGTGGGGTTTAAATCCAGGGAAATGTTTAAGCCTGGGTGATCTTTGGAGGGAAAATGCTCTAAAGAACTGCTGTGCATGGAGACAAATCTCAGTGTCTCTTTTTGATTAGGGTTTCATTGCTAACCCAGGCAGGCTCTGTGGTTTTAAACTTTCACTGAAGTTTCTCATTAAAGAATTAAAGCCTTAAATACCTCCTGGCACCAAAAAAATCCTGAACCCAATGCAGGATTTATTGATGCATCACACGTTGGAGGTCACATAAACCATGAAGCATCACATTGGTGTGCAGGAAAAGGTCAGAAAAACTGGTGGCTTTGCTTTGGTGTGAGGAGGAGGCAGAAATTAAATTGTCCTGTGCCAATTAATAACTGTCCAAATCCATTTGGAAGGGTCTGGCTGTGCTGAGCAGTCCTGGACTGGCCCAGAACAGCAGGTACAGGCACACGTGGAGGAGGGAAGGAGCTCTGTTTGCTTTTGTGATGACAAATAAACAGAGTTAATTCTTCCTCTCTCTGCGATGCCTTGGGAAGGCTGAGCTGGAACAGAGACTGGACAGAGCTGGAGAATAATGTAGAGATTTATTAAAAGGCCTTTAAGGACACACCTTGGGCAGGACAAGTGCTTGAACAGGGCTACACACAAGGTGGACCCAAAATGGTCACAAAATGGACACAAAATGGACACAAAATGGTCATGAGGTCTCCCACTTTGATAAGTTTTGGTCCATTTGCATCTCGGGGTTGAATTGTCCAATCCCAGCTCCAGGTGATGCAGTCCCANCTCTTTGATCATTTTTTCCTTTTTTTTTCCTTTTGGGCCTCTGTTTCCCACGTAAAATGGACGCAATAATTTTTTTAGTGGCTGAACTGTGTCCCTGCTCTGCCTGTGGAGTGGTGAGGCAGGATTAGTTCGGGTTATTTTGGCAGTTCGGGTTATTTTCCTTCACTGCTCTGTGCAGTCAATCCGAAGTGACAGAGCTGCACACCAAGCCCCGTGTGTGCCTTCCTGGGAACCTGCTCCCAGGACATCTGTTCCACGGAATTCCCTGGGATCCAGATGCTGTTTTCTCTCGTGCCGTTAGGTGGTGGTGGAGGAAGCAGGACCGACGCGATCTGCAGCGTTTCAAACCAAGAAAATCAGAAAATTCCTTAAACTTCTGACAAGGGAAACATTTCTTTGCTGTGTGCTCAAAGAAACGAAAAACGGGTGTGGGAGGGTGATCCCATATGTGAGGGATGGTTGGGGAAGGGGGAGCAGCCCGGCAAACCTCTTGGAGAGGACAGGGAGCACAAAAACCTCAGGGTTTGGGCAGAGGAATCGCGGGGAGAAGAGCAGGGAATGGAGATCTGCAGATTTTTCTCCCTGGTGAAAATCTGGGGAGGAAGGTGGGAAGGGGTGGGAGGCAGCACTGGAGGGAGATGAAGGAGGTGTGAGAGCCAGGCAGGGTCCTGGCAGCTTGATCTCAGGAACAAACCCTTCCTCTTAAGGGTTGATGTGTGAAAACTCAGATTTGGAGAGGAACAGGAAAGGGGGAAAAAAATAAGATAACTCAGAATAAGCAACCAACCACACACAAAAATCTCTGCTTTGCCCTCCAAGGCTTTGATTGACAGCAAGGGGCTGGTTTGGAAAATCATAAAATCATGGAATCATTATGGCTGGGAAAGTCCTCTGAGATCGCTGAGCCCAACATATGGGAAATCAAGGCACAGAAAGCTCTCAAAGCATTTTTCCTGCAGGCATAGACATAGAAATGAATACAGGGTTTGTTTTAAGACCTTGGAAGAGACTTCCAGATTTAGAAACCAGAACAAAGAATGTGGGTTTGTAGTTTAAGCAGAAACCTGTCAAGCTAGGTAGTGGAAAGCTTTAGAATTTAAAATTTATATGTAGAAGTAGTTACAAGGGTAGTAAGAAGTTTTAAGGTGTAGTACTGTAGGTTTGTTGTATGATTGGTTAAGAAAATTGCCCTACAGCAAAAAAAGTGCAAAACAAAATAATTATTAATTGGTTTAAAGACAAAAACAGCCTTTGTGGCAGTAGTTTATTGTCTCATAAATCTTTAAAATAATTTGTAACTAGAGATCTTGTGACCACTGACCACGGACTACCAGCCTCTAACTTATGCTGTGAAGTCATTCTCGCCCTGCATGAGGCTGATGAAGGTAAGAGCAATAAATCATGTTTTTAAACGTCTCTCAGTGGCCCCGTCTCTCTCACCCTAATCCCAATACCAACACTTCAAATGGTGTCTTGCCTTCAATGTCCTTGTGTGTCACCTCAGCAGCAGAGGAGCCCTGGTGGGTACCAGGAACACCCCACAGGGAATTTGTCTTTCTGTGCAAAACTTTTGTGCCCCTCCTTGGTGCCAGGAATGAGGGGGTAGAGCCTGAACACCCTGTTTTTGCCACTAAACTCAGCCTAAAGCAGCAGCCGGGATTTGTGTTGCTTTCCATCTCTTCTACTGGTTTCAAATCCCTGCTGTAACCCAGCAGGGCTGGATTTCACTAAATGTCCTCCTAAACGAAGTGCATGGAGGGGCTGCACACGCTTGCAAGGATTAGGAGCTCTAAATCCATGGCATTTGGCATCTGTTCCTGCAAAAACCCCAGCCTGAAACTGTGTTTTGTGAGCTACACTGGTGGTGGTGGGATTGAGGCAGTGCCACAGCGCTGCAGGAACCCTGCAAGGACAAACCTCCAAGGAAAGCCAGGACTGGGGCTGGAGAGAAGGAAACCCCGGGATGTCCCACATCCTCTCCTGAGCCTTTAACAGTGAGAAATTGAATTAAAGCCTGAAAACTTCAAATGCTTTAATGCAGAGAGCTTCCAGCTCTTCAGAGGAGAATTTCCTTTCCGATATTTCATTTTGGATGCCCTTCTCCAGCTGCCAGCAGGGAATATCCAGTGGAATATCTCTCATATCCTGGGTGCCAGCATGTTGCGTTTTCCACTTTCCCTCCCTTCTGAGAGGTTTTTTATTTTTATCTTGCTGAGGCAATAGCAGCCCCTCTCATGTGAAGGACAGAGCCTGGTTTCCAGCCTGCCCTGTGCTGTTTGAAGCTGCTCTGTCTGAGTGAAGTGTCCTCAGAGCTGGATGATGGTCCTCGAATGCTGAGACCAAACTCAGCTGAAAGGAATAAAATAGGTCAGATTCCTGGAAAAGGACCCTCAAGATCACCCAGTTCCAACCCTCTGCCATGTGCAGGGACACCTTCCACTTGGCCAGGCTGCTCGGGCCCCGTTACAGTTCTGGTTTCTTTTTCTCTGCCAAGGTCAGGATGAAGACACTGAAAACGTAGAAATTGAGTTCAGATTTGGATGTTTATTATTTCTTATCTATGTACAGTCTCATGAGGTGGGAGCTCCCACTAGCAAGTGAGAGAAACAAGATAAAATTGAGTGCTTCTAACTCTTTCCAAGGTTATTTAAGTGATAATCCCCCAATAAGGAGGTGACACCTCTATTATTTTTACTTTTGACCCAATAATGACCACCCAAGGCCCGCAATGTGGACATTTTTCATCCAGTTACAGAAAACCACCCAAACCCATGAGGAAGAAGGTGAAGAAGAAAGACTCAGACAACTCCCAAAATCTTCCATCTTGGCTCACACACATTGCTATATACTAAAATCTTAAATCCGAGTTTTTCACCCTGTGAGGTCACACGACACCGTTCCACTTCCACACCCACAACCTCAGTGCTATAATTCAATTTTGGAAGACTGTTCCAAGGCCTCAAGTCAAAGGTGGTGCTTGTCTGAGGGTCAGCACCCTTCAGCTCAGAAATCCTGGAATTTTCCACCTCCAGGGTTCCAACAGGCCCCATCCAGCCCGGCCTTGGACACTTTCCTCTGTAGTCTGAGGTGCTGAAAACAGCAGCACTGGGCACTCAGCCTGGAGAAGCTGCTGATTGTGGCTGGTCTGAACCCAGAAATTCCCATATTTCCTTTAAACTGTTCTCTCTGAGAACGGTGCAATTGCAGGGACTCTTGAGTCAAACCTGTCTCGTGCTTTTCAAAGACCTGGGTGTTTCTTCTTAGGCCATCCTGGATCTTTCTCCCTCGGCATTATAAAACTTACTTGGAGAGACATTTGGTCACACCATTGTCAGGGTAGAGGCAAGAGAGATGGGACTGCTGCGAGACGTTTTAAAACATGATTTATTTCACTTCTTCTACAGTCTCATGAGGGAATGAAAACATCTTCACCTCACAGGCCAGAAGTCTGTGGTCAGTGGTCACACCACCACAGGTTACAAGGTGTTTTAAAGGTTAATTAGCCAATAAACTACTGCCACAAAGATTGCTTCTACTTTCACATCAACAGTTAATTAATTTGTCTTATACCTCTGCAGGTGGGAGCTCATTAGAGTGGAGCAGAGGGGGAGAATCAGTCCCTCCACTTTTGGCCACCCTTCCCCATTCTTGGAAAGGTGCAGCTGGAGGTAAAACAAGCAGTTTAGAAGTGAGGACAATCCAGCCTTGGGCACCTGAGCTCAACCTCTGGCTCTTTTATTTTGAAATCTGAAGAGTCTTTTGCTTACCACGATGGAAAGTTTTTCCAGGCCAGCTCATGTCACTGCTTGTGGGGATATTAAGAGAGACGGGACCACTGGGAGGGGCCTTAGAACATTATTAATTCTTCTTCTTCTTCTTCAGCCTCATGAGGGAGTGAGAACGTCTTCACTGCACAGGCCAGAAGTTTGTGGTCAGTGGTCACAAGACCACAGGTTACAAGGTGTTTTAAAGGTTAATTAGACAATAAATTTCTACTACACAGATTGCTTCTACTTTCACACCAACAGTTAATTAATTTGTATCACACATCTTTGCCCCAGCACAGACTTTCTAAACCAATGATATAATAACACCTTGCTACGTGCTACACCTTAAAAAAAATGATGCCATCAAACCTACTTGCTACACCTTAAAACGTTTTACTATTTCTGTAACTACTTCTATATCCAAACTTTAAAACCTTAAAACTTTCCATTACCCAGCTTAAAATGTTTCTATCTAAACTACAAACCCACATTTTTGCTTATGGTCTCTAAATCCAGATGCCTTTTCTAAAGTCTCAAGTCAAACCCTGTATTCATTTCCCTGTTTGGGCCTGCATGCACAAGGTTTTGAAAATTTTCTGTGCCTGGATTTCCCACACACCATCAGGAGACCTCAAATCCATCACCATTTCATTTCTGACACAGTTTTCCTGAGTTTCCCCCCAGGAAAGGACAGCTGGATGCCTTTGAAACACCAGCAGTCACCATGCACTGCTCTGTGTGTGTGTGTGTATTTGTGTGTTTTGTATTTGAGAGTCTGCATTTAACATTTGCCTCAGCAGGGCTTTAGCAGGGGATTGAATCTGCTGACCTTGAGGCTGAGACCAAGCTGTGACCATCACCCCATCTCCCTGATTTCTCCTAGAAGTCTGCATGGCTCAGGGAGCAGAAATGGTGCCACCAGCACAAGTCAGGGATAAATTCTGTCCCTGTGCTGCTCTGGTGGCCAGAGAAAGCCCAGGATTCCCACGTTTCACCAGCTGCCACTGGGTAAATCAGGATTTGCTCACATCTGAAGAACTGGGAGCAGTTTGTGGTGCTTTTCCCCCGAGGAAGGACACAAGGGAATGGCTCAGCCAGGTGTGGCATCTCTGCACTGAGTAAATTCACCCCCTCATTCCTTTTACTTTTTCCTTTCCTGTTTTGTAGGAAATCTCTTCAGCATGAAACACAAGCGACCTGGTTTCTTATGAAAAGTATAAAACAGGAATTCAGGTGGCCCAAAGCCATTAACCCCCCAGTTTTGTGCTCTTACAGCATAAGTGACCCTGCTCTGGCCCACTGTGCATCCTGCTGCAGGGGTTCCCCGTGGCCAGGGACAAGGCTGCTGGACCTCAGTGTGGGCTGTTTAAAGACAATGAAATGTTCTTTGTAGGATGGTTTGGGACTTCAAGATCACCTCATTCCAACCCTTTGCCATGGGCAGGGATGTTACCACCGAGATCAGTTTGTCCGAGTCTTGTAAAGGATTTTCTCACATCTGTGAATCATCCTTGTGGTTATCTTCTGAATCTTCCCCTGTTTTCTCTTTTTTTTTTCTCTAGAAGCCTTTTAAAAACATCTGTGAATCATCCTTGTGGTTATCTTCTGGATCTTCTCCTGTTTTCTTTCTTTTTTCTCTAGAAGCCTTTTAAAAATGTCTGTGAATCATCCTTGTGGTTGTCTTCTGGATCTTCTCCTGTTTTGTCTCCTTTTTCTCCAGAAGCCTTTAAAAAACCTCTGGATCACTAATCCTCTGTCTGCAAATTGTGTTCTTCAGGCCATGTAAATGACTTCTTAGAGAGATCTGCACTCCCTTTGCATGTTTGGTTTGGTTTTTTTTTCCCCTCTTTCAAGCAAAATAAAAAGCAGCCCAGGCTGCCAGGATGTGCCTCCTCCTGGTTTCTTGGGAGAGCTGGTCCTGGCTTTTCTGTGGGCTGAACTAAGTTTCATGACTGTGATAATCAATGGCAGCATTTTCACCTCCTTGGGGGGAAACTCAGAACTCCCCTTGGCAAAACCAGCCCAAAAGGAGGAGTCTGGTGATTTCACAGGCCTGAAGCACACAGAAAATGTCCAGTTATTTGTACTCTAAATGAACAAGTGTCAATTTTCTTTGCACTCTGACCATGCTCTGCAAAAACCACCTGTCAGATCAAACAGTTTATAAACAGTGATTGTGAAGGAAGGGAATCAAATTCCAGCCTGAGTAGGAGCTGTGTGTGCCTTGCTGGCTATTGAGTGTGGGCTCTCTCCCCGCCTGCCCCCAGCAAAGCCAAAATTGTCATTTCTGCACAGCCTGAGAGGGGAAAGAGGAGGAGGAGCTGTCTAAAACTTGGTGTTGATTGACCACAGATTATAGATCATGTCCAGGGTGTCGTGGCTTGGAGACATTCATTGCTGGCAGAGGAAAAACACTTGTCCTCAGCAATTTTGGCTCTGGAAATGATTTAAGCTGTCAGACTTTTCTGCAGACTGTGAGGATTGCTCTGCACTGAAGAGGAGGAGGATTTACTTAGCTTTGGAGCCCTGGAGAGAAGCCTGGATTTCAGCTTGTCTGGTTGGGAATGCAGAGACCAGCAAATGGCTGAGGGACAGCTCTCTGCAGGGCTCTGCTGATGGTATTAAATGGCTGTGGCCAAAAGATAAATCTTCATTTCTTGGCTTTCTGGACAGCCCTGTGACCCACATCACAGGAGGAGCAGCACAAAGGTTTGGTGCTGGGTTCTTTCCCTGAGGTGAAGGGATGCAGGAGTGTAGGGCCAGTGCCAAGGATGTCACTGGCTGTGTCCTCAGGCATCTGATCTATCTCTGCACCACGTTGTTGGATGATTTCTTTATACCCATGATGTGTAAGGAGCTCTGACAGGAATCACAGAATATCCCAAATTGGAAGGGATCCACAAGAACCATCGAGTCCAACCCCAGTCCCTGAACAGACCCATCCCCAATGGAGCTGCTTGCTCCTTCTGCTCCCATACTCAACCTTCATTTGAGCATTTTAATACATTTTCTCAGTCTCATTTGATAGAGAAGATACTTCCCCTGTCTTTGCTTGATGGATTCCACGAACTGACCTGATGCAACCACTCCCCTTGGTGCCGTTTGAGCTCCTTTCCTTGCTCTTCTCACCCCCAATTTGTTACAGTGGCACAGGAAAAGGGACAGAGGATGAAATCAGGAAGCCACTGAAAGTCCTGATCTTTGCATCACCCGAATCTTCAATAATTCCTGGTAATATTTGATTTATATAGCACCTTTTATGCTGAAGTATATTCCAAATCCCATAAGTAAGTACAAAGCTGTGCTAACAAGATTTCAGCTCTGCCAAGGATGCGGCCCCAGGCTCTGTAATTGCAGGTATTTCTCATCAAAATCTCTGCTTTTTCTCTCACCTTCATCCTGCAACCAACTGCTTGCAAGGCTGCCTTGAGCAAAGGTGGATCTCTGGCTGGGTCAGAGCCACAGAATGGTTTGGGTTGGAAGAGACCCTAAAAATCACCCAGTTCCAAGCCCCTTCCACGGGCAGGGACACTTTCCACTAGAAAAGGTTGCTCAGAGCTCATTGCTTGCCTGAGGTAGAGGAAAAAAGGCTGAGCTGAACTGAAGGATTGAGGAAAGATGTTGCAGTGAGAAAGAAATGCCTCAATCAACCCTTGGGATTAAATTGTGCCTCTCAGAGTTGGTGGAAGCGGAAAGGGCTGAAAACAGAGGGCTGGCCTCGGTGAATAGGGAGGAAATGAGAAAAAGGGAGGCTGAGAAGGTGGAGGTTGTGGGTGGAGGTCCCTGAGGGTGATTTTGTGAGGGACAGACAGAGGCATTAACTTCTTCTGTTTACAGATGTAAATTTATCAGCCCCAGATCCAGAGATCAGGAACAGGCTGCCCAGGGAAGCTGAGGCTGCCCCTGATGCCTTGGGAAGGCTGACGTGGAACAGAGACTGGACAGAGCTGGAGAATAAAGTAGAGATTTATTAAAAGGCCTCCAGGATCCACCTTGGGCAGGACAAGAGCCTGGCCAGGGCTACACTCAAGGTGGACCCAAAATGGTCACAAAATGGCTGACTGGTCATGAAATCTTACATCTTATATCTTACATGAGATCTTTATTAGTTTTGTTCCATTTGCATCTTGGGGTTGAATTGTCCAATCCCAGCTCCAGGTGATGCAATCCCATCCTTCTTGTTTTCTCCCTCCAGCCACCATTGTTGGTGCTTTTGGGCCTGGAAACTTGTCCCAGTTGTCCTTGGTGTGGGGCAGAAAAAGGATTTATTTTGTGTCCTTGCTGTGTGCAGAGAGCTGAGTGACACTGGATGGGAGCTCAGAGCTGCACCCCTGGGCAGCTCAGAGTCTGAAAATCATGAAAGATAAAACTTAAGGCATCACCCCTGGATCCCTGGAAATGTCCAAGGCCAGGCTGGACAGGGCTTGGAGCACCCAGGGATAGTGGAAGATGTCCCTAACAGGGCAGGGGGTGGAAATTAATTCTTTTTAAGGTCTCTTCCAACCAAAGCCATTCTGGGATTCTGTGATATGGGGCGTGGTCATTCCCCTCATTGGGTCATTTTCGGGATCAGTTCCTATGGACCATCACAGATCCCAGTGATGGGTCCACCCGCAAATTGCCATCAAGTAAAGGGCAAAGGAATGAGAGAGGCTGAGCTGCAGCAATGAGAGTTTCTCATTTAAAATAATGGGGGATTAGAAATCAAAATGTTATTGCTGCCATAAAGCTGACACGCCTCCCTTGCAGCTTCCTCCCTCTTTAAAAAGCTGACATTCACAGGAGCTGTAGTGGTAACAGCAGCAGCTTCCCACTTATTAGGAGCTCTCAGAAGGATCTTGTGAGCCAAGCAACCGTGATTTTTATTAGCACTGATGGCGTGTGTCAGTGGTTGGCCTCTCTTTATGTCGGCATTAACAAGACTTGGGAGAAAATTGTGTCGGCAAGCTCTAGCCAAGCAGAAATAATGGTGCTTGAGTTCTTTCTCTGCACCCACAAAGTGACAGCATTTGTGGTCTTTAGCATTTATTTCATGTTTATGTGTCACAGCCAAAGCCTGGCCTTGCAATATCCTGGGTTCTCTAGTGTGGGTTTAATTCTGTCCTTTATAAAGTTGTTTCTGGGGTTAAGACCTCATTGTTTGCAGCCTCTTTCCCAACATGTAAAATCTGTCCTCAAAGCCACATCTGGACTCCAGAGATCCCACACAAGTTTCTCTGTCCTGCTCTTCCAGGGAAGTCCCCCCGTGTTAGAGAGGCTCAGCTGATGTGCAGCTGCATTTTCAAAGCTGGGGTGCTCATGTTTCCTGTCTGTGCTGTGGCTGCAAAGAGAGATTTATTCCAGGTTTCAGGAGTTCAGCACATTTCAGGAGATCCTGATTTACTCCCATGTCCTGTCTCTGCCTCCCTAAGTGATCCTGGGGGAATCCTACACTCCATCTGTGCCTCACTTCCCAGTGCATAAAAGAACATGACCTTTGTGAGGTTTTTATCTTTTTTTTCTCCTGTTAGAGCTGGGATTAAAGCATGGGAGAGGCAGTTTTTTGTGTTTGGATTCAGAGGTTTATTGGTTCTTATCTATAGCACAGTCTCACGAGTTGTGACTTCTAGCCAACAAGGTAGAAAATGGCTGTGTCTTTAACTCTTTCCAAAGTCTTTTATGCACTAATTGTCCAATAACACAATGACACCTAAACTATTTTTACTTTTAACCCAATAACCTACCACCTGTGACCCGCAATGCGGATTTTTCTACCCAATTACAAAACACCACCCAGAGCCATGGAGAAGAAGGTGAAAGAAGATCTCAGCCTCTGCCCTAAACCCTCCATCTTGCTTTATATATATTGCTACATACTAAACCCTTGTTTTGCACCCTGTGACATCACACACCTTTATTCAAACTCCACACCCACAGTCCCAGTGCTGTCACTCAATTTTGGGAGCCTTTTCCATGGCTTCAGGTCAAATGTAGTGTTTGCTTGAGGGTCAGTGCCTGTCAGCACAGAAAGCCTGGAATCCTCAGCCTCCAGGGTTCCAACAGTTCTCAATTTTTCTATCTTATATTTGGATTTGGAGACTTTTGCAGCAGGAATTGTCTGTTTCTTTGTGTGGTTTGTACCTGTGTCAGTGAGGCCTTGATCTGCTCCAGAGTCTGCAGGCAAGTGTCAGTGCCTGGGGGGGTCACAGCAGTTCTGGCTTTCAGGAGGAGCTGGTGGCTTTCAGATCCTTTCCTGACAAAAAGGACACACACCAGCACAGCAGCATCCCTGGTAATGCTGGGGTGGCCTCCAGGAAAACATCTTTCAGGAGGAAATTGCAGCAGCCACAGTTGACTTCTTGCCCCCAAGAAGCCCAGAATTTTTAGCTCCTTTAATTTGTCTTGCCTCCTTATTTAACTTGAAAAACCAAAATGTTCCCAAAGCTCTCCTCAGTTATTCACCCCTTGCTGTCGTTCTCTGCAGAATGAACACAGTCAAACCCTCACTTCAGTTCTGAGTATGTTTGAAATCCATCATGACCAAGCTTTAAAACCCCTTTTTCTTGTCCAGCTGCCTGGCTCTATGTCTGCCCAGACAGCTTGTACCTCCCAATGCATTTGTCTGGTGAGTTAAAGGACCTGAGCACAATTGATTGCTCATGCCCAGGAAATCAGAGCTCCCATCCATTCTGCTGGAGGAGGAGAATTTGTCACAGAGGGAGAAGCTGTGCTGCCTGGTGTCAGGTCACTTTCCTTTGATGCCTTGGGAAGGCTGAGCTGAAACAAAGATTGGACAGGGCCAGAGAATAAAGTAGATATTTAATAAAAGGCCTTTAAGGATCCACCTTGGGCAGGACAAGAGCCTGACCAGGGCTGCACCCAAGGTGAACTTAGAATGGTCACAAAATGCACAACTTACATTTTTCTAAGTTTTGGTCCATTTTTATTTTGGGGCTGAATTGTCCAATCCCAGCTCCAGGTGATGCAGTCCCATCCTTCTTGTTTTCTCCCTCCAGCCACCGTTGTTGGTGCTTTTGGGCCTGGAAACTTGTCCCAGTTGTCCTTGGTGTGGGGCAGGAAAAGGATTTGTTTTGTGTCCCTGGTGTGTGCAGAGAGCTGAGTGACACTGGATGGGCACCGCAGAGTCTGGAATACACGATAGCTAAAACTTCAGGCATCAGGATCACCTGAGTTTCTCAACCACCACTTCCCTGGACAGCCAGTTCCAGTGCCTGACCACCCTTTCAGCAAAAATTCTTTCCTAAAACCAAACCCAATCCTCCCCTGGCTGAGGGAGAACCTGGCACAACCTGAGGCCGTTTCCTCTGGTCCTGTCCCTTACCTGGCAAAGGAAACCACTTGCACACGAATCTGGGTGAGAGCTGATGCAGAGACAGCAAATCCCAGCACGAGGGATGGCCACTGGCCCTGTCCCTGTCCCAGCAGCTGTGGTTGTTGTGTCACATCCTCTGACCAGCACTCAGGGCACACTGAGCCCCACCAAACACAGGGAGCTCTGCTGCTGCTGCAAGCCTGATGGAACCTGTGTCCTCATGGGTGACTCTGGGGTGACAGGCAGGGGCATCCAAGCCTTGGTGGGGAGGGAAGGCAGGGACCGCTGCACACGGTGCTCCTCTCAGGAGGAAGAAAGAGCCTGTGCCCCTCACATGGGGCTCTGTGCCCAGGGCTGGGGAAGCGCTGGCTGTGCCCTCTCTGGTTGGACTGTCCTGGCCTGTGAAGACGTTCCCTGAGCACCACGTGGAGTAGTGGAGGGGAATCTCCTCCTCCATCCAGGAACATTGGGACATGAGAGCTTTAAACCAGGTCCTCACATAACATTCTGCACCCATAAAACCAGCTAGGCTGGCAGGTGGTGTTTTCCTAAGCACGATAATTGTCTTGGGTTGCAATGCAGGTGACCAGGGGTGTGTGTTCTATTGCCAGCTGTTAAACCAGGTGAGGAAGTGTTCTTTATCTCTTCCAGGACCCATCTTCCCTCCAGGGGATATCTGCTGTTCATGGGCCATCCAGGCTCACTGCATGCCTGATACAATTCCATCATCCCATTGGGACAGGTTCCACCCAGGGGGAGGAGCCCAGCATTCCTACCTGGATCAAACCTGAGATTCAGAACACCAGCACAGCCTGTTTGCACTGGATTCCCAGAGGGAGACCAGACCCATCTCAGCACCACTGGACCTTCAGAGGGAATCTCCACCCTTCTACAGGATCATCTGTGCTCCAACAGAACCACATCTGTCACTGCAGGAGGACTTGACTGGACTGCCACCAACACCCTGATCAACAGGGGATCAGGCTGTGCTCTGACTCTGTCAGTGGTTTTTTTTTGCACTACTGCATTTTTATTTTTAATTTTACTAGTAAAGAACTGTTATTCCTATTCCCTTATCTTCACCTGATAGCCCCTTAATTTCAGAATTATAATAATTCAGAGGGAGGGGGATTACATTCTCCATTCCAAGGGAGGCTCCTGCCTTCCTTAGACACCTGTTTATCCAAACCAAGACTATAATTTATAGCTCCTGGTGCAAAGGCTGATTGGTGGCACAAAGAGAACTTGGCTCTCCCCAGTCAGTGAGAGAAACAGTGGCAGTGCTTCCAAACCTTTCCCTATCTGTGGGTTCGTGTTTAGCAGCAGCTCATCCGTGCACCAAGGATTTTTCAGATGCCTCACCAGGCTCAGTGCTGGGCTGAGGCAGGTCCCAGGAGCTCCAGGAGAGCAGGTGATGGCCAGGGCACATCAGAGCACTAGAGTCTGCTCTATTTTCTCTACATAAGTAAGTCTAGAATCTGTCCCAACCTGGTTAATACCTGTGTGTTTCTGTGACCTGGGTTGTCAGTGACATCCTGTGTCCAGAAGATTTTTAAGACTTTCTCAATTAATCGGTCAAATCACAGAATCCCAGAATGGTTTGGGTGGGAAAGGATCTTAAAGTTCATCCCATTCCACCCTCCTGCCGTGGGCAGGGACACTTTCCACTGTCCCAGGGTGATCCAAGCCCTGTCCAACGTGGCCTTGGACACTTCCAGGGATCCAGGGACAGCCACAGCTTCTCTGGGCACCCTGTGCCAGGGCCTCACCGCCCTCACAGGGAAGAGTTTCTTCCTCACATCCACTCTAAGTCAATCCTCTCTCAGTTTAGAGGCATTCCTCCTCATCCTATCACCACAAGCCCTCGTGCAATGTCACTCCTCCATCAACAGCCTGAGATGGAGGAGTGACATTTAGATTTGCACTTCTGGATTTGAAGTGATTCATCTCAATCTTGCTGCCATCCTTAGGGCTCATAAGAATGAGCTACTTTACATGATTGTAGCTGCATTCCTGTGCCTGAAGAGACAGGAGAAAGGGTATTAATTAAGGATATTTAATTACTTTCAGTGCCCATTGCACAACATTCGTGCTGGACACACGGACAAGTTGCCATCGCTCAGCAGAGTGACAGTGATTCTCACAGGGGAGCTCTCAGCACCAGGAAATTGTGGAGCAAGGAAAGAGAGGAGGAAAACTCACATTGGCCCAAGCCAAGAACACATCCATTAACCAGGGACTGATGGCTCATTCCATAACTTGTCACCCATTAAAATATTGCAGCTATATCCACGCTGATGTACTGCCAGCTGCACTAAAAATAGGCCAAGTGTGCAGCTTTTAGTCCCCTGGGGGGGGAAAAAAATAAATGTTTTCGTGCATTTAAAACACTTCACCATGACTCACATTCCTTGCTTGGCTTTCCTGTGCCCTCAGATGGAACATTTTGCCAGAGGTGTCTGGTGCACCCTGAAAGGAGCCTCTGCAAAATAAAATTAAGATGTGCTGCTCATCAAAGCGCTGTGATGTGAGATCCCCTTCAGCCAAGGAGCCCCAGGAGGGGAGGGCAGGTTGGGAGGGTGTTGTCAGTCTGATGCTGAGGAGGTTGGGGACAGCAGGTGTGGGAAACGGATTTGTAGGGAATTTTTAAAGCTTGACAGAGGGCTCACATAGTGTGCATTTATATGTGAACCTTGAGATGAAGTCTGCTGATTTGGAAAGGCCGTGGAATAGGACAGACATGGTTGAGGGAGAAATGGAACCAGAAACAAGTTTCAAATGATGATTTTGCAAACAGACCAGATATTTTAGAGCAATAGAACTATGAAAAATGTATTGTAATAGGACCCACGAGGGGTCATTTTAGATGATTGGCTTTAAGGCATTAACAGCATTGTGTGGCAAAAGCTGATAGGCCAAAAACCACTTATAATGGATTGTAATTAAGAAATGGTTTAGCTTCTGATTTTAATAACATGAATTACAACATCTGTACCATCTCACCCTTCACATAAGGCTAAAAATTTAATAGAAGTCTTTAAAAAACCTCCCAGCTGCCCCATCTCTAGGTCAGAAAAAGGGATGATCCCAAAAGCAGGGCCATCCTGGGCTGCTCCTGTGGCCCTGTGAGGGTGGCAGGGGCTGGCAGGAGGTGACATCCTGTGGAATTGGCATCTGGAGCAGCTGGAGTTGATGTGATGTCTGCTGGGGAGGGTCAGGCTGGGAGAAAGATGAGTTTTATCCTCCTTTTGGCCCATTTATTGAGGATTTATTTCTTGACAAAGAAGGAAGCAGAGGGTTTTTGAAATGCACTTGCCTTGGAGAGGAGTGGTTTCATCAGTCTTGCAGACACACAGGAAAGACCTGCCTGGTGAAGGAAAACTTGATTTTGAAGCCAAATCATAGAACCATGGAAGAATTTGGGTTAGAAGGGATCTCTAAAGGTCGCTTAACCCAACACCCTCGCAATGAGCAGGCACATCTGTAGCAGATTTTTTACAAGAAAAAAAATCTTATTTTGTCCTTAGAATGAGATATTGAATGAAATAGTGAACTATCCAGCTGAGGCCTGGCTGAGGCTTGGCCTTGAAGGCCTTGAGGCCTTGAAGCAGTTGTGCAAATAAAATTACTTGTGACGCAGAAGAAATTAAATATTAAATAGTAATATTAAATAGCAAGTTTTCTAAAAGTCACTAAAAACAATTATTAACTACTTTAAAATTAAATTAAACAATGTGTGTTTGTATTCTTTTGTATGCTGTGTGCCAATAAAAAAGCTACCGAATTTGTAAACTATCTAAAAATGTGTATAAGCAACCATTTTAAATGAAATAAAAAATAAATAGTAGTAACCGTATTAGTCAAACCTATGTTAGTCTAGCTCAACCTCTCCTTATCTTAAAGCCTCCCTACAACACACATCTTCAAATGAAAAATATTTCACTGGGACAGAAAACCCCACAAAGAGTCAGTCACACCATCAGTGAGGTGTTCATCCTCCTTAGCTCAGGCAGTCCAAGCTGCCTCTGTTAACAGGGCCATCGTTTCCTCTGCCCATCCTCTTCTACCTACTGAAACAACAGGGGGAGAACCATTTTTGTCTAATATCAGATGTTTAAAAGATAACAGGTATTTTTGAATTAGTCACCCAGGCTGTTTCTACATCAGACACAAGAAGCAGGAGCTTCCAGAGCTTCCAGAGCTTCCAGCTCATTTCCTTGTGACATTTTTTAGGCAGTTACCTGGCATTCAACCATATATCAGTGAGTTTATGACCTTCAGATAGAATTTGAAGCTGAACATTTTGCAGATCACTGACCAGTTACTCTACATCCTTATTTTTAAATCTCCTTTTTTATTTTTTTCCCCCTTTTCAGAGCAGCAAATGCTGTTTTCTCCTCTGTTCCCGAGGTGCTGGTGCAGATCCCTTCATTCCTTGGTGACATTTCCCACCTGTGCCCTGCTGAGTGGTGCCCTGATGTGTCCCAGGAGCTCATTCACTCCCCTGGCTCTGCCTCACCGAGCTCTTTGCCTTGTTCATTAACATAATTACTTCCTTCCATTAGTTTACGCCTGTAATAAAATCTCTGCTCCTCCTGTTGGAAGCCACAGAGGTTGAAAGCTTGGTAATAAAAATCATCAGTGACTTAACAAATTAATTTCCCCTCAACTATTTGGCTGGTTTGGCAGAGCTCTCTCTTTTCCTGTGCTGAGTTTTTCCCAGTGTAGGGGCACTAAAAAAACTCTTTTATTAGTGAACTCACCTTGACTGTGATGGCCAAGAGCAGATAGGAGGTAAGAGGAAATTCCTTGCATTGCATGGAATAATATCCATTCCTAAATGCAACATTCAGTTCTGGAAATGATGCTGGGAAGAACCAGAAATTAATTTTTAAGAAGACATTCTGTACAATTCCTAGTCCTGTGAGCTCCATGCTTCGCCTGGGATTGAATTCTCTTTAAGAAACAGCTTCCATTCAAATTTATTTTTGCCCCTACTCTGCATCTTTCTGCCTCCCATGGGAAATATTTCACAACTGGAAAATAAATCTTGCAGGAAGACCTCCCAAACACTCTGTCCAGAGGGGGATTGGCTGCTGTCTTCAAAAGGACATCACTGACAGGGAGGGTTGGATGCTAAATGGGCTTTTTAATCTAGACAGGAACACAACAAAGCCAGGAGAAAAATATGAAAAGTGAGAGCAGTTCACCTATTAGAGCAAAATCCTCAGAGAATGATGGTTTTCTCTGTCTCTTGTAGTTTTGTGATCAGCTCTAAACACGTGTTTGGCACCTTTTCACACAATCTGGGGTGTTTTAAATACGTGTATGGGACAGGCAGGATGCACAAGGTGCTCAGTGCCTGCTGAAGTGGAGTCCCATGGCTCTCAAATAACATCAGAAGCCTGATGTTAGGAAAATAAATTCTATCCCATGTCTGTGATAATGGATTTAGGGAAGAAGCTGGTACTTTCAGGGAGCAATATGCTTGACCTATTTATGTGTCCTCTTAAAGATGAGGTGAATTGTCCCCTTGACTGATTTCACGTGGGCTGAGGAGCTCAGGGAGAGGCATCCAAACCCCAGGGAAAGCCTAAGGGAAGAGCTGGAATTAACTGGAATTAACCCCTGACTCTCAAGCCCATCTCCATTGCCTGTCTCTCAGGAGCAGCCAAAACAGAAGCACATTTTGGTTTTATCCTGGCTGGGAAGTCGTGGTGACCTGTGTGCCTCAGCTGTGGCTCGGCCATTTGTCACCTCCTGTGCCAGGCAGGCAAATTGCCCCGACTCTGCAATCAGGGTAATTAGGGAAAAGCAGTGTTTTGAGCTGCTGCAACCCTCGGAATAAAACATTTCATTTGAATCAAAGTGCTCTGATCAAAGTTGGAGAATTAAGATAACAAAAGAGCAATTAGGGAAATTTGCCAAATGAACAACTTGTGTGGGTGGAAAAAGGTTCTTTCAAAAATGTCATCAAAACATCTGAGCTCTTTAAGGATGCTCCTTTTTTGTTTGAAAATTGCTCATTTAGGAGAACAACACAGGATGTGTCATAGGCTGGTGTCACCTGCTCTTCTCCACTTTTCTTCTCCCTGAGAAGGAGTGTCCCAAATCCCAGGGTGATGGGGACAGCTCTGTGTCCCAACTGTGTGCCCCAGATCGAGGTCTGGCTGCTGAAATGTTCACAGCGATGCCCAGAGCACTTCTAGAGACAATGCAAACTGGCTCTTGTACAGAAAAATTCTTCCCTCAGGCTCCCGCTCCTTCCTGAGGATCAGGAGCTGTGGGAGGTCAGGGGTGTCTGTGGATGAGGAGCTGGACGAGCCCCAGCCACGTGGATTTGCAGCCCTGGGGACCAACAGTGCCTTGGGCTGCATCAAAAACACCTGGACAGGGTTTGAGGGAGGGGATTCTGCCCCTCTGCTCTGCTCTGCCCTGAGGAGATCCCACCTGCACTGCTGAGTCCAGCTCTGGGGTCTCTGAGGTAGGATGGACCCGGAGAGAATCCAGAGGAGACCATGGGGATGTCCCAAGTGCTGGAGCCCCTCTGGAGCCAGGCTGGGAGAGCTGGGGATGCTCATCTGGAGAGGAGAAGGCTCCAGGGAGAGCTCAGAGCTTCTTGCAGGGCCTAAAGGAGCTCCAGGAGAGCTGGAGAGGGACTTTGACACGGGATGGAGGGACAGGACACAGGGAATGGCTTCAAACTGGAAAAGGGCAGGTTTAGGTGGGATATTGGGAAAAAAATCCTGGCTGTGAGGGTGGTGACGCCCTGGCACAGGGTGCCCAGAGAAGCTGTGGCTGCCCCTGGATCCCTGGAAGTGTCCAAGGCCAGGTTGGACACTGGGGCTTGGAGCAGCCTGGGACAGTGGAAAGTGTCCCTGCCCATGGCAGGGGGTGACACTGGATGATCTTTACCGACCTTTCCAACCCAAACCATTCTGTGATTAAAAACTAAATAAACGTGGCAAGACCCACAAGGGCTGGAAAGTTCCCAGAGTGTGAATTGTCCCACTCTGCAGCTCTGCTTTGTAAGAAAAGAACCTGAGGGTGGAAAACAAAGCAAACCAAGCCTGGCAGGCAGAGCAGGCTGCACCTTGAGCAGGCAGAGGGGTTTGCACTGCCAGGCTCCTGTCTCAGGCTGATCAAAAAGCCTCTGCCTCACTGACAGGTGATTTTTCTGGAGCTGGGAAAAGAGATGAACTTTCAGTGAATGCCTCTGAGCACAGAGCAGCTGCTCTGACTTTGATGAGGGCAGCTCAGGCTGGAATTGTCCCCTGTGAGGAGAGGGACCCTGAGCTGCCACTGCTGGAATCATGCAGCAGGGAGCAGCTCTTTGGACAGAAGGGAATTCAGCCAGAATTGTCTTATACACCTGAGAGGATCTCACCAACCTGTTCCTGAGGAAGGAAAAGCACACCTGGAATATCCAGGAACCCCATGATTCTGTCCTCTCTTGTGTGTGTGAGGGCTCTGGAGTGGCCTTGGGAAGGCCCAGTTGCTTCACTGTAGTGTTCTGGTGGGATAATCAGGCTCAGATTTCCCATTTTCTCCCAAAAAACCTTGAAGTTGTGCTTTTCTTGCTGTAGCTGAGCACACAAATGTTGGTTTCTCGCTCAGCCCCAAGGAGCGGGAAAGGGCCTGACATTCCCTTCAGAGATAAAAAAGGAGGGTTTCTTTCCCTCATCCCAGTCCTGTGGTGTGGAGGAGG
>VZDJ01000046.1:1251843-1309793 GCA_008694505.1 Cyanoderma ruficeps
AGTGTATATAGATAAGATTATACGCAGGTATATGTTTTGTCCTTATTAACATGCAGCAGCTTCTGCCCTTTTCCTTGGAATCACATTCTCCAAACCCTGCCCATGACTGCAGTGGGAAGCTCCAGGCTCCCGGATTTCACAGGCAGGAGCGGCAGGAGCTGGTGGCACACAGGGAATTCCTGTGCTGCAGATGCTGTCCCAACCCACAGTGGGAAGGGGGGAATAAACCCATCTCCTTTTCCTGGGAAATTTGCAGCATTGTGAGCTGCCTCCCTAATTTTTTATTTTAATTTTTTTTTTTGTAGACTGACAGCAGAAGTCAAACATGCAGATGATGTGCTTGTGGCTGCCCTAGTTTTTGGCAGCTTCAGGAAAAATCTGGACAAGAGAGGGGAGATGGTTTTGCTGTGCCTCATCCCAACCCTGCTCTTCATGGAGTCGAGGGTGGGATTGCTCAGCACCAGTTCAGCTCTTGGGAGGGTCCCCAAAGTCTTTGCAGGAGTGTGGAAAAGAGAATAAGAGATGTGGGCAGCAGATTTTTTGCTCAAGGTTCCTCCCTGGGGAAGGTGCCAAAATCCCTGTCAGGTCCTACCAGCCTGGAGCAGCTGGAGGTCAGCGTTGGAGGGAGTGGGGAAGTGGTGGGAGCTGCAGTGGGCACAGCCAGACATCAAACCTTCCTCCTGAGGCTCTGCCTGACCCAAAAATATCAGCTCTGTGGGGCAAAGCAGATAGAAAAGGTCTTCATGCAGAGCCTGGCCCCATCCTGAGCACAGCTCCAGCAGCAGGAAGCTGTTCAGGGAGCTGGGAATGTCTCTCAGGAGGGCTGGTGTATCCAACCCAAGCTTCCTCTCTTTTTTCCTGCAAGGACAAACCTTCCTGGTCACTGCTGCTGGCAGGTCTGCCCAGGCTCACGTGTGGAATGGGGACTGGCTTGGCCCTGACCCTCAGGAAGGGTGGCACCTCAGCCTGGTCCCTGGGCCACCAGAGCCACAGCTGAGCTGCCCATGGTGCCAGCAGGGCTGGGAAGGGCACACAGGGCCTTGGGAAAGTGGGGCTGAATCACAGAGTCATGGAATGGTTTGGGATGGAAAGGATCATCCCATTAAACATCATCCCATTTCACCCCCTGCCATGGGCAGGGACACCTTCCACTAGCCCAGGCTGCTCCAACCTGGCCTTGGACACTTCCAGGGATCCAGTGGCAGCCACAGCTTCTCCGAGCACCCTGTGCCAGGGCCTCAGCACCCTCACAGGGAAGGATTCCTTCCTAATATCCAGTCTAGATCTACTTCCTTCAGCTTATATTCGTTATGGTTAAATCTGTCCATGGTGCTTACGGCTCCTCTCCCTCCCTGTGGCCACAAAATCACAGAGTGATCAGGCTGGAAGAGAATTCCAAGATCACTGATTCCAACCCACCTGTGCTTCATCCCAAAAACACCTCTTGGAAGACACATCCTGCTCGAGCTGTGCTGTGGGAATCTTCTGATCTCAGGTCAGAAGGAAAGTGAGGAGTCAGGAGGGTTTCACACTCACTGCTGAGGAACCAGCCCTGTCCGAGCTGCCTGTTGCTCTGGGATTAGAAAAATAACCAACCTGAGCAACTCCCTGACTATTTCTGTGCTTCTTTAAGCTCCATGTGCCTCCAGGAGGTCCCTTCTTGGATGGACTTTGCAGTTATAACCCAAGGCTCCTCTTACACTCTCCAGTTCAGGGAAGGTTGATCTCCTGGAGGGGAGCCTGCCTTTGTGCTGAGCTATGGAGAAAATCCCCGTGAATCCCCTGCTTTGTTAAAAGCTGGAGTTTGTATGAAGTGAGCCCAGCTCTGGGATTTTCCCAAACACACCCAGCACTCGCTCTGACTTTGATCAGCAAAGAGAAGTCACCTCAGGAGGGTGTTTATTATTTTTTATCTTGGGTTAAGGCTCGAATGCCTTTGGTGGGCATCTTCAAAAGCTGCCCTGGCCCCAGCTGCTGTGCAGATAACAACGAGCTGCTCTTTGAAGCTGGGATCTCTGTGTCTCCTGTGTCAGGCCTTTGTAGCACTGAGCATCCTTGCTTTGGGATCAAGGACCCCTCTGCCTCTTAAATTTCATGTCAGGCATGAAGCCGTATCCCTCTGACTGGAAACAAGAGAGACTTAGCAGCTTGGACAAGGAAAGTTCACAAAAATGAAGAGGAAACTGGGGCTCGTTATTTTGTGTCCTGATTTTGGCTGGGGCAGAGTTAATTTTCGCCCTAGCAGCTGGTTCAGTGCTGTGTTTTGGATTTAGCATGAGGATAATGTTGACACCACACTGATTTTCTGGTTGTTGCTAAACTGTGCTCGCCGTAAGTCAAGGAATTTTCAGCGTCTGCCAGCGAGGACAGGAGGAATACATTAGAATGCATTTGTTATAAATATTCATTATATTGGCTGAAAAATTGCTGGTCCCAAAGTTTATTTATCTGCTCTGAGAGGATCTGTGCTGGATCTTAGGCCGTGCTGTGGAACACCTGCGGGGAGTGTTCCCTGTGGGAAGTGGGGTAAGGTTGTCCCATTGTCGGTTTTGTAACACCGACAGGATGGAATTGCTGCTTGTGGAAATAATCTGGTGTTTGTCCTCATCACCCCCACCCAGACTCTGTGAGCCATCTATTGGTGATTACTAATTGTCATGGCTTTTATCTTTTCCCTTCAGAGACTCAGGCCATGGTGATGACACCTCCCTTTGTCCTTCCCTTCTCCTCCAGGCTAAATAGGGATTTTGAATATCCTTGGCATGTTCGTACCATCCTGTTCCCATTGCTGTAAGTTCTGAATGTGATCCAGGCCTGCAGCTTGAACAACCCTTTCAGAATTCCATGCAGAGGTCTGCCTCAGGGCTGGATTAACTCCCAGTAGATGATGTGGGCTGAGCCTAGGACAGTGGGCACCTCTGGTGTTTTGGAATTTCTCCTCTGAACGAGTGTAGAATCTGACCAAAATTACCATCCTGGAAGAACAGAAGGGAGAACCCCATTAATGTCTTTTTACCTGAGATAAAAAAAAAAAAATTTGGTGTCTCCCTGGGGTGGGATAAATGGCCAAGCTTCCTGTTTGGATGACTTTTAGGTTCTGCAGAGCTCTTACCAGGAGCAGCTGTGACCTGCTGCTCCATACCTCCTTTCAAACCATGTCTGGTTTTCTGGAGCCCTTTCTACACCCATTCTTCCACTACAGATGGAGGTGGATTAAGAAAAAAAGCTCTCCTGGATGGCTTTTTATTCATTCCCGATGGAGCAGGCCATCCCCTCATCCTCCCAGAACTCACCCAGCCCATCCTGTAGTAGTCCTGTGGTACCAATGTCACCCCTGTGGTCTTGGGGTAGCACCATGAAGGGTTTTGGATCCTTTGTGTCTGGAGAGAAGGAAAAGTGTAAGCACGGTGTGAAGAGCCCCATGTTCAAGTACAGCCAACACCAACATCCATCATCCCAATCTGAAAATGTTTCAGTTCTGAAAATCCAGGCCTAACCCCCTGCAGGTATCAACCAGCACAGCTCC
This sequence comes from Cyanoderma ruficeps, assembly GCA_008694505.1. Taxonomy (NCBI): domain Eukaryota; kingdom Metazoa; phylum Chordata; class Aves; order Passeriformes; family Timaliidae; genus Cyanoderma; species Cyanoderma ruficeps. The sequence goes on from VZDJ01000046.1 coordinate 1,255,370, forward strand.
AGAGGTTCCTCTGTGAGGTCTTTAATGATGCCACCACGTTTTCACCAAAGGAGATGCTCCAGTTTCTGTTTTAGAGATGTAGGGTGTCAAGAGTGGATGGATGTGGCAGAGGAAAATCACAGAATCAGGGAATCGCAAGATGGTCTGGGTTGGAAGGGACCTTTCAGATCATCTTGTTCCAAATCCATGCAAGGACACCTCCCACCATCCCAGGGTGATCCAAGCCCTGTCCAACCTGGCCTTGGACACTTCCAGGGATCCAGGGGCAGCCACAGCTTCTCTGGGCACCCTGTCCAGGGCCTCAGGGAGGAGTTCCTTCCTAACATCTAATCCAAACCTGCCTTCCTTCAGCTTAAAGTCACTTCCCTTATCCTGTCACTCCATGTCTTTGTTGAATGTCCTTCTCCAACGGTGCTACCTTGACAAAGTTAGTAACTTATTTGTGATCCTTCAGCCTTGGAAAAAAGGGGAAAAATTATTTTTCTACCAGCTATATACTGGAAGACTTCTTACAAATCCTCATAAATCTTTAATGCTGGTAAGGAGCTGTGCTCAAGCACTCTTAAAGCTGCGAGGAGCTGAGCTGGGTCCTCCTTTTCTGTGAGATTCCCCGCTCTTCCTGTGCCAGAGCTGCAGGCAAGCCACGATGCATTGGTTATTCTGAGCATCTGTGAGTGTGACCCAATTACTGCTCAGGATCTGTCAGTGCAGAGCAGCACAGAGCACAGACGTGCCTGGTGCTGGGGCTAATTAGTATTTCTTTTGTAACTTCCTAAGGAGGTGGGGAGAGGGGGATACATTGAAGAATATATTGGAGAAAAAGTATTTCAGGAGCTTGCAGTAGTTTTAATTTCAAGCTTGGTCAGGGTCTTTTCTGCCTGCACTTTGGTGCTGAACTTGTAAAAAGCAAAAGCATATCTATCTCTATAACTATCTACACACGTGTGTGTGCATATAAAAAGACAGAAATATATCTGGAAAATCTGTCAAGCTCAGAGTGCCAGCATATAATTAACAAAACAATCAATCTGGAGCATAATAGACTGAGCTGCTCTTACTGTCAGTGAAGAGAGCTATTTAACCTTTTCTGGGCCAGAAAAGCAACAGTGGTGGAAATATTCACTGACAAGCTGATTTGTACTAAAGAGGGAATGAGTTCTAACCCCAGTCTTAAGAAACCCATTTTGGGAAGAGCCAAGAGCTGTGAATTCTCATAATGTTGATGTCAATGCTGTGCACAGCTGGTTTCTCCCACTGGAGTTGAGCTGTCAGGGCCAGGGGTGCACCATGAAGTGGCATTTGCAGATCTGCTCTGTGGGCAGCTCTGGGAAGAGGAGGGCTGAGAGTTTATCTGATGCCTTAGGAAGGCTGACCTGAAACAGAGACTGGACAGAGCTGGAGAATAAAGTAGAGATTTATTAAAAAGCTTTTAGGACACCTTGGGCAGGACAAGGGCTTGACCAGGGCTACACTTAAGGTAGACTTAGAATGGTCACAAAGTGGCTGACTGGTCACGAGGTCTGACACTTTGATAAGTTTTGGTCCATTTGCATCTTGGGGTTGAATTGTCCAATCCCAGCTCCAGGTGATGCAGTCCCATCCTTCTTGTTTTCTCCCTCCAGCCACCGTTGTTTGTGCTTTTGGGCCAGAAAACTTGTCCCAGTTGTCCTTGGTGTGGGGCAGGAAAAGGATTTGTTTTGTGTCCCTGGTGTGTGCAGAGAGCTGAGTGACACTGGATGGGAGCTCAAAGCTGCATCCCTGGGCACCACAGAACATGAAATACATGGAAGATAAAACTTAAGGCATCATATCCATCAGAACCCCTTGGTTCTGTGCTCCAGAAGGGATTTGCTCAGGGGAAAGGTCCTGGGGGTGAGGGTTGGCAGCATCTGAGTGTGAGCCCAGGTGTGCCCAGGTGGCCAAGAAGGCCACTGGCACCTGTCTTGGATGACCAGTAATTTAGCCAGCAGGGCAAGGGCAAGGATTGTCCCTGTGTGATCAGCCCTGGTGGGGCTTGGAGCAGCCTGGGACAGTGGAGGCATCCCTGCCCATGGCAGGTCCCATCTTTAAGGTCTCTTCTGACCCAAGCCGTTCTGGGATTCTGATTTATCCAGGATTTCTGTCCAGTTTGGAGTCTTGAGTTGCAATGCAGGATGTATTATATTCTGATCTGTTGAAACCGATTGAAGAGGTGTGTTTTTTCTTTACCTCATAATTCCCAGGGGAGGGGGTGGGTGTCTTCTGTTCATGGGCAGCTGTTAAACCATGTGGGGCAGTGTTCTTATCTCTTCCAGGACCCATCCTCCCTCCAGGGGATATCTGCTGTCCATGGGCCATCCAGGCTCACTGCAGGGCTGATACAATTCCATCATCCCATGGGGAGATGCTCCACCCAGGGGGAGGAGCCCAGCATTCCTACCTGGATCAAACCTGAGATTCAGAACACCAGCACAGCCTGTTTGCACTGGATTCCCAGAGGGAGACCAGACCCATCTCAGCACCACTGGACCTTCAGAGGAAAACTCCACCCTTCTACAGGACCATCTGTGCTCCAACAGAACCACATCTGTCACTGCAGGAGGACTGGATTTGACTGACACCAACACCCTGACCAACAGGGGGTCAGGTTGTATTCTGACTCTGTCAGTGGTTTCTTTTTTGTTTGTTTGCCTTTTTTTTTGTACTACTACATTTTTTAATATTCCTAGTAAAGAAGTGTTATTCCTATTCCCATATCTTTGCCTGATATCCCCTTAATTTCAAAATTATAACAATTTGGAGGGTAGGGGGTTTACATTCTTCATTCCAAGGGAAGCTCCGGCTTTCCCTGGCAGACACCTGTCTTTCCGAACTAAGACATTTGAGTAACCCACAAAGAGCAGCTGACAATTTTGCATTTGCATGGTGTTAATTAATGGTGGCCTCCCTGGAGGGAACAAAAAAGGCACAACACCGTGCAAGGAGCACAGCCCAGGGGAATTTCTGCCTCTCAGAGCAGACACCACCCCAGAGATTTGATTTCTAACAGCCGTTGCCACCAAAAAAACACTTCTCAGAAGGCAAATGGGCATTTGGCTGAGTTCTCCCTCAAAAAATTACACGGAGGACCACGAGAGTCTCGGCACAGACTTCTGGCTGCTGCAACTTTTGCTGCAGTTTGGAGATTCTTGCTGCTAAATAAAGATGATGCTGGAAACACCTTTCTGTGGAAATGTCAGGACTTTAGTGATTTATTTCTGTGGAGTATATTTGTGCTCCATTTCCAGTTCTGAATCGTCCAGTTTGATCAGAAAAGCTCTTCTCCTGCAGCTCTGGATGCTGGATCTTGGGGAAAAAGTGTCTTCTCTGCAAATACTTGTAGGCAGGGAAGAGTGTAATGATAAACTGGACAACATTTTACCGTTAAAACTTCTTTTTTCCATAGTAGAGATTCAGATTTAGAGGCCAGAAGGTTTGTTCTTCTGGTTCAATAATAAACCAGAATGTTTATTACTGGTGTTTTCAATTCATTTGTGTAGAAATGGGACAAACAGCAATTTTGAAACATGCTTGTATTGCCTCTTTTCCTGCTTTTCAGAATCAAATCTTTCACCTTGTGGAATTGAGTGGAATTTTGAATTTGTAATGGTGCCATTTGAACAAAAAGCCCTTTACCAAAGAATCCCTTAAAGAAAACATTTGAAGCTGTGACTGAGAGTAGTATTTACCTCCAAACGATGCTTTTGCACTATTTATTACTTTGTGTTTTTTCTTTTTTAAAGAATGGGATTTGTTTTATCCTGAAATTATTTTTTTTCTGACTGAATTATGCACAAGCTGAGAAAGAAAAGCTCTTGGAGCTCTATTAATAAGTGCTGTGAGAGGCCTTGGGCTGCAGCTGATGAAAAGTTACTGCATAAGGACAACTCTATATTATTCTATATATTTATTAAATAAAAGCAGTGTTTTCTCCTCTCCTCTGACTTGTGCTGCTGCAATTTATATGGGAAACTGGCATATTTTTTTTTAGGTGCTAGAAACTTCTATTTGAAGACACAAATTTTCTTTTCCCAGCTGAAAACTGAATTTCCTCCTGCTGAAAATTAGGAGGATAAAATAAGTCTGGGAGGGGTTTAGCCTGCCAGAGATCCATGCAAAATCTTTTTAAAGGTTCTGCATTCCCTGGAGTTTCCGGGGTGAAGGGATTTTAGGATATAAAGTGGAATTTTACCAATTTCACTGTGTTTGTAATTTGGTCTGGAATGTTTTGGGTTTTTTTTAAGCCAGGATGCCAACATGGACATAACCCTAATTTGGGCAGCTGGGGGTGTTAATTTCCCAGATGGGCACAAAGAATATCCTTTATGGGATCAAGAAATTTCCCTGACCCATGGTGGCTCCTGGGGACACCTGGGCAAGGACTAGAAAGGTGCTGGTGAGAGGCCAAAATAGTAACAAAAACCTTTGTAAGGGCTTCGAGTTTGGGTCAGCCTGTGACAGTGTTTGGTTGCTGGTGAAGATGTTTCTGGAGAGTTTCCTCTGTTTTTTTTCCTCAGCTCAGACTTCTCCAATGCACCAACCTGCTCTGGAGGGCTTTGTAGCTTGGAAAAGAAGGATTTGCTTCCAGTGACAGCACAGAACATATTTTGGAAAGTGGTGTTGACCCCTTTTTCAGGGTGTGCACTTAATGTAATTGCCAAATCAAACCATTAATAATTTCTTCTGTAGATTAAATGCAATCAAATAATAGTTTTGTTTTGTCTTCCTCTTTGAGACTTCCAGAACAATTATCTGGGGGCATCCAAAAGAGAGGATGGAAGTTATGATGAAGATTCAGTGGGAGACCTTCAGTGTCATTCTGGAGCAATATTTGGAGCCTGGTGAGTTGCATGGAAGCTCCTCAAAAGGCAGCAGACTCTTCTGTGTGGTCACCTGAGATGAGTTGTTCCTCAAAAGTCCCTCAAGAGACAAAATGGCCCCTCAAGATGTGCCTGGGAAGGTTTAGGTTGGAAGGTTTAGGTTGGGTATTTAGAAAAAATTCTTCATGGAAAGGGTGGTCAGGTATTAGAACAGGCTGCCCAGGGAAGTGGTGCAGTCACCAGCCCTGGAGGGATTTCAAAGATTCAGAAATGTGGAACTTGAGGACATGATTTAGGGGTGAACATGGTGATGGTTCTGGGTTGATTCGTGGACTTGATGAGAGATCTTTTCCTGTAGGAATCCACCCCCACACCCAAGCAGGTGTTTCTATATACGGAAAAGAGTTTCAGCTTACCTTTGAACATGTAAGGAAGTTAAACTAGAATTTTCCAGAGTCTTCTCATTGTAATTGGCCTGATGCCAGCACAGGGGAACTGGTTGGGCTTTAGAAACCTTTCTCAGAACCTGTAGCTGTTTCTATTGGCACTGGGACAAGTTGTCCCTCCTAAAACATTAAGTATTTATGGAGGTGCACGAAGGTACTCAGGGCTTTTTAAGGTGTCTTAGCAAAGTGTCAGAGGCTTCTCTGGCACTTGTGCTCGGCTTTTGTTCCGTTTCTGTATTGTTTGTTATTTTGTTTTCATTAACACCATTGCTTTATAAAACACACTTGAAGAGTCATCTTGCAAAATTATTTTTAAAGCCATTTCTCTGTGAGGGCTGGGCCCTCGGAGGTGATGGACCTTCGTGGGGTTTGTCACGTCTGACTCCATGCAAGATTCCATCATTTTCCAACCTTGAGGATTCCATGATTCCAAAGTGGTGGCCATGCCCATGAGGATGCTGCCTGCAGGTGAGAATTAGGTGTGAATTAAAACCCCTTCCAGGTTTTCCAAGGCTTAGAAGGCTGGGCTGTCAAACCATCAATGGATTAACCCTGAGGATTATTTCCAATTATTTCCAATAGGGATGATTCCCTGAATTCAAGGAGCAAGAGATTGCTCTGCACCTTTTTCCCTAACAAAAAAAACAAAAAACAAAAAACAAACAAACAAACAAAAAAAAAATCACTTGCAAAATTCAGCTTAATTCCAGAGCAGCTGGATCGGTTATTTCATCACAAAAGAGTAATGACAACGCATAATCATGGACAGCAGGATATTTACAAAGGCATAAAAAATGAGACCTTTTGCAGTGAATAATAGAGGGCAGGGATGCATAGGAAATTCTGCCTTTCTTTAGATACATATTTAAAAGAATCAGCTTTATCCCAGCTCCTTCAGCGTTCATTTTTTCAGGGGAAAATCAGGGTTTTGCTCAGGTTTCTTGAATACAGAACTGTTTCTAACACTTGCATATTGATGCCTGCAGCATTGCAAATTTAATAGATGCACCTCATTTGCATAAATCATTTAAGAGCACAGCTCCACGAGGGAACTGAGAAAAAAATAGCCTCAATATTTGATCCAAATCCTAATGAGGCCAATGGAGAGACTCATCAGGGCCCTCCCAGACCATTCCTGCCCAGTGGCTGCTGTGGTTGGATTGGGATGGCAAAGGTGCAGTTTTTATTCCCACCTTTGACCTCTGGGTAACCTTTAACTGCTGGTGTTGTTTCTTCATGGCTCCAATTCCTCTGTCTGAAAAAGGAGAGAATTCTTAATGTGATTCCTGGAAAATTATTTGGGGCTGGTTCCCAACGCATCAGGTTTGTTAATTTGTCCTGAAACTGGGGTCTTCAAAATTAATGCTCAACCCCGGCTGGCTACAGCCACGTGCTGATGAAACCCCAGACTGTTTCAGGCAGAGGTATTTCAGCTGCCTCATTCCAAATCAATTTTGATGCCTGCAGGACACAGTAATTTGCCGTGGAAACTTGCTCCCAATTCCACGGAGAAGGTCTTTGTAAAGGCACTTGTTCTGCTGATGGCAACGTGTTCAACCTACAAGACAAACACAGATCTTCTGGATTTGATCTTGGAGGTCTTTTCTGACCTTGGAAATTCTGTGATTCTCTGTAGGTTTCCAATCACCTCCCATCCTTGCCCAGCCTGGTAAATTTGCCATGCTGGGAAACTGTTTGCTGGCTTGGGGTTCTTGTGAATACCCAGGAAGGAATCTGGGAAGTGTCTCTGTGGGAAAAGCCCTCATGAGGTTAAAACCTTGATGCCAGTCTAAAACCTTGATGCCAGTCTAAAACCTGCAGGCAGCAACCTGAATGCCCTGCTGTGACTTAACTGCCAGGCTTGGAGCTTGATTGTTGGATGGAAGTTGATTAATTATTATAAATATTGGAGTAAACAAAAAAATAATCAAGGGAGGTTTTAGCCTTTTTTATTGAGGGACGTTTCTAGGGTGTCTCCTGCTGAGAGCTCACTCAAGGAAAAATTAATGTCCTTAATTCAACGAATGAAACCATGAACAGAGCAAGAAATGTCACTGCTAAATTTGACATCTGTAATATCGTCCAGAGAGTGACAGCAAAAAGGAGAAAATTTGCTCCAGTGGCTTTGGATTAGATCCTCACACCTGAGGAGGAAAATCTTCTTGTGCCTCAGAAAGCCTCCCCTTGGGCCAGGCTGAAGGTGACTGTCAGAGAGGAGCCCAGAGCTGTGACTAACACTGGTTTAGTGGGTTTTGGTTAAATCCATGGATTTCTGAGGTGCTCCATCAAAGTAACAAAGGATTTTCCGGCACAGGAGGAACACAGAGAGACTTCAGGAGGAACTTTCTCATTTCCTCTACCACTGGTGTGAGCGGTGTCTCCGTTTGTGCCAGGCTTCACCTCATCCAGCTTTTCCCACCTCCTCCTGAGGTCAAGACAAGTCTTTCCATTTATTTCTCTGACTGCTGGACGAAGCCCTTGCTGACACAACCTTTAAGGTATATACAGGAGAAAAGTGTATTTTCATGAAAACCCTTTGCTGGAGTTACAAGTAACTGGACGGAGCCAGTTTAATGCTGCTTCATTATTGATTAACGCCTAAACCACCCCAAAAATCTCATTTATACATCCATTCATAGAGCACAGAGTATTTATCTGGAGCAGAGACACTCAACTGACTGGTTTTAAAGCACAGGAGAAAATAAATCTTCCCAGGCTCTTTCCCCAGGCACCCAGCATTCCACTTTCACCATCACAGTCAAAATCCCTTTTCTTCCCCTCTGCCAAAAATAGTTTTGGCTATGAAAGGCTGAGAACTGAAAAAGGGCAGTACCAGGAAACACTGCAGAGATCCCAAATTATTCCTGTTCTGGAACACCCCTGGATATGGATCTATTGCTCTCCCCTGAGTGGAGGTAAGAGGCTGGCCCCACAAATCTGCCTTAAGTTTAAGCCTACAAATATCTTAATACATATAAAAATATTGCTATTTACACTACACTTACCTCATTTTCCTGTTTTCCTCACAAAATGAACAATTTGGGCCAGACATGCTTTTCTATCTTATTTTTCCTTTTGGGATTGTTTTTATAGGGAATATGTTTCTGGAATGGTTGAGCAAGTTCCAGTGGCAGGGGCACTTTTCCTTCCTTAATCTTGCAATCTGTTTGTTTGGGGGATTCCAGCCCTGCTGCAGAAAAGGGGTGAGAGCCTGAGGGATGATTTATGTCACAGGATGGTGTTTCTGCTGTTTCCATCCCCTTTTTTTTTAAATGGGATATTACCCACTGAAGTTGCATTTCAAAAACGCTTTTAAAACTGCAAAGCCAAACCTTCAGAAGTTGGGCAACACCAATTGGGACTTGGGCAATCCAAAGGAGAAGGATAAGGGAAAAAATGCTCTCCCAACTGCCTGCTCATGCTGGCCCCGAGGTGAAATCCCAATAAACAAGTTACAAACCAGACCAATTCATTTACATGGCTTGTCTGCCTTGAGGAGAGATTCACAGAAAAGAGGAATTGCAGAGGACTGGAATGAGTCACTGCACTGCCTGCAAGGCTGAAGGGAGCTGGGATCACTGGGCCTGTGAAATATTTGCTGCTAAAAGTAGATAATAGGAATATAAATATCTAAGCATCAATTTAAATATAAACATAAATATGAAATAAGCATAAATAGAGATATATTTCTTATAAATAAAACATAGGAATAGAAATATCCTATAAATTCAAAGCTGTACCAGGAGGAGAACATCCACAGTCACCTCGTCAGTCCTATGTGGAGCAATACATGAATTTTAATGGCCATTTCTGAAAATTTTGGGGAGGGGAGAAAGAAACTCATAATCCATGGAGAGCAGGGGTTGCCCTGAGGTCAGGTTTCTTTCTCATGACTGATTTTGGTGACACTGCAGACACCCTAAAGCCATCTCAGGGATGCTGTTTGTGCCATCCTGCTGCCCAAGGAATGTCCTTACGACCTGTAAGGTTTGACAGTGCAAAGGAACCCAGAAAAAAATTGGAATAAGCACTAAGAATACAGCTATTGCAGTGGGTAAAATAGGTTTGGGATCCTGCTCTGGTATTGAGGCCTGCTGGAATAGCCCACTGCTATTTTATTAAACTGACTTTCCAAAGTATGATGTTCCATCCAAAACATTCATCAGGAATGATCCACACTACCTTCCCCCACGAGACACTCCCAGAAATTCTTTGGGAATGTGCTATTTCTCCCTGGCACAAGGCACAGCAAGGAGTATTGTAGCAATATCACTACAGGGATGATCAGCTTGAGTGTCTGGGAATGTTCCTTGGCACTTTATGGACACGATTTCAATTGTTAACAGCGCTGTCTACGTGGTTAAATCCAACCTGCACACCTGGTGTTATGGTAGCAGGTCACAGGGCAATGCACCAATGTCACTGTGGTCTTTCTTGGGGCCACAGAATGGTTTGGGTTGGAAAAGACCTTAAAGCCCATCCCATTCCACCCCCCTGACATGGGCAGAGACACCTTCCACTATCCCAGGCTGCTCCAAGTCCTGTCCAACCTGGCCTTGAATACTGCCAGAGATCCAGGTGTTATAAACGAGGCCATAGATCCAGTTGGTAAAAATAGCCAATTGTTTATTGAAAACAAAATGACTACTGGAACATCAGAAGGAGTCAGGCTAGTCCCGACCCCTTTACAACAAGCCAGAGTTACAAAAATAGTGTGGTACCATACGGGCACTTCCCCCTTTAGGAAGAATGTCCCTCAGAGAAAAGGCGCTCCCTCAGGCTGTCAGTCCTTTTTATCTCCTTCTTTCTTCTGCTGATTGGTCGGTTTTGGATCCTTGAGACGATTGCTCATTTCCCAGGGTTCTATTGGTCCTTAGCAGGAGCTCCTCTGGACCAATCATTCTTTCCTGCCTTCGGATGATTGGTCGGTTGTGTCCACCAATCACTGACCCGGAGTGATGTCCTGATTTGGAGCCTTCTGAGGGAAGGAAGATCCCTTCTTTCTTCTCTCTGTCTGGGGTCAGCCTTGCAAATACTCCAGCGCTCTTTAACTGTAACTCCTTACACTGGTGACTATTCAGAACTATAGTAACAATTATACAAACTTGCAATTACAATGGTACAAAATGTAGTAACAACTCGTAAAAAGTTACTGAGGGGAGTGACACTTATGAGATACATGAACATTTGTGACAGACACGTACAAAGTTGCAAACAGAAATGAAACTTTTAAGATACATATCTATACACTTACACCTAAAATGTCTAACTTTAAACCTTTACGACAGGGGGGGCGCCACAGCTTCTCTGGGAAACCTGTTGCAGGGCTTCCCCACCCTCACAGGGAACAATTCCTTCCCAATATCCAATCTAAACCTGACCTCCTCAAATTAAAGCCATTTCCCCTTGTAAATGTGACAAAAGTCTAGAAAACCATTCTTGGCCAAAAAGACTCTTTGCCACATTAGCAGAAGACATTTTGGCAAAAGATCTGTAGGGTTTGAGTGAAAACCCTTGATCCTCTGTTTATTTCTGCTCTACCAACACTCAGCTGCTCCTCGGGTTTAGCGCAGGGATGCAGCAGAGCTTCCAGAGCAGAGATCACACAGGGCTCCTTGAGGGAGGGCAGGAATTCAGCCCCTCCTTTTACACAGGGGCTGAATATCAGGCTTGTGGGCCTGATGTTTCTGGGTCTGAGAGATTTTAGCCTGCTAGCAGCTGATAACTTTTTCCCAAGGAAAAATTTCTCAAGAAAGCTTCTTCTCGAAACAATCTTGGCAAACAACTCTCCTTTCTCAAAACAATCTTTCTCCAGGGGGTGTTTTGCTGTTTCTCCGGTTTAACCCACGGGATTAGAGAAGTGATGTTCCTATTCACCAAACATGTTAAGTCTGTACCAGAACACCTTATGAAAAGTATTAAGAATTACACAATAAAAATCTTTTTTCTATGCTCTTTGCCTTCTGAAATATTTGGAGTCTTTCTTTCATGTTCTACAGCAACGCAGGCTGGTGCAGAGATGTGGAAAAAGTCTGAACAACAACCAAACCTGATCCTCGTGGACATAATTTCAACATCCACAGGGCTGTTCAGGGGGTTAAATCCAATCTGCAAACCTGATTTTACTGTAGCAAGGTCACAGGTCAGCGTATCAATTTTGGTCATTGTGGTTTTTTATAGAGTCACAGGATGGTGACTGCTCCTCGTGCTGTGTCTCCATCAAGGCAAAGCACAGATATAAAAGAGGGATTGATAGAATTAAAGAGTGGTTTGTGTTGGAAGGGACCTCAAGGATCATTCCTGCAGTTAGGAAGAGTTGCCTGAGGTATCATGCACAGGAAAGAAAAGGAAAGTTGTTTCTTCATGCTGTGGGAATGGGGAATGGGAGAAGGACAATGAGTTAATAAGCTTTGATCCCTTTTTCAAGTGCCTCCAACAGCTGCCGGGCCCTCCTCCCTTCCTCCTTTTGGGCTCCCTGCCAGGGCACTGCACCTCTTGAGCAAGGAGGGAGCAGCTCCTCTGCATTTTAATGCCTTGCAGCTCCTACAGGGCCAGGCTGGGCCAGAACACGCCTCTCACAGCGTGTTTTTAATTTCTAAGATGCAGAAGGCTGTGCAACCCTCGGGGACACCCCCGTGGTGCATCCCCCAGCAATGCAGGGATGCTCCAATGCAGCCTGCAGGAAAGGGCAAAGCTGCAGCACACAGAGCACACACCAGAGGATGTGTTTGCTGCATCTGCCTGGCAAGGAAATCCTCCAGGTGCCTCTTCTGCAGTCGGAAAATGGCCCATGAGGGGCACCTGGCTCTTACCTATGTCTCACCTGTCACAGCTGCCAGCACAGGTGTGGCACCTGAGCTGTCACTGCAGGAGGTCAGGTCGTGGTGTTTGGTGAATAAATACTTTTGGTAAAAGGCAAAAGTTGTCTGAGGTTATGCACTGAATCAGAGGGAGCTCTAGAGAGCCCAGGCTTGTTCCCACCACTTGGGATTTAGCTCCTTCTCTGATTCCAGCTGAGGAGTTGACTCTGGAAAAGCCAGGGGCAATTTGGCTGTGCAGCCTGTCCTTGTGCTAAACAGGATTAAGCTGAGCTCAACCAACAAGCAAATCCTCTTCTGTGCCAGAGAATTTTATTTCAGGGTAGAGCAGAATCCTTCAGTCCCAAGGCACACATGCAGACAAATTGTGTGCAGTGACTCCAGCATCCCGAAATCCCACCTGACCCTCCTAAACATGGATCCCTAGAATGGTTTGGGTTGGAAAGAACCTTAAGGCTCACTCAGTTCCAACCCCCTGCCCATGGAGAGGGTTGGAATTAGACGAGCTTTAAGGTCTTTTTCCAACTGAAACCATTCTGTGACTCTATAAAAAAACACAATGACATTGACCTGTGACCCTGCTACGGTAAAATCAGGTTTCAGATTGGATTTAACCCCCTAGATAGCCCTGGGAATGCTGAAATTATGTCCACAAAGTACCAGGGAACATTTCCAGGCACATTTTCAATAGATCACCTATGTAGTGAAATTGTTTTAATGCCCCTTGGTGTTTCTTGGGTTTGTTTTTCTGCTGCTACTCCTGCCTGCATAAAAATGTGATTAAAAAAGTAAAATAAATGAGCCTGATCAGACCCCTGATCAGCTTGAGAAATTTCTCTCACAGCTACACTAAGTAAAACAAAGCTATTTTAGGACAAGAAAAATTCAGAAAGAGAAAGTTTGAGAGGCTCCTGAGGCTTTGTAAAATCAGTTCAAAATTTGAGGCCCTTAGGTAGCAGTGGCAATACTCTTACATGGTGTGGACAAGGCATCTTTTTTCTTTAATATCCTCGTTGGAAGCCTTCCAAATGGCTTATCAGTGGTGATTTTTAATCAAAACAGACAGTGCACAGAGGTCAGCTGTGGGGATGGCACTAACTGGAGCTCTGGCTGGACTCAGCAGTGATGGCACTGGCAGCTCAAAAGAACATTTTGGCCAAGTGGAAGCTCAGAAAGCTCTCAGCAGACTCCTCAGCCTTGGTTTTGATCCAGGAATGGTCATGACAGGGAAGCTTGTCACAAAGTATTAACCATAGGCCTGTCTGGAGGGAGAGGTGACAGCAGGCAGGGAGATCTCCCTGATGTCACCCACACAAGGAGACGTGGAGATCTCCATCCAGGGCCAAATTCCTCCTCTCCAACATGCTGTGTTAACAGAAAACTCCCCCTCCCTGGAAGTGTCCAAGGCCAGGAAGGACTTGGAGCGACCTGGGATAGTGTGAGGTGTCCCTGCCCATGGCAGGGGGTGGAATGGGTGATTTTTAAGGTCCCCTCCAACCCAAACCATTCTGGAATTCTGGGATTCTCAGAATGAGTCTGTGAGGCCAATGTAATTCAGCATATTTTGGTCAATCTTTGTGGTGCTGGCAACTTTTTTGTTTTGGCTGCACCCCTAATTCAAGCTCGCATCTTGCTCAGTTAGCACAAGTCATTCTCTGGAAGTTAATTCTGTGATTCCATGATTCTGTGGCAGGATTTCTTACAACAGAGGTCCTCCTCTGCTTGTCAAGCTCTTCTTTCTCCACTTTAATTCACCTTCTAGGCAGACAAAAAATAAAAAATCCACTAGGGAATGCTTTTATTTCAACAAAACTTATCCATTTAGCCCATCTCAGTGAATGAAAAAGGATGGCTTTGCCTATCTGCACGTGCTCAGATCATCCCAGTGTCCATGGATCAGAAGGCTTCATTATTAAAAGATGTAAATGAATTAATAAAGAAACCTTCAAATGCACCTTTGCGGCTGTTCCAGGGGTCAGACTACCATGTTTCTCAGAGTAAACCAGGCATGGCACAGAGCTCAGGAAAATTTAAACCACATACACCAAACCAAGCCTCCAATATTAAAAAGCTGCCTGATATGTTTTCACATGAGGTCGTATTAACCGAGCTGCCATGACTTAGACAAACAAAACAAAAAGTCTCGTTCGTTCAGATTTCGCACAGAAAACAACACTGGTCTGGCCAGTGAGCAGAAATGTTCCTCTGCGATGGTGTCTGGAACAGGACAAATAAAAACAACTTTTTGCCTCAAACAGAGACCCACTCCTGGTTATTTCGGGGTTGAAAGGAGGTCTGTGAATGCCTCTTCAATGTCCTTGTTTCTCTGTGGCTTTTGGCTCGGTAGATAAATATCAAGCATTCCCAAAAGATGTTGTGAGAAGGTATCCTGGGGTAAAAGAGATAAAATTGCAGCAAGAGAACAAGATCAGGGGGATGAGTGAGACCAGGGACAAAAGAGCGGGGAAACATTTTTGGCCTTTTGTAACTTTGATTGCAAATTTGGTCTGTGCTTGGAGTGTCTTTGTAATTCTTTTTTTACATTGGATTTCAATGCTCTACCAGCAGCTGCGAGTCAGCCACTGCTTCCTACCACTGGCTCAAGACTTCACCAGAACTCCTTGAATTTCTGCATGATGAGAAGCTGCTCTAAATCCCACCAGTGGCTGGGAAACCAAATCTCAATTGTCTCACTTCCAGTTGGATTTTGTGGCGGGAGTGTTTTGTGAAAAAGCTTTTGGAAGCCAACATGGAAAATGTGACTTTTTCCTCCAGAGCCTTTCCAGAGAAAGTTTATCTGTAAGGACACAGGCTGTCCTAGGCCATTCCTCTTAGGGCCGGGGAGAATGAATCTTTCACCCTTCTGTTTAGGGCACTGGTGAGGTTGTTCAGTCAGCTTCTTCCTTAGCAAGACCACCTTTGCCACATTTGCTTCCCTCTTTGATATCCTACAACTCTGTGGACAACTTGCAATTACTGAGATGTATTTTTGGAGCCCAAAGCTAATTTGGAGAAGCATCACCAGCACCAACAGAAGCTGCTGTGAGGAGAAGGAACAGCTGGGATGTCTTGGGTTGCAATGCAGGATGTAACCAAGGGTGTGTGCTCTATTTTCATCTGTTGAAACAGGTGTGGCAGTGTTCTTTATCTCTTCCAGGACCCATCCTCCCTCCAGGGGATATCTGCTGTCCATGGGCCATCCAGGCTCACTGCAGGGCTGATACAATTCCATCATCCCATTGAGAGATGCTCCACCCAGGGGGAGGAGCCCAGCATTCCTACCTGGATCAAACCTGGGATTCAGAACACCAGCACAGCCTGTTTGCACTGGATTCCCAGAGGGAGACCAGACCCATCTCAGCACCACTGGACCTTCAGAGGAAAACTGCACCCTTCTACAGGATCATCTCTGCTCCAACAGAACCACATCTGTCACTGCAGGAGGACTTGATTGGACTGCCACCAACACCCTGACCAACAGGGGGTCAGGTTGTGCTCTGACTCTGTCAGTGTTTCTAGGATTTTTTTTGTTGTTGCTTGCTTGGTTGTGTTTTTTTTTGGTACTACCACATTTGTATTTTTAATATTCCTAGTAAAGAAGTGTTATTCCTATTCCCATATCTTTTTCTGAAAAGCCCCTTTTTTTCAAAATTATAATAATTCAGAGGGAAGGAGTTTACATTCTCCATTCCAAAGGAAGCTCCGGCTTTCCCTGGCAGACACCTGGCTTTCAAACCAAGACAAGGGAAAAGCAAAAGAGGATTCCAGCCTTTTGCATAAACCCAAAGACGTTGAGGTAGACGACCCTTTTGCATAACACGTTCCTAGATGGTAAGAGGAACTGAGCCAGGACAAAAACTCCCAGCAACAAACCCTTCTCCGTGCATGAAATTCTTGGTGTTTTGATGACTCGTGTTTGCAAGGTCACCTTGTCTGGGAGCAGCCCTTTCCCTCCTCCTCTCACCATCGTGGGCAGTGACATAACGTGCAGAAGTGTTTACATCCTCCTGGAAGAGCAAGAAACTGGAAATAAAACATGGGAAAAATGCAATTCCGGCTCAGTCATGAAGTGCTTTGATAAAAATAAACCGAGATATCAGATAAATACATTCCTAAGTTACCAGGGAGGGATGAGGCGCTCTGAAAACCTCACTGAAAATGCAAGCGGTAGTGGGTAAACATTTCCTATGATATCCAGTGGTTACCATTTCACTGCTGTCAGTTTCCATTTCCAGACATTTAGGAAGCGCAGGAAAACAGTTTTCAACCTTCCTGAAGGAGCTGAAAACAGGCTCTTCATGTGCAGGAAGACGGAGGCAGTGGAGAAGGTGGAGGAAAGCAGGAGCTCTGTGAACATCCCGAATGCCAAAGATCTTGGCTCCATCTTCAGCTGCAGCCCCGTTTCTCCCACAGTGGCAACATTATCCAGAGTTTGATGTAAGTTTTTTTCTGTTTGGGATCTTGGAAGATGTAGTGTTGCCCTTGGACTGTACTGGCTTGTCAAAAACTGTCCCAAACAATAAATTAAAATTCAGATCAATAGATTTTGTACCCAAAGAAAAAGAAAAGGCTCCTTGTTTCATAGCAGTTACTGTCAAAAAAAAAAAAAATCATGATATGCAACAGTGGGTGAGTTGTCCTGGCCAGGCATCAGACACTGTCACTGCTGACATCTCCAGCTAAACCAGTCCCAGGGAACTCTTTATTCAAGGAGAGAAATGGGCACTTTGGGTGAGGTTTCAGCTGCCGAAAAACAGGCTTGGAGAGCCTTAGCAGCAGGTTTAGATTGGATATCATGAAGAAATCCTTCCCTGTGAGGGCGGTGAGGTCCTGGCACAGGGTGCCCAGAGAAGCTGTGGCTGCCCCTGGATCCCTGGAAGTGTCCAAGGCCAGGTTGGATGGAGCTTGGAGCAGCCTGGGACAGTGGAAGGTGTCCCTGCCCATGGCAGGGGGTGGAATGGGATGAGCTTTGAGGTCCCTCCCAACCCAAACCATTCCGCGATTCCATGACATTGACCAATTCTCCCAGAATTACAAAGAGATTCACCGTAAAAATGCAACCCAGGAAGTAAAAACGTTGTTTCAACTTCAACAGATTAATGGCACAGTTGAGAATTCGGGCTGAGAAGTTTGTCTGAGCTGGTTTCACGGATGCTGAGCTGCCTTTGTTGTGGCCACAAAATTAACTTGTGGAAAAACGCCTCGATACAATCGCGCATTTGAGAAGGGACAGAGTCAGCGGAGAGCAGAGCACATCTCTTGTCACACGTGCAGCAGGATAAATGGAGTAAGCAAAAGGTCTGGTTTGTTATTGCTCCCATCTGGAGGGTAAACCTGACATTTCTATCTGCCAATAGCAATTTATCGTGAAGCTGAGCCGCGGGGAAGGTTTCCTCATGCTAAATCAATGAGCAGAAGAAATGAACCTTGTGTTACAACCAAATGAGAAGCTTAATCACAGCCTACATGTCTGGCTGCATAAATAATTCAAATACACGCAGCTGCAATTTCAATATTTTAAACTCAAACCTCCCAAACAGCCCTGTGAAAAACAAAAAATTAATATTCCATTAGTAAAGAAACGGAATAAATTGATGTTCAGGTTTGTTCTCACTTTGTCTTTGGGGAAGAAAGAACTTTTTACAACTCACGAGGAAAATAACTGTATTAACGATCATGTGGGGGTTATTCTATCCCAGTTAAACTCTCTTTGCTGGAGCCCAGGTCAAATTCTCTGTTGAACCCACAGTGACCCAAAAAATTATTCCTGTCACTGATCCAAGGTCATGAATTTTAGGTGTATTATTGAGGGCAGAAAATGTTTTCTCCACTTTTCTTAAAAGCTCTGAATTTATATTTTTTTTACAAATGGGAATATTCACTAAGTGCTAATGTAGCAAAGATAATTATGTTCTTAACAACAGCAGTGTCCTTTTTGGTGACAAGTATTTTTTAATACTGTAATATTGTTCAAGGTTTCCATGCGCATTGCTCACTAACACATTCTTATTACAAGATTTTGATTTCAAAATTAACAGAGAGCAGAAGCAAACCCCAGTTATTTCTATAAGGAGAGAGTACTGGATATACTGTGAGGTGTGCAGGTGTGTATTTCAAGAAAAACTGTAATTGTTGCCACTTTCCTCCCTCAGCTTTGAAGTGAAATGAGTTCGTGCAGCATCTTCTCCATCACACACTTTTTACTGGTGTTATTTCCCATGACACACCTCTTTCTTCACAAGAGCTTGTTGTCACTTTTTGTATTCACTGATCTGACAGGACTCAGACTAGCTGTGTCTCACAAGGCCAAGGACAGCTGTGGATGCTGCTGATCCATCCATTCCTTGGAATTCCAGGTTCTCCTCGGCAGCACCTCTGCAATCATCACCTTGGACCTTCCCAGAGGAGTTCACATCCATCCCTAAATCCCTCCTTTATGGTTTCCATGCAATGCACTCAGCCAGAGGAGGACTTTGTGTGGTGCACATCTTGCCCCTTTCAAAGAGAAAAACTGGGAATTTCAGTCTGTCTTCTCTTTTTTTATTCCCGAAGTCTTAAATCAGACAACCCAGGGTTATTTAAGTATATTTAAATTGAGTATAAATTTATCTGCTGTACCCGCACAATAATTCCTCCTAAACTGAATTAACTACATCAACAAGAACTTTCTAGAAAGGAGTTCTGCTGAGTGCCTCGGTGGCATTAATTGCTGCTTAATTGACACCTAAAACCAGGTGAGAGGATTTTTTCCTACAGAGTCAAGGCAACAATAACAATTCTCTTTGTGTTTACAAAGCTGACAATAGTTTTTTCACACCCTGTCCCACCTAGAAGAGGGAAACCAGCCGTTGCTCTGTGTGCAGTGAAACGTAGCTTTTCAGCTTATGTCTGTAGAGACATTGTTTTTCTGCAGAGAAACATTGGGAGGAAGGTTTGTCCACATGCTATGGCTGAATTCTGCCTGTGGGATCTATTCCTGATGTGAGGAATTTGTACTCGCCCTGTTAAGACTGGGTGAGGAAAGCAAAGCTGTTCAACTGAGGTGCTCGCACCTGAAGAAGGTCAGAACAGCTTTAAATCCGGGTTCAGAATTAACAGAAACTCAGAACAAAGGAAATTTTCATTCTCCACGTCACCAAGCTGTGCTGTGCTAGTTTAAATTTGGTCATTTTTTTGGTTCCTGGAATGTAAAATGTTTGGTGATGAACTTCTGCAGCCAGGTGACAACAGTGAGGACTCTCATTTATCTTCACCACTGAAGTGCTTCAAACCTGAGTGCCAGCCTGCACTCCTCCAGCCCCTTGCCAGCCTTTGGCTCCTCAAGGACTTGTTCACCTCCTGGCAAGAGATGTGTTCCAGCTGTGTGCGGGACCCCTTCTCAAAGCTCCCTGGAAATTTCTCTCTTGTTGGAGCAACTGCTGCTTCAAACTTTGCATTAACAACACCTAAAATGCTTTTCCCCTGTGAACAGACCGAAGCACTTGATGTTGTATCTGAAGAATTTCACTCCTGTTCAAGGCTTGGGCAACTTCCAGAGCTGGCATATTACTATGGATGTGAGCAGCTCTCCAAAGAATGTTGCATTAATTTACATTTTGCACCGTAATTAGATTGGATTTGAATGATGAGACTTGCTGAATTCTATTCATCTTCTATTGGTGTTAGAAAAGGTGCTCATTGACTCTTTCCACTCCTGAGCTCCACAGAACCCTTGTGTTTCTAATCTGCCACAAGAATGACCAGTGTATTATAACTACAGACAAATAAATCATCGTGTACAGAGAAGAAATGAACTGATGCAGTTGGATATGAAATCCCAGAATGCCAGAAAGGTTTGGGTTGGAAAAGAACTTAAAACCCACCTTGTTCCACTCCCTGTCAAGGGCAGGGACACCTTCCACTAGAGCAGGTTGTCCAAAGCAAGGACTCAGTCTTAATCTGAAATGTTCCTCACTTTTTTCAGTTGTTCTGACTAAGATGAGTCAGTGGGAGGGAGGCAGTGCTGTTCTCTTTTTTGCAACTCCTTTTGAGTTTACCTTGACTTTTTATCTTTTCTTTCCTTTCTTTTTTTTTTTCTAAAGTATTTTAAAAGAGCTGAAGTGAAATGTTCCATTTCATATTGGAGTAAAATTTCTTTTCAAATGGTATTTTTATGATTCTCTTTTCAGGGAAAACAAAAAAAGCCCCCCAAAAAACCCATAGCATGTCTGGCTTTATATTTTGTTCAAAATAAAGTACAGTCAGTTTTGCATGGGCCTCTTTCCTTTCCTTTCCTTTCCTTTCCTTTCCTTTCCTTTCCTTTNCCCTTCCCTTCCCTTCCCTTCCCTTCCCTTCCCTTCCCCCATCAGCCAAACAAACTCATTCAGTTGTTCACACAAGCCC
Source organism: Cyanoderma ruficeps (assembly GCA_008694505.1). Lineage (NCBI taxonomy): Eukaryota > Metazoa > Chordata > Aves > Passeriformes > Timaliidae > Cyanoderma > Cyanoderma ruficeps. The sequence continues at coordinate 1,275,854 of VZDJ01000046.1, forward strand.
TAACCACGGATCCAGCTGATGAATTCCAAATCTTTCCCTGGAGATGGGGGAGCTGTCAAGAGCCCAGAATTGAGTTGTACTCTATAATTTTGATTCCAAGCTTTATCCTTGCCCAGTTCTGGACAAAATTACAGTAATTGTCTCCGAAACTGAGGATTCTTTGCCAGTAATGGGAGCAGGAGAGGATAAAACCTTCCAGTCTTCTCCAGGTCCAGTAATTTGCAAAGAGATCCTTGGAAATGTGACCATCATGACCTGGGAAGGAGTTGAGTTCAGACTCAGCCAAGAGGGAAGGGAATCTTGCTCTTGGAATTCTCCCATTGTGGACCAACATGTTTGGAATTCTCTCAAAAGCCAGAGAATTTCTGGAACCTCCTGTTTAGACCCCTACATGTGAAGTGAACAGGACACGAGGAGAGCTGGAATTTAGTGGCCAACTAGTTCACACTTGATGGGAAATACTTGATGGGAATGAAAACCTGCATGCATTCCAACCCAAAAATCACATTACACACATAAATCTATTACATGTAATAAATTCCTTCATCGCTGCCAACTGAAGTCGTATTTCTACCAGATCCCCCTATTTTTTTTTTAGCTGGGAGCAGATAGGACATAATGAAATATTATGGATTCTAATGGCTTTATGCCAAAGAGCTCAGAGTTAAGTGGCTGATAAGAAATAGCCATTGAATTAGGTATCTCAGAGCAATAAATCTGTAAGAGCTGGGGGAGGCAGATTCTTGGCAGCAGTGCCCCACTCAATGCTGGGGTCTTGCAGCTGGTATTTTACTTCCTTTGTAAAATAAGTTTCACATGTGGATTCAGGTAAAAAATGACAATAGGGTACGGACACTTTTCAGGAGAAAAAGACAAATGTGTGGGTGTTGGTTTGGGCCTGGTTTATTTCACATCAAATATTGGCATCCCTGTGCTTTAAAAGCACTTCCTCGATTTGGAGCTGATGTTGAATGACAGAACTCATGTTTGTCACCCAGGACACCCATTTATCAAGGTATTGAAGTTCTGAGTTGAATTAATTGTCCCATCCCTGGAAAGGTTCATGGCCAGGTTGGATGGGGATTGGAACAACTTGGTCCAGAAAAAGCATCCTTGCCCATTGCAGGGGGTGGACCAAAATGAGCTTTGGGGTCTCTTCCAACCCAAACCATCCTGTGATTTTATGATTCCTTCTCACATTTGGACAACAAAATGTGCTTTAGAGAGTCCTGTCTCCCCCAACAAGCACATCAAATCACAGGCTTACAAGCCAAATGTTTTCCTCCCTCAATCTTGGTCATTGTACAGTAATTCTGTAGATTTGCTCTGAAAACCAAGGGCAGGGGTGGCATTGGCTGGTTTCAGCATTCCAGGTCACTTCCTGTACCCTTAGGCTGCATGTGGGAAGGATTCAAGGTGTTGATCTGGACTGGGAGGAACGGAGATGTTTCCAAGGGGAGAGGTTCAATCTGTATTGGGGATGGATGGGGTGGGGATGGACTCCAGAAGAGTGGGTGGGGATGGACTCTAGGAGAGGGTTTCTCGCTTGGAACCATAAAAAGGCATCTGTTGCCATGTACAGGAAACTTTTCCCTCTCTGGTCTTCGGGTGCAAAGCCAGTTCAGTTGTGAGCTTTTCCCCACCAGGAGCTGGTGGGGTCCCCAACCCCTGGAGATGTCCAAGGAAGGACTGGATGTGGCACTCAGTGCTCTGGGCTGGGTGAAAAGGTGGGGATCAATCCCCAAGTCATCTCTTGGAGGGCTCTCCCAACCTCAGTGATCCTGTGATTCTGTGACCTGGGAAATGACATTGCCACCCACCTGCCTTTGCTCTTGTGATCCCACAAAGGAGTAAATGCACAAGGGGTTCTGCAGCAGGAATGATTTCTCTGTGAGCACTGTCAGTGCCAGAAGAGGATTTCAGGCTTTCAGAGAGTCCAATGTTACAGCTGTGACATCATGCCCAGGCTCTTTGTGCCACACGTCCTTGGGATCCTCAGACAACCCACCATCTTTTGGGGCTGAGGACAGCCAAATTCCCTCTGTGGGTTGTACTGAGTCACAGTTCAGGCTTTATATCCCCAGAGTGAGGGTGTAGATACAACCAATTGCATGTGGAGTGAAGATGATTTAACCACTGGCATTGATCCATTACATGGGAAATTGCTTTAATGTGGTGGAGATCACAAAATCCCTCATCCTGGTGTTTCACCATGGAAACCACGGGGGATCAAAGGAAGAGGATGTCATTTGCCACCTTTAAACATGATCCTTTCTAATAGAGAAAGATGCTTTTGCATGAAAACTGAACTAACACAGAGAAGCTCAAAGCCTTCCAGAGGTCGTGATTCCATGTTCCAGCAAATTCAGAGTAATGGTGTGTGCCTAAGAAAAGCCATGCTTTGCTCTTTGCCAGCCAGGAAGGACACAGGGGACACACAGCTGGGACCAAAGAGGGTTGGGCTGACTTTTTTTCCACACTTCTCTGGCAACCTTCATCAAAACCACTTACATTAATTTCTGAGCAGCGATTTGAGTTCCTCATGTGAAAGATGTTTTTTTTTTTTTTTTTTTTGAGGGGTGGGATTATCCTCACCTCTACAGACATAGAATAAATGTATCTGGCTGCTTTTCCCTTCCCCCAGCCCTCACAACCTGTTTTCCTGATTTCTGGCTTAACCCACTGAGAGATCCAGTGGAAGTCAGTACAAACAACTTTGTTTCTCAGCATGGCCCAGAGCATCAGACCCCCTTGCTTTTAAATGAAAATGGTTAATCCATGCAGAAAGAGAGACAAATACAGCCAAGGCTTGTCCTTCCAAGTTGTAGGGTTGGCCTTTATCAGCAGTGTGAACACTGGGTGTGAATCAGTTTCAGAAGGGCGTGAGTGGCCAAACAGGCCCCATGGTCATGGCAAAGCTCACTGACCTCTTGTTGAGATCTATTTTCACCGCCTGACATTTGTGTGCATCAAATAATGTGTCCTTGACATGAACAATTATTGTTCTCTCGTGGTTGCCTGCCAGGCTTTTCTCTGGCACGGAGGAAGGCTCGTGTTTTGTTCTGAGCAATAAAGACTTTTGTTGGAGGATATTCCAGCGTCACATCTGTATTTGTGTGTTGGGCTGTCTGCTGTAAATGCAGGAATCATTTCACACCTGTGGATTATGACAAAACGACAACAGAGTGTTTGTATTTTCACAGTTGTCACCTCCATGCATCAGTCCTGCCTCCAAATTCATCCAAATGCACCCAGCTGGTGCAGTGGTGGAGGTTTTGGGGTAATTTACATTGGATTTGGTACTGGTTCATCTGCTGGCACAGATGTTCTCAAAGAGGGTCTCCTCAGAACTCCTATCTACTTGAAGATGTAGATGGACATGCTCAGTGCAAGGAATAAATGGCCTTTAAAGGTCCCTTCCAACACAAATATTTCTATGAATCTCCAATTTTAAGAGTGATTTGGTCTATTCTGGTTAACCTTTCAAAGTATGAGGTCGTCACGCTTAACTCCCAGCAAGAACCTCCCCCAGCTCACAACTCCCTTCTTAGTTTGCCTTCTCTGTGTCTTCTCCAGGACTGTGAGGAATAAATTGAAATACCAGGTGGAACGCCTCAGACACAACGTCTTCACGATGGTTTTATTGCTTGTTTTCAGCAGCGTCAACCACAGAGAAGAACCCCCTCTGGAGCAAGAGGGTGAACCAAATACAAAGGGAAAAAAAAAAATTAAAAAAAATAGCCATTTCATTGCATATGTACAGAGTCAGACCAAAAATAAATAACATCAGGCAAAAGGCCATGAAACAAAGGCAGAGATTTCACCTGTGCTGAGCAAGCAGGCCTGTTCTCGCTGGCATGGAGGATACAGCACGAGCACCTGATACAGAAAAATCCACAGAGACAGAAATTCTCTGCTCACAGCCAGTCCCCCTCACCCTCTGCTCTCAAAGCCTATTTACAGGAGGGCAGAGCAGAGGTTTCTACAGCTCGAGTGAGAAGGGTCAGCTGGCACCAGCTGCTGAACCGCAGCTTGAGGTGTTGGAAACAGGCTCTGAAAAATGCACTTTCGGGTTCAAAAATGCCTTTTTGAACTCGATTTATCATCATCATCATCATCATTGTCTGAGTATCAAAAATGTGGTTTGTTTATTTTATTTCTTTTTAACGTGCTCTTCAGGTTTCCTCTATGTACAAATGTACAATATCCACAAAACTTGGGTATAAAACACCGGTGCTCTGCTGCTGCCAGTGTGTGTCCCCAGGGTTTGGCCCTCAGAACACAAGCAGGAATTATTTTCCTTACAGACCTGTCCTAATTTTGTTTTTTTTTTTTTTCTCCCCTGTGATTTCACAGTATTCTAGAAATAACCAGAATTTCAAACCCAGGGCTCTTCAGGATATAGCACAACACCCTGCAAGTTAGGACATTCAGGAAGGGGTGGAAAAGATGATCTTTGCTCCCAAGAAACTCCTGATTAAAAGCCACAGTTTACACCTGCACAGGTCTCTAGGGGAAATAACGAGGTCAGTCACTGTAATTACACCTCATCAGACTGATATGCAAATGCTGGGTTTGGAGAGGGGATGAAAAGCTGACTGACAGGAAATGGATTAAAATCCACATTTTGGAACATCTGACTCCACGTGACAGTCTGGGATTGGAATTTTTTTCCTTATTACAGCAGTTTAGTGCCCGAGTGATGCCGGCAGGGTCATTCTGGATGGATGTGGGTGTTGTGACCCTCTGCTCTTCGAGGTTCATCTGCAGTGAAGCAGTTTTGTGGTGCTGGCCCCAAATGCATCGGGGTGGGAAAAGTGCAAATTTGCATTGTGGGCCAGGGAATTCAGGATTGCAATCCCTGTCCACAGGAGTTTGGCACATTCGGGGGTGCAGAGATGCCAGGGGGGGAGGCACGAGGCTGGGAGGGAACTTGGGCTGTGCCAGAAACTCAACCTGAACGCAGGAGCTGGGACACAGCAGGAGGAATGTTTTGTGTGGGCTTTCCTGTCAGGCTGGATTCACCTTCCAGAGAAGGGACGTTGCTTCTGATCCTCCTGTGTTTCCACAGGCCATTTATCACACCAAGATGTGCCCATGTGGTCAGAATAAAATCAGTTTCGTGAAGACACACATCAGCATTTCTCAGTTCCAGAGATTCCCTTTTAGTCTGAAATTATTTTGTATTTCCTCGTATTTCCTTTCCCTTTGTTTAAACCCTGGGGTGAAGCTGGAAGGAATGCAGACAAAAGGATCCCACCAAAACCCTTTTAATCCCTGCCTTGGAGCCAAGTGGTGTTCATTCACTCCTGAGCTTTCCTTGGAACTTCATTTTGCTTTTGAAATATTACCAGCAATCTGTCATTAATCAGCAGGTGCATTTCTCTCTGAAAGCATTTCCATCAGATTGGAGCAGAGATTTGGGGTTAATCCCTCTGCCCACGGAGCCCTGTGGCACAGACATGACCCTCATTGATTTTGAGATGAATGGGAACCCAGTGGGATATAAAGAAAGAAGGAAAATCTGAGAATTAGTTGATGTATAAAATATCTTTTCTCCAGCAACACCTTCCTGGAGAAAAATATAACTTGTTTCCTAGCAAAAAAGCCCAAACAAACCCAAAATAAAACAAAATGCTCAGATCTTTCCTCTTCTGGCTTTTCCCCCTTTTCATTCCACAACTGCAGTAATGCTGTTGCTGCACACATAACTCTGATTTTAAAAATTTGTTTAATTTTAATGCCCCTAAATTTCTGCAACAGAATTTCTTTCCTAAACCCTAAACATGGTCATAGTCTCGTTTCTTGCTGCTTGTGAGAGGGTCACGAAGCAACACAGGTCCCGGGTGAGCAGAAATATCTACAGTCTAATGTTAGCATTGAACCTCTAGACCTTGAGACAACAATTTATTGGTTATATTTAATTGTTCTATACTTATTAATAATTTTGAATAATTCAATCACTGAAGTATAGAACAGGTGGGGCTTAGTCTATCCTTGATATAAAAAGGGAGTAAGTAGCTCCAGAATGCAGAAAAAGGAATTATTTTGAAGGCAAATCCCAGTTTTTTGCTGGTGTAATTCAGGAGTCACTGCAGTGAAACGATTGGTGCAAGCAGGATCAGAAATTGGCTTTATTTCTGTAAAGGGTTTTGGAGCCCAAATCCATGATCCTCAAACACATCTGTGCCCTTCAGCAGAGGCAGAAGAAATTTTAACACCTTTTAAGAGGCACACCTCTGACCTTATCATGCAGCAAAGGGATGCAGCTGCCCTGCTGGAGTCGGTTCTGTGTTACACTGGGATCAGGATGGAGCTGGGGGAGCAGAGAAAGTGCTGAGCTCTGCTGTGTGCTCTGTGTGGGGCCAGGACACGGGGCCAGGACATGGGGCCAGATATAGGGTCAGGTCATGGGGCCAAGACACAGGGCCAGGACATGGGGCCAGGTTATGGGGCCAGGACACAGGGCCAGGCCATGGGGCCAGGCCAGCTCACTCCACGTTGTCATCTGCAGTGAAGTCCTTGAATTCCACTTTATTGATGAGCTGGATGAAAAAAAACCCAGAGTAGACAAGGCCAAGTTACAGAGCCAAATTCCTGCACTAAGCCAGTTAAACAGGGCCTGATCCCAATGTCATCATTCACTTGATTGCTCACGTCCCCAGAGTGAAAAGCTCTGATTTCAGCCCCAGCTCCTCTGTTTTCCTGGAACTCCAGGCCAAGGCAGCTGGGCTGGCAGCTCTTCGTGGCTGGCATTGCCATGCCTGTCACAGCAGGTACATTCAGCACGTTCATTCAATCCCTCAAACACCCCTGGGAGCAGAAAAGGGGATGTGGCTGGATGTTCAGTAATGAAATAATTGTGAGCAGGGTGCCTGGGGGCACAGTTCTGGCAGGCTGATGTACTCCACACCTTTTGAAGGAGCCCCTCAGCTTAGGAACCATCCCATCTTCAGCCTCCTGTGCAGAATAGCCTGGTGGGGAACCTGACAGGCTGCAGAGGGGCCTGTGGTGAGGGTAAATAACCAGCTGGGGTTTTTCCCTGTCGTGTGTCCAAAAGACAAACCTTTCCTGGCTGTCTTTGGTGTGTGGCTGTTGCTGGCACAGGGCTGGGACACGAGAGAAGCTGCAAACACACAGCAGAAAGCCTTAAAATGGAGAGGAAAAGGGAGCACAGGGAGAGGAAAGGGAAGGTGAAGACCAGAGGGAAAATGCTGGATGTGTCTCAGCGCTGATGGCTCACGAGCCTTCCCCCAGCATGGAACAGATGGGAAGGGATTCCCTCACAGCCCACAGAGGAGGCTGCTGGCAGTGCTGCTGCACTTCTGCTCTACAGCTCTGTGCTCCAGCTCCTCTGCTGCTTGTCTGGGACCTGAAATTCCAGTTGACACCTCAGGCAGCTCAGTGGATGCATTCCCAAGACTGGGCAGTGCTCCTCTGCAGCCCGTCGGTTTTGTTGGGTATAAATATTTACCATGACAGATGAACAGGGGGAATGGTTCTGATGAATCCAACCTTCCCCAGACTGAACCAGTGAGGCAAATCATTTTACACCAAGTGGAACAACTTGGAAGCTGAGACAGAATTTTCCCTTGTCTCTTCTGGTCTTCCTTGAAGTTAGCCATTCACCTGGGAAAATGCAGGTCAAATCCTTGCTTTGGACCAGGCACAGGAGAAGAGTTGGTGGTACTGGTGGGATTTCTCCAGTGTTTCCTGGGGGAGTCCTGGTCCAGGTCTGAAAATGCTCAGCAGAGCAACACAAGCACCCAACACAAAGAGAATCACAGAATATCCTGAGTTAGAAGGGACCCACAAGGATCACTGAGTCCACCTCCTTGTCCTGCAGAGGACAACCCCAAAAATCACCCCAAGTGTCTGAGAGCATTGTCCAAACTCTTTTTGAAGTCTGACCACAACCATTTAAAAGGTTTTTGCCTCTGAGAACCTTGTGGATTCCAACGGGACATTGTTTGAGGGGTGTCAAGGCATAAGGGCTTCAATGCAAAAAAAGTGGGGAAATTTTGAGCATCCTCTTGTTTTCTCTGCATTTTGGGAATCAGGGAGCTGCATTTTGACGATCCTATGGCACACCAGAGCTGGATCCTCACTGTTGATGTGGGCTCAGTGTAAAGCAGCCCGAACAAAGCTGGCTCACACTTGGCCAGCCTGGGGCCACCAGCACTGTAATTCCAGGAATTCTCACATCTTCCCATCCTCTTAAGACCTACAGGCTGTGGCAGGATCTGAGATGCCTCCCTGCAAACTCAGGGCTGCAAGTTTGCCCTTGGTGTGTCAGAGTTTCTCGTGGCCCTTTTCTGACTCCAGCCCCCCACGCCGTTCTCAGCCCCACACCTGGAGGAATACTTTGGAAATCCTGCTCGACTGATCCCAGCCCCTAGGAATGGTTATGGCATGGAACGCTGCTCTGACAGGACTCAGAAAGGAGCTGGATCTGCAAGTCTCCTGCTGGGCTCAGCGTGGTTTTTTGGCACCTTTGTTAAAGGCAAACAACCCCCAGCCCCACCAGGCTGCAGGTGCTTCCCTCCAGTGAACTGCCCTTCATTGTGGAGGAACAAAACTGGTGAGAAATAAAACGGGTGAGTTGAGACCTCTGAACCCTCAAAGAGGAGCCCACCTCCCTCCCCAGGTGACCCAGACATCCCTCCATGGGGACAGGTTTTAGCAGGATGGCAGCAGCCCAGTTACTGAGGGTGCACATGAGCTGGGCAGGGGATTTTCCACCCTCAGCATGAAACTTTTTCAACCCCACTCGATGCAGTTGAGTGGGACACAAACATGAGCATCTGTATCCGTGCATTTTCTGTCTCCTGACTGAGTTTGGGACTGTGGGGTTGCCTCAAATGAGCAGGACTGGGCTTTAACATTTCTCCTTTGCCTCTCCACCGTAAAAACAAGAATCAAACAAACCATTTCTCCCTTGGTTTTAATGGGACCCACGTGCGTTCCTCAGGTAGGAATTGGCCCTGTATGGAAACTAACAGGCCTTCAGAAAAGAGGTAAAAAATGCACACACACATCTTAAATATCTAACAGTGCCTTCACACAGGATGAAAGCTCCCCACAAAAGCTGAAGAAATCCATTTAGTAGCTCCTTCACTCTTTCCTCCCTCCTGGAGTGCCAGCTGTGTGCTGGGACAACCTTGTTCTGATGAAAGCAATTTCACCTGCTGCTGTGATGCTAATTTTTTTCATCTGGAGAGTGGCTCCTTATGGCAGCTCTGATTCAATTAAGGATCACAGGGCCCTGTATTTCCCTTTCCTGACAGTGTGTGCTAAGCAAGTGCAAATGAATTACAGCCCAATTATTTTCCCCTGATCCCTAATGATCCTGGGTGCATCCACGCACCGAGATCTATGGGAGAACTTAAAGAGAATATAAAAAAAACCCAAAAAAACACAGCCAGGCTCCTCTTTTGGCATCTGGCCCTGGTTTTTATACATGCAAATCGAGTTTCCTGTTCATGGAACACAACCAAGCAAAACACCATGTCACCAACACAGTGCGGAGAGGAGCGTCCTCGTGCTGGTCCTGCTCAGTGATCTGCCCTTCCACAGGGCTCCCAAGGGGGCCTGGAAAGCTTCTGCTCCCAAGGGTGGTGGCAGAACACACTGGGCCATCCTCTGAGGGGCTTTCCTGGTGCTGCAGCTTCATCTCCACCTGTGGAAAATGTGGGGGGCCATGTGCTGGCCTCTCCCTTCCTGCTCACGTTCCTCCTGTCCCTTCTCCCCGTGTCCCCAGCACTGTCTTTGGTGCTGTATCATCATCTCTTTTCCACAGGAATTTTGGCACATTCATGTGTTTGGCTTTTTTTTTTTTTTCCCTACTTCCTGCCTCTGTTTCTCCTTTACTGGCTCATTTTAAAAAAAACAAAACAGAAAAAAGAAAGTGCAATTTGTCTGTTTCAGAGATGCCAGTTCTGGTAAAGCCACCGAGGACTGAGGATCTACCTCCCTTAGCCCCAGTACTTCATTATTTATGACACACCAGCATCTCCCAGGCTGTCCTCAAGCAACTGGGACAATTCCTCAGAGTTACCAACCCCTGAGGGCTTGAAACTGAAGAGTGAAAGGCCTGAAACGAGGGAGAGCAAAAATGTTCCACTGCCTCGTGGCTTGTCCGATCTCATTCGGGACACCGGCGGCTTTTCCAGTTGTGTGTCCTCTGTTGGCTCATGTGGAGCAGGTCATTTCACAGGGATTTGTCGTGGGATCACTGACTCCCAGGGGTCCTTGTGTCTCAGTTTCTGGATGCTCAGTGCCTGGGGAACCTCTCCCCTGTCACACCAGAGAGAACTCAGCCTGGAAGCCGGAGCAGCGGCGCGTCTTGGGCGAGCACTTGGTCAGCATGGAGATCTGGGTGCTGAAGTTGGTGCCGTTGCTGCCCAGGGAAGGGTGGTGGTACTTCATGTCCGAGCCCAGGAACCTCTCCAGGTGCCACCTCCTCCACTTCCTCTTGAGCTCAGCTTGCACCTGGTCACAGGAAAGACAGAAAAGGCAGCACAGGGCATCACTTGGTGTTGTCCTGACCTGATTACATGAGCAGCCAGGGGTAACCCACCCACCGATAATCACTTTATAAAGGCCACTAAACTTGGCTTGGCCAGAACTTTTAACCACATAAAACGGACACTCCAGTCAGTAAATTACTGGAGGAGAAATCCCTGAGCCTCCTCAGAAAGGAATTTTTTATTGATACAAGGTGCCAGACTACTTAACCTCGATGACAACAGTTTGTGAGTGTAATTAAGATGCTTTCTTTCTCACTGCCCTGTTTTTGGTCCAAACAGAAATGATTTAACTCCAGCTTATTTTTAAAGCTGTCAATACNTGACAGAAGCTGCTTGTTGCTGCTCAGAGAGTTTACAGAAATAACCTGGTTTATGCCATCCCAACTCAAATCCTGAATGAACCTGGCCACTCTCCCTGTCCCCTCCTGCAGCCCTCCAGTGCAAATTTTTAGGTAACAGCACGAATTACATACAACAGCGGTGTCTGAAAGGCTCTGGAATAACAAGCACAGGAACAACACAATCCCAAGAGGAGAATGCCAGGACTAAAATGTGAGAAAGTCAAGATTGCTCCTGCAAGGCAGAAACAGGTTCACCTGCACTGCTCTGTGCTGAATGAATCACACCAATGCCTCTGCTGGTTTAGGCAGTGGGTGTGATCCTGGGAAGGATTCCTGGAGGCACTAAGCAGGAACAGGCCTTAGATGGGATTTATCCCACCCTGCTGGAGGCAGGGATCCTTTGGGATCAGGGATTGTGCAAGTTCACACAGGAGTTCTGCTGAGGCTGTCTCATGAGGAGAGGATGGGCTCAGCAGCAACGCTACAGTGCACACACACAAGTCCTGATGTGTTTAGTAATTGTTTTTATTAATGTGCTGAAAGCTGTCAGGCAAATGGTTGAATTGTTTTCCTGGAGAGAGAGATGTGGTTTGGATGCTTCCCCCCAATATTGTACCATCAGGACCAGGAATGGGACAATTCTCAATCCTCTCTCCACACACGTTCATTTTCTCCTAGCTGCAAACATTAACCAAAACACACTGATGGTCTGGTCTTACCTCTCCATTGAGAAAGCAGTACAGAACAGCCACCACAAACCCCTGGGGAAAGGAGAAAACAGGATTTTAGCACTACAGACAAGGAGAGAGTGTAGATCCATTCGGCTCTCAAAGGAGAGATCACACAATCACAGAATTCTTCAGGTTGGAAAAGACCTCTAAGGTCATCCAGCCCAACCATTCCCCCAGCACAGCTGATGCCATAAGTTTTATTTCCACGTGTTTCATGTTCTGTGGTGCCCAGGGGTGCAGCTCTGAGCTCCCATCCAGTGTCACTCAGCTCTCTGCACACACCAGGGACACAAAACAAATCCTTTTCCTGCTGCACACCAAGGACAACTGGGACAAGTTTCCAGGCCCAAAAGCACCAACAACGGTGGCTGGAGGGAGAAAACAAGAAGGATGGGACTGCATCACCTGGAGCTGGGATTGGACAGTTCAACCCCAAGATGCAAATGGACCAAAATTTATCAAAGTGTGAGACCTTGTGACCGTTTGTCCATTTTGTGTCCATTTTGTGTCCATTTTGGGTCCATTTTGGGTCCACCTTGGGTGTAGACCTGGCCAGGCTCTTGTCCTGCCCAAGGTGTGTCCTAAAGGCCTTTTAATAAACATCTCCTTCATTCTCTAGGTCTGTCTGGTCTGTTCCAGCTCAGCCTCCCCAGGGCATCACAGCCAAGCCCACCACTCACCCATGTCACCAAGTGCCACATCTGCCGTTTTTGAACATTTTCAGATGTGCAGTGATGATGATGCAGACAGGGATGCTAACCATTCACCACTGAATGAAACTTGCTGCTCAAAACCCCATCCAGCCTGGCCTTGGACACCTCAAAAACACAAAAACTGAACTGAGGTGCTTATTTTCCTCCCTTAAGCATGAAAAAAACCACAGAGAGGCCAATGAATGGAGGAACATTTCCTTTTCATTTCCTAAAATGAGGGAAGAGAATCTCCTTCTGGAAGGCAAAATATAAATTTATCTTTCACGCTGGCCGGGCTGGAGCGAGGAAATTTCCCATAAAGGTACAAGAGCACTATGGGGCATGTACAGGAAAAACCCATGTCCAGCTCATTGCATTTCCCCCTGGTGACAGACCTGGTGACAGACCTGGTGACCCAAAAGGTGCCTTACCTGGAATGACCCAACCACCAGCTCGAAGACCAGCTTCACTTCTGCTTTGAAATTGTCGGGGAAGAAAGCGAACATGATGTAGTGGATGCCAAAGAGAGGGATCAGCAGCAGAGTGGACTTGGCCAGCCTCCTGTTGGAAAGACAAACATGAGCCACGAGGGCAGAGGGAAGGGGAAAAGAGGCTGAGGAATCCTGCAGCTGAGCCCTGTGCAACCCTGAAAATGCATTATTTCTCCTTGTCCAACACACTGCAGGTGGCTGGTGATTTCAGACCTGGTGGCACCATAAAATGTGACGTTTTTATTCCCAGTAGCTCCACTGGAGGTATTTCTTCCTCCCTCCTCCCTTCTTCCCCTCCCACCAGAGATCTTTTTTTCATCTCCACAAGCTAAATCATCATCTAGCAATGTCTTTGTTTGCCTGGGATTTCTGAAAATTACAGCTTCTGGGAGGGAAATGGTATGTTTAGCTCAGAATAATGACAGGCTACTGCACAATGAATGTCTCCAAAGGAGGGGGATGAACAGCATTAATGCTTAATGGCATCACGCTGGGTAATCAGGGGTCTAATTAGGAGGAGATGATAATGTATTAAATGTAACCATTATAAAAAAGTAGTAGTTGGCAGGAAGAAAATGAAATCAAGGGTCTAAGGATGCTTGTGGGGGTTTTGTCTCCCTTGGTCACTCATATCCTGTGACATCTTCCCCGCTCTCAGAGGATTCTGGAGGAAATAAAGCTAAGGATGGGAAATATTAATTCTGTTGGAAATTCTGGCTGTTGGAAATATTCATTTTGCCACCTGCAACCCCTCCACCTCCAAAGCCTCGTCAGGCTCAGACCCCTCAGACTGTCTCCATTTATTTGCCACCTGCATGAGCCCACTGGGAGGCTGAAGTGGCAGCTTTGTGCAGAGGATGCTCATCCCAGTGTCTCCCAGAGCTCCTCTGGAGCTCTCCCTGGGCCTGGCCCAGGGACAGCTCAACATTTAGGCTGTGACTGGAGACTGTGGCTCATCCCAGACGAAATGAGAGCCTGCAGGAGGCTGAGGAGCTTTACAGGAGTTTGCCTTTCCCACATCCCTCGCTGGCAGGCACATCCCTGCTCACAGGAATCCAAAATCTGAGTTCTTTTGGATGCCCTGCTCTGCCACAGGACTGTCCCTGTGTCTGGTGATCATCAGTGATCCCTGTTCCTCCCTCCCAGCAGCAGCTCTGGCCAGTGGACCTGTGCTGGTGTCATCAAGCCCTAATCCCCCCCAGCCCCTGACATGTGAGGAAGTCACTCATTTCCCAAGCAGCTCAGTGAATATCAACAATGGCTGTGCAGGGATCTCTCCTCTCCCCCCAGTCTGTGAGGAGCATCAGCCTAGAGGAGAAGATGTGGTGCTACCTTTGTGTACCACACTGACAGAGATGTTGTTTGCAACCTCCAGTGGATTAGAAAATTTTATCTTATCATTTCAGACAACACTGGGGCCTTAATTGCAATATTTTCCCTCCTGGCTGGACTGTGGTAATGAAAGGGACATAAATGACAAAACTTGAGCCCCCTCTTCCAATTTGCACACCTCACACCGGTCCCTTGTTCCCAACACTGAGCTACACCAGGTACAAAGTTATAGATTTTATTTTGGCATCAAGGCAAGAGCTCTGTGATTTTTAAAAGACTCCACCACCTAAACACAGGACTCAGGAAAATCATCACCCAGTCACAGTGTAAATTCTCCCAGGAAGCTCCAGCCTGGCTGTGGAGGCAGAACTGCTTGGGGGATTGTCTAAAGCTGGTTAAATCTGCTGGAAGGCATGGATTCTCAAAACCTTCATTTTTCTCATTCCCAGCACATCCTAGACCCTCCCTCTCTGACAGACACACGTGGTGACAGGAAATTTTGGGAAAACACATGTCCATTAACCTGCGTGGAACCTGCTCCTGTCCTTGGGAGTGGGCAAGAGTGAACCAGCATTTCAGTCACGCTCCCAGAAATCATAATGGAAAAGTTACTCAGAGGGCTTTGATGCCAATATTGATCCACGGACATGGACAGAATGGAGAGATGAATTTTGCTCAAGTTCTCTGTTGCAGAAGACAAATTCTATTTCCCTGAAATATTGCTGTCTTGTTCTTGCACATGTCCCTGTCATTTCCAGAAAACTGTTCTGTGAGACTCGATTTTAGAGCTTCCAGTACATAAAAGCCCAGCTCCCTATCTGCGGGATTAATGTGGGAATCAGCACCAGACCTGAACTTCCAGCCTGCAGCTAAACTCAGACCTTTTGGACTTAAACAATGCTGTCAGCATGGCAGCAGGCTGTGTTTGTAGAGAATAAACAATATAAAATAAACAATATAAGATGCACATGAGAAGGAGGGAGAAAGGCAAATGAGATGTCCAGGATGCTGTTGGTTTAAAACAGATTTGTCTCAGATTTGGCAGGAGGAACCCACACAGAATCACAGAGTCCTTTGGGTTGGGAAAGGCCTCCAAGACCATCGAGTCCAAGCAGTGACTGTTCCTCACCCCGTCACCACCTAGAGCACTGAATGCCACATCCAGGCCTTCCTTGGACACTTCCAGGAATGGGGAGTCCACAATCTCCCTGAGCAGCCCCTTCCAATGCTTCACAACTGTCCTAGGGAGACTATGGTGCCTGTTTCCCCAGTCGTCTGTTCTGTGTGGGCTGTGTGCTCTGTACCTTTCAGACTGGTTCTGAGAGTGAGCAGGGAAAGAAGAAGCGTGCAGTTTGTTTTGAAAAAAACAGTTTCTACTCCTCTGCTCTTCTTGTTGTCCTTGGGACTGTGTGTTTGTTGGATGCACGGACAGCAGCCAGAGATTTTTTTTTCCCTTTTAGTTAGTCTAGCTAGCTGAGGCAAAGAAGCTTCCTGGACTGTTTTTTTTTTGTTTTTTCTTGGGACTGTTTAAATCTGCTCTGGACTGAAAAACCCAGGGGAGCACCAGGAGCTGCACCTGTGGCCCACTGGGCCTGGACCTCGGCATTTTCCAGCGCCGAAGGGACTGGGACTGATCAGAGACTGAGAGAGCTGAGCTGGCTCACGGCAAGGACTTCTCTCAGGTTTGCCAACTCTCTTCGGACCAGCGAGAAGTTTTATTGTTTCATATTATTCATTCCTTATGCTTGTGGGCAATTTGTTTGTTAAATAAATAGTTTTTTCCACTTTTTCTCGGAGGAAGTTCTTTTCCTGGACCGGCTGGGGGGAGGGACCATTTGGGTTTGCTCTCCAGAGGAACCCCATTTGGAGATTTCCTCCCAAATTTGCCCTAAACCATGACAACAACCCTTTTGGTGAAGACATTCCTCCTGATGTCCAACCTGAGCCTCTCCAGGCACAGCTTGAGGCCATTTCCTCTCTTTCTGTCACTTGTTGCCTGGGAGAAGAGCCTGATCCCCATCTGGCTCCAACCTCCTTTCAGAGAGTTGTGGAGAACAGTAGGGTCACCCTGAGCCTCTTCTTCTCCAGGCTAAGCACCTCCAGCTCCCTCAACATTTCAGCTGCAGTTTTTTTCCTAAGAACTGTTGAGTCCTGCAGTCAGACCCCAGAAGGCTCCACAGATTGCTGTCTAAAAGTAAAAATCTTGGGGCCACGCTGAGAACTTGCCTTAGTGGGGTCCAACCTTCAGTCTCAGACAATCAATATTTACTCCCATGAGTGTGGTGTCTTGTAACCACTGCAGTGAATACAGAGATTTCCAACAGCCCCAGCCAGATGTGGCTGGTGGCCAAGTGCCACTGTACAAGGGGACAAGTGTCCCATAGACCCTGCGTCCTGTGTGACAGGTCCATGCAACTATTTGAAGTGCCCTAAAGCACCTCACGTGTCTTGGAAACCTAAAACTTTAAGCTCAGGTTGGAAGCAGCTCTGAGCAGCCTGGGACAGTGGAAGGTAACTCTGCTGATGGCAGTGGATTGAAGGTGAATGACCTTTAAGGTCCCTCCCAATCCAAAAGGTTGTGGGATTCTATGATTCTGTGAAGTGAGCGACTGACTCGTTCCCTAATGGAACTGAGTCATCTTTCCAGGTGGTGAAGGAAGGTGAGGATCTGCCGGTGTCAGGATCAGTTGCCCTTCAGCAGGACCCCCTGTTGGGCAGGTCAGTGAGGGGAGCTCTGTGTTTTACCAACATGCCCTACATTTGTTTATGAGGCAAAAAAAGAGCTTTCCTGGCAGCTCCCACCTCACTGGAAAATGTGTCCTGAACCCAAAGCCCAGCACGACCTCTGAGATAATTTTGGCAGAACTCTTCAGATGCACGTTGGCAGCATTTTTGCTGAGGAGAGCAGGAGTCAGCAGTGCCAGGATGCCCCTCAGTACTAGAACATCTTTAAATATGCTGATTTAATCTATGCACCTGCTGCAAACCTGGGGTGCAAAGATAAAATTCCCAATTGGAAATCCAGAAGGAGGGGTGGTAGAAAGCACAGGGTCTGCTAATGTTGGAGTGTTGTGATGATAGAAAAATAGGTAATTGGCTTTGGCCGCTGCCAGGAAAATTAAGGTCAAAACCTGGCATTTTCTTTCATAAATCTGAGAATCTCTCGAAGCAGATTAAATGAATAATTCACCGTCACAGAGAGAAAGTCTCAGTGCAGGTTGGGCAGGATTTAAGGAGCATATTGTTGCTGTTTTCCATCCTGCAGGAAGATGAACTGAGGTTTTTCAGGGTACCCAAAAGCACAGCTCCCTCCGAAGACAAAGATTTATGATCAGTGACCGTGCAGACACTGGACTTTCTTCATTTAATTCTTTCCTAGGAAATGTTTAATAAATATCCAGGACAGCTGAAAAGCGGAGCCAGAACAGTGGGAAAAGTCTAAAATAATCTGGTCTGGATTTTTATTTTATTTGCATTGAAGCCAGAATAAATTCATGCAGATAGACATTTCTTTCACTCTTAAAATACTGCAGCTGAGACCAGCCTTGGCCAGTGAGAGAGATTTTGATCTCTCTTGCATGTTGTTCATTATATAAAACCTCAATAAGGTCAACCTCATATCCCTGGAATAAAAGCATTAAGCCAAGTAAAACTTCTAAGACGGTGATCCTTCTCAACAGTGAAGAGAAATGTATTGAGTTAATCCAATCTTGTTTAGAGATCTCTTTCAGGATAAGGAAAATTTGTCATAGATCCTGCTGAATGGCAATTTTCTAGATCTCTCCTTTAAAACTGAGAGTCAGGGGAAAAAAAAGCCTGTACACTGTGGAGGACAACCTTTTGTTTTCCATCATGGTGCTTCTGCCTTCAGAACCCAATAAATATTAAATAGTCAAAGAAAAAATTATGTTCAGCTTCATGATCATTATTATTACTCTCAGTTCTTCATCATTAATCCCAGGAGAAATCCCTCTCACCCGCCACAAACTGACATAAAACCTGCCCAGCTGTTTTAGCAAATGCTCCATTTCCTGATTTCTAATCTGCTTTAAACCATTAAAATTAATTGATTTTGATCAGGGCAGACAGATGCCATCATGAACCAAGATGCAATAATTAATTGTCAAGCAGCCAGGCAGGTTTCCCAAAAACCACAGGATAGGGCTGGAAAATTCTGGGACTTACGAATATTGGCTGGTTTCGTTGTGCCCGACATCTGGGGAATGCAGCTTCTGGACTAAGATACGGATGATGCAGATGAAGAGGATGAAGTTCACCTGTCGAGATGGGAAGAGATGGGTAAAACATCAGCATTTTCCTCCAGGGAGAAGAGCCCATCACTAGAGAGGAATTCCTCTCACTGGAATGTTTTTGGGTTTTTTTTTGCCATGGAACGAGCTGCCCTTTAACAAGCCATGAGCAGAGAGCCCCGCTCAGGGGGGCTGGGGACACATGGAAAACCGACACAGGATGGCATCTTGGGCCTGACATCAGCCTGCTTGGGACTTCGTGTCATACATCCCAAGTATGATGATGTCAAGCCCATCGAGCACAGCTCTGCACGACGTCGGCAAAGTGGCGGTGACACGGTGACACGGTGACACGGGGCCGGCTGCTGAGCGTGGTGAGCCAGGGAAACCAAACCAAAACACGAAGCAGGATCCACTCCACCCTCTCTGCTCAATCCCATTTGGTGTTGCACTGCACACCCCCCACCATGACCAAGTAGATGTTTCCAAGTAAGGAAAATGGGTTTCAGGTTTACCCCTGACTTTTATGGGAAAGCACTAGAACTTTCTGTGTTTCCCTCTCAGTGGTTGGCCCAGTGCCAGCACAGGGGCCCTGGTTGGGCTCTGGAAATGTTTCTCAGAACCTGTAGCTGTTTCTATTGGCAGCAAGCCAAATTGTCCCTCCTTGATTGTTGTGTACTTAAGAAGGAGCCCAGAGGTGCTCAAGTGCTTTTTGGGGCGCCTTAGCCCGGTGTAAGGGTTTCCCTGTGCCCGATCACAGCTTCTCTTTTGTTTCCGTACCATTCGTTATTTTCTCATTTATTAAAACCTTTACAAAGCACACCTGAAGAGCCATCTTGCAAATTATTCTAAGCCATTCTGAGAAATGCTGAACACACTTGGAGTGTATTGAACCCTCGTAGAGCTAAAAACATCTGGCTCGATGAGAATTCCCATAGCCGTAGGGTTTTAGCTTTTGTATTTTTCAGATCCTGTATTGCTTTAGTGTGTAACTATAAAACTCCATGGCATGTCAGCTGCTGTTCTCCTGTTTTATCCTGACAAAACCATTCCTCTTTGGGCCTGGAACTCAAGGGCACCTCGCTGTCTCAGGGCCCAAGGAGTATAAACAAAAGTGAATTGGAGAGGGGAGCAATCTGAGGGTAAATGACTTAATTACTTGAAGCTGTAATTGGAGGATTAAACCCTGGTATGTAAATGAACCAAACTGGTAACTGTCTGAAAAACTCATGACCATTGTCCATGTTAGGTGTAGCCCTTCGGAGGCTTTTGACTGCCCAAGGTGCACCAATTATTGAAGGCCTTTAATAAATACCCACTTTTATTCTCTTAATCTTGTCTGGCCTCTCTTCTAGGCAGCCACTCCAAGGCATCATATTGGCCATGTCCTGTCTGAAGACCTTGTAGAGGAAAGGATGGACCTCACCAAGGCAATGGGGAACGTTCCCTCCTGCGATGTTAGACCAGAGCAGTCTGGCTGATACCCAGATTTTAGGTGGTTCTTTTCACCCCAAAATCTCACAATGTGAGCTTCTACCAATGTTCTCAATGTGTTGGGAACACAACACATTGTGTGCTCTACCAATGTACTCAAGTAATGTGAACCTTGTTTAATAGCAAAGGTGCAGAGCTGGGAATGGCAATGTCCTGATGGCATGAATTGAATGCAAATCTGCTTCTTTCAAGGTCCTCTCCGTTGAGTCATCCTATTACTCATGCAACACAGACAACAGAAAAGCAGAATGACAGATTTCTGGGGACTTAGTTCAGTTTTAGTTTGGCACACAACCCCTTTCTTTATCCTTTCATGGTCAGTGAATGTGCAAATGATTCTGATTTTTAGAGGTTCAGCAGCTGGAAGGGATTGTGTTAAACCAGCCAATCTGATTCTCTGCAAAAATAGATTATAAGATTTCTTCCAGCAGTTCCTACACTTTATCACAACAATAGATGAATAAAACAGACTGAAGCCCATCTCTCAAATAGACACTCTATTTTCAAAACCTATGAGTGATTGGAAATTAATTGCATTTCTTGGTTATGATGAATTGCTTAATCACTTCTTACCTATCCTGAGCCATTTATCATAGTTTCTGATTGTATTTATTTCCTCAAAAAAAACCCCCACGGTTTGTGTGTCTGATTTGATGGCAAGTGAAATTTATTAGTCTAAACCAGTATTATCTAGATCAATTAAACTAATGAGCATTGATGACACAGAAGCTGCTGCAAGGAAGGCAAGAATGGAGCAATTCAATTCTGACTGTGTTGGCTTGGAGTGGTCAAGAGCAAACATGGAGTGGAGCGGGGTGAGATATATGGGCTTGGTAGAACCTTGGAATTCCGTGGCAGAAGATACAGGAATCAGGATATTGGAGAAGTTGTTTAGATATTTTTTTTTAGATTTTTTTTTTTAACTCCCTACAGTAAAACCAAAGGTAATCAATGTGTTCCCAGTGCTTAATACCTTGTACACAAGGTATATCTCATGCACCTTAAAGATCTTACAGATCTTGTGTATGTATTTCTTGCTTACACTGAGATATCAGCTGTATTCCCACGGATTTGGAGGAAATGCTGCATTACCCCCTGGAGAAACCTGCTGTTCATCAGCCAGCGGCTATCGTGCCCTTCCTTTAGGACAGATTTGTTAGGATATCAGCTGAAGGAAAATCAGGAGCTGCTGGGTAAATTCTGTTCGGCAACGAGGAAAAGATTTATTGGCCGAAAAAAAATACAGACCCATTGATCCGAGGAGAACAAAAGGGTGTGTTTTTTGACTAAAAGCTTATCTCAGGAAAGGGAAAACACTGTCTGTAGCTTTCCAGGATGTTATAAATATTTGGAGATGTGTCATCTAAGTGTTGTATTTCTTTCCAGTGAGGTAAACAGAGCAAGATGTCACTATTGAAACCTTCTCTCTGGAATCCCTGCACGATAAATGCCACAGGAAAAAAAAATTCTTCTTGTAAAGGTCAAAATGTACATGGAATAAGAAGAATGTCTAAGGAAAGATTTCTGTTTAAAGGAGATTGATTTGATTTGATTTGTTGTAATTTTTTTGCTTCCCTTCCCACATCCTTGACTTAATTTAAGAAAACTCAAAACTAAGTTTAACTCCAGTGCATTTGACTTTCAGGTTTGGCTCCATGCCCAACGAAGCAATGTTCAACAAGGATGGAAGGGCCCAGAGTTCCTGAGAAGTGTCCTGGTTTCTGTGGTCAAGATTGATCATACCCAGAGAATTAAAATAAAACACTTCTGTTGATTTTTCTGGAAATTAGCCAAGCTCCTCTAGAACTTACTCCAAAAATACGCAGCTGGAATGCGACTCTGCACTGGATGCAGGAGGAAAATTCCTGAGAGAATTCATCTACTCCCTTTTTATCTAAGTGGAAGTTCATGGTAGGCCTCATCTCATGTTGATTTGTGGTGTTGACAAGTCACCCTGGCCAAAACCACTCCTAGCACAGGTCATCTGATGGAATTCAGGCATCCACGTATTCCTTGGGCAAAATTAGTCTTTCCTGGATGTCCAACCACATTCCTCGACCTCCTCTGGCTGCACACTCCCATGGCCACCCCACCAAGGGGATGGAGGTGGTCAAAGCTACATCAAGTGAGCTTCACCCCCACCCAAAGTCCTCCCATGGTCAATGCTGCAGGTGAGCGTGTTTATCTGGAGAAGGAATTTCCTTGTCTTAAAGCAAATATTCAATGGGATTTTACCTGGCCATGCCTTTTCCATGGACATTTACGGGACATTTCTCAACACCCTTTCAACCCCTCCCCAGTCAGGACTAAAGATGGCTTTGCAGCCAGCAGAACGTGCTGATACTTTACCAAAATAGACACCAAAATAGGAGTTTTAATGATCCACCAGAATGGGGATTCCACTATTTCCTCCCAGCACCTAAAAAGAAACAAAGCCGGACTTAAAACATCAAGCACAGCAAGCAAGCAAACAGGTCTGACACCTTCTCAGCTTTCCTTAAAAGTTAAATTTTGCCAGGCTAAACCTCGTGTGTATGGACTGGGAATGGCCAAAACTTGCTTTGCAGTGTCTGTGAGCACTGGAAAGTACCAGATATCCCAGATGAAATGCCATTTTTTCCCCCTTGGCCATGGAATGGGCTGGAGGATGTTAGGCAGGGTGAATGTGGGGGAGGATGGTGAATTTCTTAATTTCTCCTGCACTGAGCTCTGCTGCAGGGAAATTCTATTGAAACCAAGAACATTGATCAAAATCTATGAAAATATTCATCAGGGCTCCAGTGCTCTCCACCATCCTGGATGGACGGGGTTTGATGAGCACAGAGCAATTGGCACCAGCAGAAAAAAACCCCAAAAAACCCAAAAGAAACCCCCCAAAAAACGACAATAAAAAACCAAACAAAAAACCAAACAACCACAACAAAAACCCCAAACAAACCAAAAAAACCCATCAAATCCTTCTGAAAAAAATAACAGCCAGTGGTGGGACTGGTCCCACTAAACCCAATCAGTTGTACCTGAGCTATGGATTGAGTTAGAAAAGTCCACAGGGTCCAGGGTGGGATTTATTTCATCCTGAGGCCAGAGCTGTCTGCACACACCACCGCTCACCTGGGACTGCATTTTAAAGCCAACGAGGAAACGAGAGGAAAGGACTGATGTGGAAATGACTGATACTGCTTGGGACACATTTATCTGCACAGCCAGGTGGTAGAAGGTGGATTTTTTTAGGAAAACATCGATGGAAATTGGGCTGCTTTCATGTAAGAATAGATTAGTGGAGCCTGCTGCAGACAATTTCACCCAGATTCAGCTCCTCTAATCCCAAATGTTGGCAGGGAAGCCAGTAGGAGATGGAGAGAGGTGCTTTTAGGGCACAGTTCCTGAGACCTATTTTAAGCATCAACTTTAGGACGGTATAAAATTGCTCTCTGTGCACTACACTGACTAAACCTGCCCTGACTCTACAGGGAGATGGAGCAAATTGCTCACGTACAGATGCTTCCAGTGAGGTGTATGCTGCCCTTCCATTTAGAATTAAAGTGGCCCTAATTATGTTCTAGTGCACTTCATTTTTTGAAATAAATTGAGACAGTCTGAATGAAGGTCACTTTCATTTGGAGTTAAGAATGTTTAAATGAAGGTTTAGTGTTGTTTAACCAATCTTACCTAATTAGGGTTTATTTAATCGGGATTAATTTCCTGTCATTTTTCTCTGCAGGTAATGAAAAAAAAAATCTGTGTTAGGTATTAATATATTCTGCAAATTCATGCTCTGTTTTACTCAGCACAAAAATGCAGGGCTTTAAAGCCCCCAGAAAATGCAAAGAATTCTGGATCTTTATTAAGAATTGTTGGAGCTGAATGGGAATATGTAGTAAGAAAAACTGGTGTCCAGAATGGTTAAATCCTCCTGTCTCTGTCTCATTGTAGAGGCTGTTTATTAACAGAGTAAATAAGGTCAGTTTTATGCAGATAGAGTGAAACCATAGAGGAAGTGAGTAGCCCTCAGGAAATGTGCTGGCGTGACTACAAGTCAAAAATGCAGTGAGGAATCTGAGCTGCTTCTCGTACTGAAAAAAGGGCAAATCAGGACACGTTTGGACGGGAAGGATGGATTTAACTCCGGGATGCAAATGCAAGAAGTGAGCAAATGCACACAGAGACAAAATAAGCACTTGATTCTGCATCTCTCTGTGGTGTTTTCCCATAAAACCCTTTCCAATTACTGGAGTCTGACTGCTTGAATAAAAGCAAGAATGAGGATTTCGGGATCAAATCCTCTTTACTCGCACATATCCTTGGATAACTCCTGGATCTGCCTCATTTTCTTAGCTGCATCCTATCTGCTTCTTATACAAAATATCAAAGGCTGCTGCTAGGGATGAAGGGATGAAGAATACATCCTATCTGCTTGAGGAAAATACATCCCAATCTGCTTGAGGAAAAAAAAAAATTAGCTTTTTCCTGTGGGAGAGCATTGGGTGTGTTTATTAATTCCCCATTGCATTTTCAGTGTCAATTCTGCAGGGTGCAAAGCTCTGCTCTGAGCATGGGGCCAAATGAAGCCATCAAGGTCTGCTCAGATTCCCTGCAAATATCCTGACCAAGGCACTGGGAAGCAAAAAGGGTGAGTGACTGGCCAGAAATGACATTTCAGGGAGACCTTGGAGCGTTTCCTTGTTCCTGGTGGCAGGGGAGAGGTGCCACTGCTGCTGGGTTTTGGGCTACTAAAGCTGCAGGGGTTTCCTCGGCCGTAAAGGAAAGCAGATTTACCAAGGAAGGATAGTTGAGTGCACAGGCTTACCCAACATCGAAAAAGTAAATCCTGACAATAGTCCAGGCAGTGATGAACACAGAGGGGGCACCTGAGGAGAGAAGAGATAGGGTTGCTGTCAGAAATCAGGATCAAATGGTCACCTAATTTCATTAACAGATTATTTAAAATCTGCCTCATTTTTCAGGGCTGTTCTGCCTCTCTCTCCATCTCTCCTGAGCGACTGAGGGGACGCCTTCCCTCAGGGGTGGGAAAACACATTTTCAACCCTCACATGTCAAATGGGCAAAGTTGCCTTTCCCTCCCTGTGGCCACACAAGATCAGCTCTCGGGAACTGCTCCCAGCATTTTGATATTCCTGCTGCAGCTCCTAGATAAAAACTGCCAGTGGTGATATGCAAGGAATAGGGGTCACTTGAGACACCTACAGTGTGGATATTTGTATTTAAGGAGGTCACCACAGGCTCTCTTTAGCATCAAGGGGCAGAATTACGTGTTTCTCACACACAGCTCATCCAGCTGCATTGAATGTCTGATTTAGAACAATAAATATGAAATATCCCTGGACTCTTCTGCCCTGTGAGGGAGCCTGGAGGCCAAGTTCACACACAGCTGTCTGTAGTTGGCCAGGTGAAGCTGCCTCTGCTCCTCACTCCATGATCTTCCAGATTAGGGTGGTTTTGTCTCATCCTTGCGCTGGCTCTTTTCTCTCTCTTGTCTTTGACTGGATTTAGGTTGGAAATACTCCAGGAAGGACACGTCTCTTTGCTCTGTGTTACCCACAGATTGTGAGCACTTTATTACCAGCGATTTCCAAGTGCAAACTAAGGTCAGTAAAAGCTGTAATTAGTGCATCCAAATTATTAATTCATGTGGAACCCATTCCAGATCCATC
This sequence comes from Cyanoderma ruficeps, assembly GCA_008694505.1. Lineage (NCBI taxonomy): Eukaryota > Metazoa > Chordata > Aves > Passeriformes > Timaliidae > Cyanoderma > Cyanoderma ruficeps. The sequence continues at coordinate 1,301,386 of VZDJ01000046.1, forward strand.
CCTGATGCTCTTGCAAATGATGGACGACCAAAAGGCCAAAAGTTCCCTCAAGCACTTGCCATGCTCTGGAATTGCCCTTCTATACCCAAGCAACCTCAGGACACATTAGGAGTGCAAGAAATTTCCTTTCATTTAAATTGTTACCTTCGTGCATTTTTCTCTCAAACCTGCCAGCTCTCCAGTGCTGAAATAAAGAATATCTGGAGCACAAGGTGACTTTAAAGAAGGTCTGAGCTGAGTAACTGGAACAAGACCTTCCCTCATCATCCCTCCTTCTGCCCAAAGCACGGAGAATCTTCTCTCCTTTGCAGTGTGAAGCCGAGCGTAGCTCCTGTCGCTTTTATTGGAAGTTACTCCATGGATAATTGATCTGATCCCTAGCCAAGGGTGTCCCTGGACATGGTACAATTTCATTTTACCTTTTCTTCTCAAGATTCTTCCCTGCTCTTATTATTTCTCAGTTTCAGCAATTGAGAGCAGGCAGTTGAAAATTATTTGCTTACTTGAATATAAATTTTCAACTAAATGGCATGAAAAGGGAAAAAAGATCTCTGCTTCCTTTTTGGAGAAATAAAAGAAGCTGATCTCGTAATCTGATTAATTTGCATAAGTCAGCAATTCAGTTGTGAGTTACTTTGTGAACAGTTAAATTCTCTCTTCCTTATCACTTTTCTTCTTTTCTTTTCTTTTCTTTTGTTTTGCTTATTTTATTTTATTTTATTTTATTTTATTTTATTTTATTTTATTTTATTTTATTTTATTTTANATTTAATTTCATTTGATGTGTTTGAGACTGGATTTGCATTAAGGCTAGAGAAATCACCAGCGCAGTGAGCAGAAGGTTTTCAGCACTAGCACACAGGTGATGGGATCTCAGGGCAGCTGGCTGGCCTGAATTCAGTGTCTGGTTCACTCCAGGAGTTCTGCTTTGCTGGGATCGATCCTTACAATTTAAGGTCAATGCATGATATCAAACTCAGGATCCCAGTCAGGATCAAAGAATTCCTTCCCAATGTCCAATCCAAATCTACTCTCTGTCAGTTTAAAGCCATTCCCCGTGTCCTGTCCATCCATGCCTTGTCCCCAGTCCCTCTTCAGCTCTCCTGGAGCCCCTTCAGGCCCTGGAAGGGGCTCTGAGCTCTCTCTGGATCTTTCCCTTCTCCAGGGGAACATTCCCAGCTCTCCCAGAGGATCCCCAGCCCTCAGAGCAGCTCTGTGACCTCCTCTGGAGTTTCTCCAACCACTCCACATCCTTCTTATTTTGGGGGGTCCCTGGCTGGATGCATCTCTGCAGGTGGAGTCTCAGGTGAGGAGAGCAGAGGGATGGAATCACTTCTTTCCGACCGTCTGGTCATGTTTCTTTTTGATGCAGCCCAGGGCACAGTTGGGTTTTTGGGCATGTTTTGAACTCGTGTCCAGTCTCTCATCCACCAGCGCCCCAAATCCTTCTCGGGGGAATCCTTAGGGGGGCTGGGTGCTGTGTACAAACATCTCTGCCCCACCTGAGTCCCCAGGTATCTGTGCTAAATTCCTTCTCAAAATGGCAGCCAGGATCCCCTCCCAGCACCCACCCTGGAGGAGATGCTGTCCTAGGGTGACTTTATGGTGTTTGTATCCCCAGTTGTCTGTTCTGTTTATGTTGGATGGTGTGTTCTGTACCTTTCAGACGGGTTCTGAGGGTGAAGTGGGGGAAAGTAGAAGTGTGGGGTTCGTTTTCAGAAACTGCACTCACTGCTCCACATTCTGCCCCTGGACTGTGCTGTCTGCAGAACGGACAGACATCAGGACAGAGATCTCCTGTGCCTCTAGTTAGTTTGTAGCTAGCTGAGGCAGAGAAGTTCCCGGGACTGTTTTTTTCCCTTCTTCTTGGAACTGTTTAAACCTGCTCTGGACTGGAAAACCCAGAGGGACACCGGGATCTCACGCCTGCGGCCTACCGGGGCCTGGGCCTCGGCATTTTCCAGCACCAGAGGGACAGACAGACTGAGCAAGCTGAGCTACCCACAGCAAGGACTTTCTCAATTTGCCATCTCTCTTCAGAACAGTGAGAGGTTTTGTTGTTCCATATTTTTCATTTTTTGTGCTTGTGGGCACTTTTTTTTGTTAAAGACATACTTTTTTCCACTTTTCTCTAAGGAAAATTTTTCCTGGCCCAGTTGGGGGAGGGGCCATTTGGGTTTGTATTCCAGAGGGACCCCATGTGGAGGTTTCCTCCCAAATTTGCCCTAAACCAGGACAGATGCGTACCCCAGCCGATCAGGATGTACCACCAGAAGTACTTCCTCTCTGAGAAGAAGGAGATGACCAGCAGAGTGTGAAGGTACAACCCCTCCACCAGCAGCCAGAAGAAGTTGGCCATGACACAGTACTGGAAGAAAACCATCATGGCCTTGCAGCCCACCTGAAAAAGAAGAAATGGACAGTGAAATGAAGAAATGAACTGCAGCATGTTCCCACAGGAAAGAAATTTCCACCAAATTACCAGTGACCCTTACTCGGGGTGCGTCTCTGGGATTGCTTTTTGCAGCACTGTCTTGGGTTGCAAGATGCATTCTATTTCCCATCTGCTGAAACTGTTTGTAGAGATGTTTTTCTTTATCTCATAACCCTGGGAGGAAGGGGGCAGGAGTCTTTCTGTTAATGGACAGCTGTTAAACCAGGTGGGGAAGTGTTCTTTATCCCTTCCAGGACCCATCCTCCCTCCAGGGGATATCTGCTGTTCATGGGCCATCCAGCCTCACTGCAGGGCTGATACAATTCCATCATCCCATTGGGAGATGCTCCACCCAGGGAGAGGAGCCCAGCATTCCTACCTGGATCAAAGCTGAGATTCAGAACACCAGCACAGCCTGTTTGCACTGGATTCCCAGAGGGAGACCAGACCCATCTCAGCATCACTGGACCTTCAGAGGAAAACTGCACCCTTCTACAGGATCATCTCTGCTCCAACAGAACCACATCTGTGACTGCAGGAGGACTTGACTGGACTGCCACCAACACCCTGACCAACAGGGGGTCAGGCTGTGCTCTGACTCTGTCAGTGATTTCTTTTTTGTTCATTTACTTTTTTTTGTATTACTACATTTCTAATATTCCTAGTAAAGAACTGTTATTCCTATTCCCATATTTTTGCCTGAGAGCCCCTTAATTTCAAAATTATAATAACTTGGAGGGAGGGGGTTTACATTCTCCATTCCAAGGGAAGCTCCAGCTTTCCCAGGCAGACACCTGTCTTTCCAAACCAAGAGAAGCACCTGAACTCCTTATGGAATGAATCCTATGGTGAAAAGCCGAGTCTACAAAAAGTTTCTCCTCTTTAGGAAAAGAAGGACTGGGATATGTATTTTTAAAATAAAGGATAGTGAGGAGAAGCAGGGTAAGCACACAAGAGCATGCACAGCTTTTATTGCTCTGGAAGGGGAGAGATTTAAAAAGGGAAGATGAATTGTTTACCTTCAGGAAATGAATAATTAAACACAGTAACTTGCTGTGTGGAGATTTCACTGCAGCACAGGTAATGGGAACAGTTCCCTTAGCAAAGAAATAAATACAAATGGAAAATTCTGACACTTGAGGGAAATGTCTGGCACTTTGCACCCACTGCATCATTACACATGCTCGAGATGTTGACTCGGGATTGCCCTGTTGCTTTCAGTGCCTCTGCCTGGGTGATACTCTGCCCTTTCTGGGGCATTTGTTCTCACTCCCTGGTTGGTGGCATTTTCTGGTCTCCTGCACGTGTAGAATGTTTAATTTAGGACAATAATTTGCACCAGCGACAAGACCCCACGTTCCCCTCTATCCATCTCTTGCTGGAAGCAGTTGCTGTTAAACATTGGTTAAGGGGAGAAGTGTGGAAAGAGCTTTTTCAGTGTTTTGGGAGTGTGAAAACACTGTGAAACATTGGTTAAGAGGAGAAGCATGGAAAGAGTTTTTTCAGTGTCTTGGGAGGGACTGTCCCCATCCTCAGCCCTCCCCTAAACTCATCAGTGTGTGACACTGGGGACCCTGATGGGCTCCTGATAATCAATTTCTGTGCACATCAGCTCCCTCCTGTGAGGCACAGCGTAAACACAGACTTGCTGAGGGATGCTGTTGCAGTGCACCACCCAAGAAAATGTTTCTATATTAGGAAAAGAGTTTCAGTTTCACCCCTGGACTTTCAAGGAAGAAGAACCAGAGACTTCAATGCTCCTCACACTAACTGGCCAAATGCCAAGACAGAAGCACCTGTTGGACCTTTGACCTGTTCCTCAAGGAATGCAGCTGTTTTCTATTGGGCAGCAAGCCAAAAAAGCCCTCCTTGATGGTTGAATACTTGAGAGAAAGCACAGAGTCTATCAGGGCTTTTTTGGGGGGTCTTAGGAGGTGCAAGGAACCTCCCTGCACTGTGCACAGCTTTACTCTCCTGCTCTGTATAGTTTGTTATTTTCTCTTTAATTAAATCTTTTTGCTTTTTCAAAACACCTCTGATCAAGCCATCTCACTGATTATTTTAAAGCCATTTCTGGGAGGTTCCCTCAGAGTGTGTTGAACCCTCGTGGGGCTAAAACCACCCTGGCCCCACACAGAATTTCAGCAGGGTGCTGATGGGGGAAGGTGGAGACAGAGCAGGAAGAGAACTCCCTTCAAGCTCAGAATATTCTGTGTGTGACTCCAGGCACTGCCAGGGAGGGAAGGTGGCACAGGGCTGAGCTGGCAGAGGCCGAGGATCCAGCAGCCACATCCTGATGGCATCATGGTTTCTCCCTGATTCTGTGGCTGTGTGACATTGCCACCCCTCCTTCCCTTCCCCCAGAGCCTTGAGTGCCTTCTTGGGGTGTCTGCAGCCAACAGGGATCTGTGTGTGAGTGAATTCCTCGATGGTTTCACTCTGTCAGTGTTCGGCCCCAATCCAGCAGCTCCCAGGTGAGACAAGAGGTTTAAGGGGTTGGATTTGATGCATCTCAAACACCTGCCTGTAAAACAAGGATTTCCTTTGGGGATTGTGCACCAAGGGATCACTTCTGGGTGGTTGCACTGAACTCAAGGCAGAGGCAGGAGGCTGGAGCACAGCACAAGGGACTGCAAGGCTTCACAGGACAAGGGAAGGCTGCTCACAAACAGTGCACGTGATTTCTGCCCAGAAGAGACTCTCAGGAAGGGATTTCCAGCCTGACTTTGCAGAGCTATTGCCGTACAGAGAGAAAGCTGTGCTGAACTCAGGCTGTGGGAGCAGAAATTGCAGATCCAAATCCATCCCCTCTTCACCCAGCAGTGGCAAACATCAATTTTGGGGCAGTCTCTGGGCCTAATTCCTCTCTTAAGGTGGTAGTGGCTTGTCACAAAGCTGAGGTGGATCATGGTTAGCAGTTGGATCTGATCACCTCTGAGGTCTTTCCAGCCTTAATGATTCTATGGTTTTATTTCTCCTGCACACATGCAGCAGCTGGGTTTTGGCAACTTCTCTGCAGGACCTGGAGCAGATCAATTTATTTCTCCTTGCTGAGGGGATGTTTGCTTATTTGAGGAGTTCCTACCAGTCCTGGAATTTTTGGCTTTACCTGGAGAAAAGACCTTTTTGTGCACCCTTTTGAGTGCATGGCAGTAATGGTCATGATCCCTCACAGCCGGGGATCCCTCATGGCACGGGGATGTTCTGCACTGGAACAGAGTGGGATGCACTGTCCTGTCCTTAACATTAAATAATGACATTTTTCTACTGCCTGGGCTTGCCACTGTTGCCTGAAGTGGGTAAGTTTAAAGCAGATATTTCTGTGAGAGGTGCAGTTTTATTGTTGATGATTCCATTGATCCTCTTTGACAGTGGCACATTTGGGAAATGGCCCTTCCTGGCTTTTGGGAGACCTTATTCCATGTAGCACTTGGTAATGGGTCTCCACCCTCCTGATTGATGAAATTTAGCCTCAGAGAGGCTGGTTTAATGCTGAGGAATAAAATCCTCTTTTATGTAAGGTATCTTACCCTTTAGATGACAGACACAGGGCAGAGATGAGCCATTACATCTCCAGAATTTAGTTTCTTTCATAAAGAGCAGACCTCACGATGTGTCACTGTTGAAAGACTAACACGGGCTATTTTTAGGCCAGGCATTTTCAAGAGGAAAAGCTGAATTCCATAGCTGCTTTTTCTACCCTCTCTTCTTCCACAGGCTCATTTACGGATTATTTGCTTGTCTTTCCTCAGGGATCTTGCTCTGCTCATGTCCACAGGAGATGTGGCTGTGAGATGGCTTTTCCATTGGTTTTGTGGATGGCACATCTACCCAAGTGGCTCCTCTCTTTGATGCCTTAAGCTTTAACTTATATGTTTTCAGATTCTGTGCTGCTCAGGGGTGCAGTTCTGAGCTCACATTCAGTGTCACTCAGCTCTCTTCACAGAGTAGAGAGACAAAACAAATCCTTTTCCTGCTGCACACCAAGGACAACTTTCAGCCCAAAAGCACAAATGGTGGACTGAAGAGAGAAACAAGAAGGGTGGGACTTCATAACCTGAAGCTGTAATTGGACAATTAAACCCCAATGTGCAGATGGACCAAAACTTATAAAAATGTAAGATCTCGTGACCGGACATCCATTTTGTGACCATTTTGGGTCCACCTTGGGTGTAGCCCTGGCCAGGCTCTTGTCCTGCCCAAGGTGAATCCTGGAGGCTTTTAAATAAATACCTACTTCATTCTCTAGCTCTGTCCAGTCTCTGTTTCAGGTCAGCCTTCCCTTGGCATGATCTTGTTCCTCTCTTTAGAGCTGCACCAGGCACGTGTCCATTTGCTTTTCCCATGAAAATCCCTCCCTTTCCACATGTGCTTCCAATGGCTGAACACTGAGAAAGGCTCTGCCTCCAGCCATTGGGCTCTTGATCCCTCCTGACAAACCCTTGGACCCCAACACGTTTGTGCTTCTCTGCAAATTCCTCACAGTCAATAAGAAAAATTAATCTTGATTATTGTAGAAGTTTGCTTGAGGGTGGGGCCTGTCTTAGACCTGCTCAAAGACTTTCAGGAGAAAGAGGCAAAGAGAAGGAACACAAGGGTGGGAACGAGAAGACTGAGACACAACCTTGCCAGGCTTTTTCCTTGTGCTCAGTAGCACATTTTAGTTCTGTGTAATGTTAGCCCTGAGGAAAGCATCTTTCTCTTCATTTTTCAGGCGGGTTAACGGGTCACTACACCAGTTTTATGACCCACCTATAAAAATATTGTTCAATGAGCTGAATCTGCACTAAATATACAGAAATCGTTCTCCTCAGTGGCAGCAACTCTGCTCATTCATAACTCCTGAAGGCTGTCAGTCTGCATCAGCTGATAGATTCCTCAAGCTCAATATGAGCAGCTTTGTTGTACAGGAATTGATCTGAGGTTTTGGGGTACACACACACCGAACACACATCCATGATCAGCCTCCTGTGAATGCAATAAAACTCTATAGAAAAAGGGCAATCGACTCCACGGAAATGCCAACACAATCCTCCCTTGCCTTGTTTAGTAGGGATATGGTTTGTTACAGGTTTCGGATTTGGGTTCAGGAAGGATTTAGACCAAAGAAGTACAAAGAAGCACTTGAGTGATTGATATCCCACCTGTGACAGCTGGACTGGGAGTACTGGAGTTTCACTGCCCCACTCACAAGAATCCCCACCACAAGACCTGACCGGTCATTCCCCCTGTACAGAATCATGGAATAGTTTGAGTTAGAAGAGACTTTTTAAAGGTCCTGCCCCTGTGTGACCTGTCCTGTGTATGGACACAACCCCACGTTCCTCCCTTGTACCCATAAACTCTGCAGCTTCCTGTGCTGTGGAAGGTTTAGGGCAGGGCACCAAGACATATTTAAGTCAGCTTAAAGATATATTGAAGACATCCCATGTGTCTTGGGTTGCAATGCAAGATGTATTTGATTCCCAATCTGTTGAAACCAGCTGTAGAGATGTTTTTCTTCATCTCAAAACTCTGGTGGGGAGGGGGCGGGTGTCTTTCTGTTAATGGGCAGCTGTTAAAACCAGGTGTGGCAGTGTTCTTTATCTCCTCCAGGACCCATCCTCCCTCCAGGGGATATCTGCTGTCCATGGGCCATCCAGGCTCACTGCAGGGCTGATACAATTCCATCATCCCATGGGGAGATGCTCTACCCGGGGGGAGGAGTCCAGCATTCCCACCTGGATCAAACCTGGGATTCAGAACACCAGCACAGCCTGTTTGCACTGGATTCCCAGAGGGAGACCAGACCCATCTCAGCACCACTGGACTTTCAGAGGGAAACTCCACCCTTCTACAGGATCATCTCTGCTCCAACAGAACCACATCTGTCACTGCAGGAGGACTTGACTGGACTGCCACCAACACCCTGACCAACAGGGTGTCAGGTTGTGTTCTGACTCTGTCAGTGATTTCTTTTTTGTTTGTTTGCTTT
>VZDJ01000046.1:1309945-1330973 GCA_008694505.1 Cyanoderma ruficeps
AAAAAGAAAAAGAAAAAGAAAAAGAAAAAGAAAAAGAAAAAGAAAAAGAAAAAGAAAAAGAAAAAGAAAAAGAAAAAGAAAAAGAGAAACTAACTTATGCTAACTTAGGCTCAGCACACCCAAACTTTTGTGTAACAACAGCAAAAAAGCAAATTGGAAACAAACAGGCCAGAGTACCTGCAAAAAGCCACCACTTTCACTTCTTCCCTCAGCTTAATTGCAGTTGTAGACCAGGTTCAAACAGGTGGGAAATAAAAAGGCCCACAAAGTTTATGTTCAATAATGAAAGTGAATTGTCTTCAAATACTCAAAGGAGAAAACTCCTCCTAAATCAATTGGGTGCCTTTGTCTCTTTCCCTCCTTCCCTATCACCGTTTGTGACAAGCAGGGAATTTCAAACAATAAATTGCTGCACTAATGGGTGGCTCTGCAGGTTTTCCTGGAAGATGCACAGAAATTTAGGCTGTTAAGAACAATATCTATGAGTGAAGAAATGTGATTCAAGAAATTCTTAAAAGGCCATCTTGACAGAAGCAAAGTGGCTCAGGATGGAAGCACACGGACTCCAGCCTGAAAGTCTCTGTTAAAGCAATTCATGATCTATCAGGACTTATGAAAAATAAAAGACCTTCATGGGAATAGTAATCTTATGTCTTGGTGATGAATCTTTCAGAGGCTTTGACTCTAAGTATAAAAATATATTATCAAGAGTACAGATAGATCAATTTAACTGGATTCATGGTCACTGTCAATCTCAGGCACAGGGAGAAGGGGTCCCAAACCCACATTTTCCCTGTTAACTTCCTGCTCTGCACCCACAGTGCCCCAGAAACATTATACAAGTGCGCTCTAAAGCCTTGGCAGTGGCTAATTAATTCAATTTATCTTAACCTGCTTTCCTTCAGGTCACAATCCATTACATTTTCATGCACCCATCATTACCCCAAGAGCATGCCCTGGAATATTTGCCTCATGTCAGCTGTCATTGGGCAATTTATGAAGCCATTATTGCCTGGATTTGTGTCTGGGCTCGTGGATTTGTTACCACTTCATAAAGCAGAAATGCCATTCCCAGATGGATGAGCTGGGCTGTACAGCCTGCCCCAGGCAGGGAAAGGCTTTCCTGCTCCCATCGAAACTGTGCAGCAATGGGGACATCAGGAAGAAGCTTTTGGATCAATTTCTATTTCTTCCCTGTGCCTCTTCCACCTGCAACAAGGTTGGGCCACTAATTAACCTGGATGGAGCATTGTATCCCTCGTTAGAGAATTATTTCTGCAGAAAGAGCTCAATACAAAGTTATTTGAAATCCAAGGTCCCAGGAGATAAACTCGACTTTTCTCTGTATTTTCACCTTCTCGGAGCCAGCTGAAATCCAGCTGAAAATGACAAGGCATTTAGAGAAACAGAATCCCAGAATGGTTTGGGTTGGGAGGGACCTTAAAGATCAACCAGTGCCACCCCCTGCCATGGGGAGGGACATCTTCCACTATCCCAGGGTGCTCCAAACCTCATCCAACCTGGCCTGGGACACTTCCAGGGATGAGGCGAGGATTTACAAGGAAGTTACATGAGATGGTTCATGTGCAAAGCATGGCAGGGGCAGACCCTGCACTGATTAAAATAAATGGAATTGCACCAGTGAGTTTTCTAGTGAAACAAATGAAGTTGCACCAGTAAAATTTGTATTAAAACAAAAGGAGTTACACTAGTAAATTTTGTATTAAAATAAATGGAGTTACACCATTTTACGCTGATGAAAAATGTGGTGCACGTGGCTGCACTTCATGCCTTGCCCACTTCCCATGCAGGCTTCCTCAAATCCAACACTTTCCTCTTGGATTCAGGAAGAAACTCTTACTTCTGCTTTCCCTCACATGAGAAATAACTTTAAGCCCCATGACTGTGATCCTCAAGGCTATTTAAGAATTTCCCTTTGCTGATTTTAACAGGGGTTATGTAACTGTCAGTCTTGAAGGACTCAGCCTTTCTATTGTGTGTCATAGGAATTCTTGTTTGATTTTTGGGAGCCGTCTTGTGTGTATTCGTGGGATGCTGATTAGCTCTGGCTGGTCTAACCTGGGTGTCAGATGACTCAGAGTTGGGTTCAGATGTAAAAATAGAATTATCTTGGCAAATGGGTTAACTGTGCCTGTTTTTGTGCCCATCAATCACAGGATAAATGGCACTCATGAGCACATCTTCAGTGATAAGCCAAGTCAACCACAAGGCAACAATTAAAAAGGGAAAGTGATTGGGGTTTTTATAAAGCTCTTCCTCACACTTTTCCCATTTTCCCTCTTTTTTGGCAGCTGCAATGTGTTTAGGTGCCAGCCCATGACGGTGGCACTGCTGTGTCCAGGATTATGGAGCCACTCAAGTAAAGAAAATTCCTCCTCCAGAGCTCTGCCACAGTCTGACCTTCTGCCTTCACTGCTGGGTTATTTCCAGGATGCCTCAATTCCTTCCCTTTCCTTCCTTTCTGTTGTTTTGCATGATTTACAGGGCCTTTCTCTAGGGCTGGTGTGGGTTTTTTTACTTTGTTTCATTTTTTTTCTTCCCCTTTTTGTTCTTTTTTCCCCCCTTTCCCCTCTGTTTTGCTGTAAACCTTAGATTGTAGCAATGATCATCAGATATCACCCGAGGAAACAACTGACTCTCTAATGCTTGTTTTGCTTTAACACAAGAGCACAAAAAAACCCTTCTACTGTTCCATTTCTCCATCAGCCTGCATATTGTGGTGCTCCCACATGGATCTGAGTAGCCTCACTGCTGGAAAAGAAAATGTATCTGTCTTCAACTTCCATAAATAAAATTCATTTAGGGGCCTGTAGAGGCCTTATCAGTTTGTCCTGATGGAATTAACATAAAAACGCACCAATTTTTCATTTTGAAAATATGAGATACGCATGTAAATCCTCAACTGCTGAACTCCCACCCTTCTCTGCAAAGAATAATTCTTTGTGTTGGATTTTTTTTTTTTAACTGGAATAATACAAAAGGGAAAAGATAAACAGTGTAATCTGCCTTGGTTGAATCTCCAGCAAGGACACACTTGCAGAGCTCAGAAAAAAAAAGTCAGCCTGAATTTAACCTGTAGAACCTGATCTTTGTTTACAGCAAACTGTTGGCTTTGTCCTCAGCAAGGCTGGAAATGTAAGTAGTTCATCATTATGATGCCATTCAGATATGACAGTAATGAAACTATATCAAAACCTATCCCTAAACCATCGAAGAAATGAAATAAAAAAAACAATTGAAGTGTTCAGTTCAATCCTTCTACCATGTTTGTTGTTTTGACTGTTGTCTTTTACATGGTGTTCCCCAGGCAGAGAAGGAAACGGGAAGATAAATTGTGGGAATGCCAAGAGGGAAGGGCACTAAACCTAAGGAAATCAGTGTGGAAAAACTAAAACTTCTTGAGTCTGGCAGGGAAAAAACCAACATAACAAAACAAAACCAAACCGACAACCCGACAAAACCAAAACAAATCAAAACAAAAAAACAACCAACCGAACAAACAAACAAAAAAACAGAAGAAAAGAAGGCAAATCCAGGCTGTAAAATGGCGCAATTTTTCCACACACTCAACGATTTGCAGAGGTAACAAAGCCAAGTGTGGCAATTTTTCCATCAGAAATGACCAATTAGTGAGACAGAACATAACCTGAATGAGTCAAAACCAATAGTTCTTGAAGAAGTCCGAGTGGGTGGTTCCACAGGGCCCTCTGAGCCTCATCATCTCCACATCCAAGTGCCTAAAGCCCCAGCTGACAAACACAGCTGCCTGGTTTTAATCCACTTAAGCCACTAGGATGATTCAGTTATGTATAATTGCAATTAAAAAGCTACATGAATACTTTATGAGAGAGAGGGAAGAAGTGGGTTTGGTCTCCTCATGGTGCCCTGAGCAAAATGCCTGTGTCTGTGTGTGGCCATCACACCCCTCTAGAAAATTCAAGGTAACCTGTGCTGTTTGTACCCCTCTAGAAAATTCAAAATGTCCTTGCGGTGTTTTGTTTCTTAATGGAAAATCCCACAAAAAAAATCCACTTTTGGAAGAGGTCTGAGGATTCTCCATCAGCCAAGTGACCCACATTGTACCTAGAAACAAATCTAACAGATTTGGACACTTGGGAAGAGGAGAAGGAGCGAGGGACATTTAGAAAGCCACTGGTGACGAGTTTCCTTGCTGTGGGACAAAGGGCCTTGTGCAGATTCTGGGTTTCAAGATCCTTTAATCCTGCTCCATTTAGTCATAAAAACAAGCCCTGCTTGTCAACTCAGGGTGTCTGCCCAAGGAAAACAGGTTGATTTTTTTCACCCAAGCAGCAAGACTCTTCTTTCCCCCAGGAGTGAGTTTATCCATAAAGTAGGACCAAGGAACTCAAGGAGGGTGCCACACATCACTCTGCAAACATCACCCAGTGCTGGCTCACACCACGACTCAGTGATGCTCATCACATAAATTTTGGCTGCACTGGCCCTGAAAAGCTTACAGCCACATTCTCAGGCACTGTGGCCCACAGAAATGCTCAATAAATTAATTTTTCGGGGTGTTTGTTCATGTTGAACTCAGTGGCAACCCATAACTCTTTGAGTTTAAAATGGTAGAGAGTTAACACCACACCTGAAATGTCCCAAACTAGGTAAAATGAAGTAAAAATGCAGTAAAGCCTATTAAAAAAGGGTTTTTTATTACATACACATCTTCCTGTGTTGGAGTTCCTACTTGATTGAAGCACTGAAACATTTGTTGGTGTAGAGATTAACATAATTTCGTGTGGCTGGAGCACAAAACATAATTTAAAGTCTTCTTACTACAGCAGGTAATATCAAATTGAGGAATTTAGTTCCTTCCTCAGAAATGCCGGGAGAGGTTTCTATTCATTTGGATTTTACAGCCCTAAATCTGTTCTGGAAGGGGGATGTCTTTACCCTTTCATTGCCTAGAGGAACTGACTGTGGTTTCTCTTCTAATGGAACAATTTTATTGCTTTGGGTTTGCCCTGTTCTAAACCAGAGTAGCAGTGAAAACATTCAGCAAATTGTTTGTTCAAATCTCTCCCCAGACTGAATGAGCTCAAGGCCACAACCACACCACCTTCAGTGAACTGTGGATAAAATCCTGAATTAGCACCAGGTCCCCCAAGTCAAGATTTATCCTGCAAGTTCAAAGCACAAACTTTTAACTCAAGCGAACCTCACCTGACCCAACCAACCCCACAGGAACACAATGGATTTTATAACCTTTTTCCCTAACAGATGAACGTTAGGAGAGGCATTTTGTGTCAGTTTTTTTTTTTAGACTGCGAGCTAAAAAGTTGTTCAAAATGATGGTTCGAGAGCGGTGCAGATTTTGCAAGGGGAATGCTCAGCCTAATGTGGTGGAGACGGATTTCTCCCACATAATTTTATTTACGTATCATCCAGCCATTCACCCTGAGCTGGCAATTAACTCAAAAATCTTCTGATGGGGAGAAACACAAAAATGTCGTAGCCGTGGGGCTACCTGAAAGCGCAGGTGTTCTACAGGAAAATTCTCTATTTATATCCAGAAATGTTTCTGGATGGACGAGAAGAAAATATTTCTCACTCAGCTCTCTGTAAGTGTGCCTCAGTCCTGATCCAGCAAAATCCAGTGCAAACTCCCTCAGGGATGAGAGGTTGGTTCACACCCCATGACCTGTCCTCCCTTGGCTCCTCTGCCAATTGGCATCGATAATTAATCTGTGGAAATTTATTCCAGTTTCCGTGTTTTTCTACCCATTCATGGGCCTTCACAGGAAAATCTCATTCCAAGAATACAGATCCTAGTGAATCACAGAGAAGAAGGAGCACACAGGGACATTCCAGAGGGAGCAAATCATGCTGCACACAGTTCTTGGGAAAAGCTGAGAGGAGGCTGCTCTGGGTTTCAACTGAGAGATGCTCAAGCAAAGAAGTCATTATAGCAGCAGGGACAGAACTCAGGGTAAGATACAGAACAGCCAGCAAGCAAGGAAGAAATTGGGTGGATGGAAAAGAGAATTTTTTTTTTTTTTTGGTGCTGTATGACATAAAAAACAGGTCCAGAGGGATCTGCTGGAGTGCTGTGCCCAGTCCCCTGCTATTATCAGCAAGCAGCTCATCTAATGCTCTGAATTTACTATGGAGGGTTCCTGTTCTTCTTTTCTTTTTTTTTTTTTCCCTGGATAACTTCTGATCACAGCTCTTCATTTTGGTGATTTCAATTTCCTGCCTAAATTTATTCATGACTGGCGTCCTCTTACGCCAACGTGGCCTTTAGATAAACAGCCCTTCTCCCTCCTTAATGTTTGAACCAGCTGATAACACTGAGTTTGAAAGGCAAAAAAAATAACCCAACTCCTTTATTCCCCTTATTTCTCATCCCAGTAGGGAAATCTCACGGTTGCAGACAGCGAGCGTGGGATACTGATTCAGATGAAAAATGGGTGATGATGTCTGCACACAGATTTCCTGCCTCAAGTCCTGCAGGGATCTGGTCACGGAGCCCAGAGAAATCACCCACGTGCAGGTGCCTTCTCCCAGAGGATTGAACAGCATTCCAGACTCCAGGGAAGAGATGAATTAGAGCCCAGCATCTATGGATGCACTTTACACACACAGCTCATGAGGAGGTGCTTACCCCACAGATAACTAGATTTTTTAATGTGAATTTGGGTCTGACTCCCATCCTCACCGAAGGAAAAAGTTTTATTGAATCCCTAAATACAAACCTCATTTGACCAGGATTTCCAAGAAATTAGCATGTGGCTGAGGGATGGACACAGGACCCACAGGAGCCCCAAAATCCTGTAGAGCCTCATTTGTGGGTTTGGCCTGATAAAACCCTTAAGGTTTGAAAAGACCTCTAAGATCACCAAGCCCAACTTCAGAAAGCACCAGATATAAAACATAAATATATAGATTTTGGACTCTGATAATCAATTTATTCCTTCTCCACATAAATCAAATGGCAGCAATCATGGATTATTTTTTTCCTTTCAAACGAGAAAAAGATTTGAAATCTGCCTCACGTGCGTTCGCAAGGTAATTTTTGGCGCATTGCTTAAGAGGGGCGGCAAAATGAGGTGGAAATTTTGAGTGCAAGGCTACTTACTGAGCTCACGAAGCAGTGCTCAGATTCCCCACTTTCAAAGAGGATGACATCCTTTATGAAGACTGCGATGGCTCTCATGATGAAGGACATGAAGAGGTGCATGTGAATGTAATTTCGAGTACAGTGCAGTTTTCTGTCGGGAAGAAACGAAACATTTCTGAACAGCAGATCTTCTCGAAAGCGTTATTTTTATATTTACACTGTTGCTTCTGCCACGACACAGAGTCCCAATTAAACATTAGAAACCCTGAGACAGGCTCTGGTCTAATGAACATCACCACAAATCCACTTAAGCCTCTTTAATTCCGCAGAACGTGGCAATCCACGTATCTGCAGCAGTACTGCTGCTTTTTCAACCCTCAGAAAAGCAGGAAAAACATACAGGATGACAGAAAACAGGTCCATCCCACTGCTCTCCACGGGGAAAGAAATGTTTTTGACTGAGCAGACTGTGCTCATGATAAAGGGCTATTTTCTACAGAATGTTTCTGCTGCAATAATTCTTTTCAAAGTGAAACATCTCTTCAAGCAGGCAAATAAATTCTTAGCATCTGTTGCCATAATTAACACATATTACAGGCTTTCTGGAGAAATATGAACTGCATTTTCACTTAAAAATTACTGGTTTTTAATGATACTGAGAACTACACCAGAGTTTTTCTATCCCTAATATTTTGAAGACGAATTCTGATCAAGTAGGAGTTTTTTTTTTTCAAGAGAGAATTTACATCAGCTAAAGTGAAAGGCCTAATGGTCTGGAAATTGTACAGACACCAGAACCACACCAGACCTCACTCAAAAGCACAACCAAATTACCACCTCTTAACGAGCCACTGTGCACTGGCAGAGATTGTGCCCCTAACCTCCGATGATGGCAAGATCATGGGGCTGGGCTGAGTCCTCCTGCAGCCAAAGGCAAGTCAAGTTAAGCTGCTTCCCATGAAGGAAAAACAGGATCCTCAACGGTTCCACTGGCCTGGCTGGCACCTTGTACCTTGTGGAGGTAATTTGCATTTGTCTGTGTTGGATATTAAATATTTCCAAATAATGGGATAGGATTGCTGGGAGACATTCCTTGAGCTTTTACTGCGACATCAGCCTCAGTACAGGGTGAAACAATTGAAAGATGGCAACAGCTCAGGTTGTATTATGACTCTATCAGTGCTTTCCTTTTTTTTTTGGTTTGTTTTCTTTGTACTATTACATTTTCATTTTAATTTTCCTAGTGAAGGACTGTTATTCCTATTCCCACACCTCTGCCTGAAAGCCCCTTAATTTCAAAATTATAATAATTCGGAGGGAGGGAGTTTACATTCTCCATTCCAAGGGAAGCTCTGGCTTTTCCCTGGCAGACACCTGGCTTTCCACACCAAGACACCTTTCCTGTGCCTTTTTCTGCTGGTGGTCTTACCTGAAGAGACACAGGATGATCATGGCAGCCGTGAGGGCGATGAGGGACAAGGTGTGTCCGATGGTGTAGCCGGTCTTGACCGTCCCGTAGAACGCAGTTTGCTGGTGTGAAAGAAAGAGAACAGGGCTTTCAAAGAGGTCCAAAATGCGCTCCTAAACACAGCATCCCTCTGCTGGGACGAGGAAATCACCCTCCTCCATTCTTTTAGAACACCTCTGACTCCTTCACCCTTTAAAATCCCATCTAGTAGTGCACGTGGCTCAAATTCCCCCGGTGTGAGTGTGGAGAACGCATCTGGCTGCAGCAGGGCTTGGACCACCCCAAACCCAGGTTTATTTTACACAAGGGGAAGGTTCCTGCTGGAAGGAGGCTGATTTAGCACCTGAAGAGACAGTTGGGGCCTAAAAACATCGTGGAACAGGAGTGACCAATGTTCAGCTAAAGAATGCACGACACTGGGTCTGACGTGGGGAGTGCAGTGAGACTAATTTAATTAAGGAGGTCTAGGGGTGTTGGAATCCTAGAAACTTAAAATTTGGGGTTTTAGTGTATAGTAATACATATATAGTGTATAGTAATGCGTATGAGTCAAGATGGAGGATTTTGGGTGATGTCTTTGTCCTTCTTCTTTGCCTTTTTCTTCCTTCTTCATGGGTTTGGGTGGTTTTCTGTAACTGGGTGAAAAAGGTCCACATTGTGGGCCTTGGGTGGTCATTATTAGGCCAGAAACATAAATAACAGAGGTGTCACCTTGGTATTGGATAATTATCGTTTAAATATCCTTGGAAGGAGTTAGAAGCTTTCCATTTAACCTCCATTTTCTACTTTGCTAGTTAAGCTCACGGCTCATGGGCCTGTAAATACTGTAAATAAGTAAGAGACAATAAACATTCCAAGTCCGAACTCGACATCTTAGTTTCCCGTCTTATTCACCCTGACCTTGGCAAAGAAGAAAAGAAGCCAAAACCATCACATAGGGGCAGAGCTGTGTGGGAAATTGGTTTGCTTTTGTGGAATTTATACTGTGTTTAGGCAAGTGAAAACTTAAAACCTTCTCACTGTTAACTCAGAAATATGTGTTAAGTTGGAAATGGGCTCATGGATTTTCTCTTTGCACACAGAGGGAATCTCTGAGCACGGGGCACTGCAGGGCTTGGATCCAACAGGCAATCCCAGTCTAAATAAAATGGGCAAATAAGCTCTCCAAAGCTGTCTAGCAACACTATATATCAATAGATGTTGATTTTCAACTTAAAAAAAAAAAACAAGAGGTAAAATTATTTAGACATTTATCAATTAAAAACAATAATCTAAGTTTTTATGAAACTCTAACTGAGTTTATGGAAAAAATCATTTTTTCGAGCTCTTGATTGACCCTCCTCTGCCCTCCTTTGTCACCACCTTCTATAAACAACCCAAACAACCAAAACCACAAAAGCAGGTTAGACAGAAAATCTAAACCCAACCTTGTTTGGGGAAACACTCTTCCATAGCATTGAGAACTGACATTTTTATGTGCTATTTTCACAGGCTTTGACAAGTATTTGGTCCTTTACAGAACCAGTGAGGCTGGGATGAGTTTCTATCCTTTAGCATTTGCACAAGCCAGCTTGGAGGAGTGTTAAAACAAGAGAGTTTTCAGAGATAACACTGAGTGTTAAAACAAGAGAGTTTTCAGAGATAACACTGGGTGTTAAAACAAGAGAGTTTTCAGAGATAACACCGGCCATATCTTCAGCCACAGATCTCAGAGGTGGTTAAAGCCCTGTGTCCTTACAGCCACATCACTGAGAGATTTGGGTCATCCTGAATAGACAATTCAGGAGTTTCGGGACAATTTATCTGCCTGGTCTTGCCCAGATAAAGCTCTGCAGGTGGGGCCTCACCTGAGGGGTGCAGAGGGGCAGAATTCCTCCTTTCCCTACTGCCCAGGCTGTGGGATCAGCCCAGGATACAACTGGATTTCTGGGCTACAGGTGCACATGGCCAGCACTTATCCAGCCTCTCATCCACCAGCACCCCCAAGATGAAATCTTTCTAGCCTTCTTGGAATCTGCGATTTCAAAGGCAGCTCTGACTTTTCTAATTAAGGCACTCAACCTCCCTCCTGTTGATTTCACCTTTCTCTATTATCTCTATTTTTGATGTCACCAGAGCAGAACTGTTGCAGGAAAGATTTGGCCAGCAGAAGGAGGGAGCTCATGGTAGGGGGCTGTGGGAGGAAGATGTTGTCCCACACTTCATTCAGGAGAGCAGAGAAAAAAAAAAGCCTTCTGCTTCTTAAGAGTTATTCCCAGGAGCAAGAGATGCACAGAAAGTTCCTGGTGTTATTCAACAAGCAATTCCCTGCTTTCTCCCCTCGTATTTTATGAGGTGACTAATCCTTCTGGTGCAGAGAGGGATGGTTCTGCATTCAGCTTTAATGCAGGATGTGGGGTCATCTCTGCTCTGGAAACAGCACTTAATGACTTCCCACTCTTGGCTGCACTTGGTAAATGACAATTGGTTCCTATTTTAGAGATATCAAAGCAGAGAATTTGACCCAAGATCAGAAATGGAATTGAAATTTCACTCAGGGTCCAGATTATAAAATATTCTTATTAGAAAAGAAAGAGATGTAGATAAGTGAAGGCAATGCATGCCAGAATGCCTGACTGATTTACAGAATGAAATCAGGCAACTTTATCATTGTCTCTTTGACTTCTAAAAGCTTCTGCTTAATTTCACAGGAGTGTGATAATAACAATTATTTGAGGTAGGTGCTAAATTGAGATTAAATGGGATTTATTTTCTTTGGTTTCTATTCAGAGACCTCAATATTTTTCCCTTCGTGTTGACAATGGGAAACATTTACAAATTTGAGAGAAAAAGAAGAGAAATACTGATATAAAGTCTTTCAGGGACCAGGTGTCGTGGGGTACGTGTCATCCAGCCCAAAATCATTGGGGCTCCCTTGAGAGTAAATGAAATTTCTTTGGAGAAAAATGTGGGCTGAACTGACCCCTGGAGGTGTCTCTTTATTTCACCATCTTCAGGCAGAACCCACAGAGACCCTGGGGTGTCCCCTCTGAACAGATGGAGGCACACAAGGGACAAGAGCATCACATCTGACAGAGGAGCAGCATAACAACCCCACTCCCCATGTGCTAATGCACCACTTTTACAGACCAGCTTGGAGAAAGGCTCATCATCACTGCATGGGCCACAAGAGCAGCAATTCAGTGCCTGCATCATCTGGTAATTTAGAGACTGCCAGAATTCACAGCTAAAACCTTACACACTGCCCTTATTTATTTTTCTTTTTTTTTTTTTTTTCCTGCTTGTTTCTGACCTGAGACCAAAAGTTCATGAAGTGTTTTACTCCTGGAAGCTTATCAGTCTTTCCTGGACTTCATGTCCTGTACACCCTGCTGTTTTTTTTTTTTTTTTCCCTGTTCCCTTTACTTCTTGCTCTCCAAACTCACTGCCAGTTCAACAACGAGAAAACAAAAATCTATTCTTCTTCACAGGCTGCTACTGCATGTTCACCCCCCTCAGCCACCTTTCACGCAAATTGGACTTTTAACAGCAGGAAAAAAACTGTGAAAATCAAAGGAAAATAATTAAGAAAGAATTAAAGGAACACAATAGAGGTTCTCCTGGTAACGAGGAGCTCCGGCAACGCTGCAATCCATTGAGTGGCCGGAGCATGTCCCAGGAATTCCCAAATCCCCCGAGCAGCAGGAGCACAAAGCAGAGCTCTGGATGGGGAGATGGAGCGATGGTTTTTGCAGCCAGTCTGAGGGAAGGACACTTGAGGATGTGAAGTGCTGGCTGACCCTGCAGGCAGGCCGAGGCTCCCTTCAGCACAGCCCTGGGGTTCTTTGTGCACCTCTCCCTTTGCTGTTTCCTTTCGCACTCAGAGCTGGCTCAGCTCTGCTCGGATCCCCTGTTAACTCTCTGAGTGCCCTGACAATGGGTGACCGTGCACAGAGACCTCTCACCGTATCACAGAATCCCAGA
Organism: Cyanoderma ruficeps; assembly: GCA_008694505.1. Classification (NCBI taxonomy): domain Eukaryota; kingdom Metazoa; phylum Chordata; class Aves; order Passeriformes; family Timaliidae; genus Cyanoderma; species Cyanoderma ruficeps. Next base: position 1,322,482 of record VZDJ01000046.1, read on the forward strand.
ATGGATTGGGTTGGACTGGGCCTTAAACATCGCCCCATTCCACCCCCTGTCCTGGGCAGGGACACTTTCCACTGTCCCAGGTTGCTCCAAGCCCTCTCCAATCTGGCCTTGGACACTTCCCAGGATGGGGCAGCCACAGCTTTTCTGGGCACCCTGTGCCAGGGCTGCACCACCCTCAGAGTGAGGAATTTCTTCCCAATATCTCATGTAAATCTGCCTTCCTTCAGCTTGACACCATTCCCCCTTGTCCCATCACTCCATGCTCATGTGAAAAATCCCTCTCCAGCCTTTTTGTAAGTCCCCTTTAAATACTGGAAACACGTATTAATTAATTATTGAGATTCCTATGTCCAGCATTCACTAACACTGAGGTATGTCTTCAACAACAACAACAAAAAGCATGGGAAGAGGTTTAATATAAACACACTAACACATTAATATAAACACTATTATGTAAAAATATAAATACTGCAACATATGATTGCAGTGAAACGTAACTTTTCTTGCATCAGCTTTTTCTTGTTGACTATGGGAATGCTACAGGTGATTAGTTTAGATTAGATGCTGAACTTTGAGTTAGGTGAGGTGAATCTTGCTTCTAACATTTGTTATCCTCTTCAGACTTTACCCTTCATGTCTCACCAGCAAACCAGTGACAAACTCCTTCCTGTGGAATGACAATACTCTGTAAAGCTAATTATACCTAGGTCAGCGATTGCTAATTTATACACAAACAATGACAATAATAATTTATACACAAATGTTATTGCCAAAAAACATCCCAGAGAACTCTTGGATTTTCTATCAAAATTCAGTAAAATCTCATGAAAGTGTGTGTTTCCTACAGCGATGTAGACATTTAGCTGGTTGAGATCTGCAGAGCAGCAAAATATAATTTTTATCCCTTTAAAGCTTTTGATGTTTATGTTGCCACAGAAAGACTGGAGTGACCATATCTACTTAAGCATAAATATAAATGTGGAGGGCTTGTTTCAAAGTGTACCGTCGAAAATAAAACACCTGGAGTTGTTTATGTATGGGAATCACATAGACAATGGTCTGATATTCTCAGGTCCTGACATACTGGAAATTTTGGATGTCCCATCCCTGGAAGTGTTCAAGGCCAGGTTTGGAATAACCTGGTCTAGTGGAAGGTGTTCCTGCCCATGGCAGGATGTGGAACGAGATGATCCTTAAGTTCCCCTTCCCCCCAAGCCATTCCATAATTCTAAGTCTATGACATCAAAGGGAAGATTGTTTCCTCGACCAAACCCTTGAACTCTGCTTTCAAGGATCCTCAAGAGGATCCTTTCCTCTTGAGGAATCTGAGGGGGAATGGGTAAAAATGGGCATGGGAAGATCACACTGTTCTGACATTGATCCCTGTTGAATCTTGGTGCCCACCCATCCAGGTTTACAAACCTCTTCCCCTGGAGTGCTGTTGGAATCATATCCACAAGCCAAGGCGTAGGGTGCAGGGTACACATCTGACCAGCCCTGGCTTGTACAATTCCTGGTCACATTTCCTGGAAGAAAAGAAAAAACACCATGATTTAAAGAGAAACCTTCAGCTCACTGTTAGAACAACTTCTGCTTTTCGTGGTATAAATGCCAAAACAAAATTCTTGTAACGCTTCAAGTAAAACTCTCATCCTTTTTTTCCCATTATTATTTTTTCATATCACACAGAAGTCATAAATGGGAGGCATCCATTGTGTTTTAAAGTCCAGACCTCAGTAAAAAAGTGCATTTTAATACAGGGGTGTGCACAAAACATCTCTTCTAGTGGTACCACTCTGCCACTTGTACCCAGGCCTCTGGTTGCTGGCACTGCACCACTATTGTTTGAATGTTTTATTGTCACATTGACTTTCTTCCTGGAAAATTTTTTTATCTAAACAGGGCAGTGAAGTATTTATGCCTTTCACTCTGCCTGTGAGAAGCCAGGACAGGGGTAGATAAAGTGCTCATTTCACACGATGCAGATAAGGCTGGGGGTCTGGGAACTAAATCCAGTCCTCCACACCCAGACTTCACCTACAACTAAGCCCTGATCAAATGTGATTCCTGGGAAACGTACTGCACTCTTGTTTGTGAACAAAGCACTTCAAAATTTGGCTGTGAAGGGAGAAAATCCACACAGGGACAACCTGCATTGCCTGTTTGAACTTGTATATTCCAGGGCAGGAAGATTTCCTGGACTGCCAAGCTCGCTGAGTGCCTGGGGCCTCTGACCAGCTAACAAGAGCTTTAATTAACACAAGAACACCTCACTCCTTCTGCCAAACTGTCAAAGCTGAAGTTGACATGGCTCTTTGGTACTCAGAACTGCCTGATCCATCCAGGATTGTAAGTGCAAAGCACTCCTCACTTTGTAAAACATCTCTGCTCCCTGTCCCAGCCGGACTTCAAACCCACAATGGCTTAATCCCAGCAAAAAGAGGAGAGACCAGCACTCAGGATCAGCCTTACCCCAAGGGGTTTGTGGGCTAAAAGGCCAAGATATGGGTTTGTCAAAAAATAACAAAGCAGAAATGCACCCAACAGCACACTGTAAATTCCCCCAGCACCTTCTCTGCCCACCAGCCCCCACCCTGCCCACCCCACTGAGATCCCATTGTTGGGGCGTTCCACTGGGGCCATTCACCACACAGAACTGGAAAAACTGGTCAATACACCAGAATGAACAAACAGCAGCTAAACTTTGCTTCTTAAGGTGAAAGATGGCACCACTGAAGCTCGAAGAGCTTTGCGAACATTTCCGACAATAGAGTTCTTTGCACACAAGAGTAAGAAAACTCCCGCGAAAGGGAGTTTTGCAAATATCAGTTATGCAGCTGTGAGTCACAGAAATACTTGAGTATCACCTCCAGCAATTTCTGACACTTGAGTCATCTGAACATCCTCCCAGCCACGGGCCTGCTCTGCACTGAAATCAGCAGCAGACAATCCCCTGCCTCAAGTCACCACTCAAATCCCTGTGGCAGGTGGATTTTGACACTGAAACTTGCCCCTCTATTCTGTCTTTGCAGCAGGCCTGAAGCCAGGGGGGCTCTCGAAGGTGCCTTTGTTGATTTCCACAGCTGCTCCAGACGGAGCAAGTTCAGCCCAGCTCCGTGGGCTGCTGTTCCCAGGCTCTCCCTGCACGGCCACTGTTTGCAGCCCTTTCCACCAGGGTTCACGTCGGGATCATAAAGGATCTTGTGCAAACAAACCAAGGACGTGACCGTTCAGGACTTTCAGTTTTTTTGAGATGTTATGCAATTGCTGTTGTTTCTTCTCCACTACAATGGATCCCATTATTTGAACTTCGTTGCTTCCCATTTCCTGCTCAAGGCTCCTCCTCTCTAAAGATTCCACGGTGGTTTTAAATCTTTGTTTCTTATTGTCAGTGAGCTAAGGTGTGCTTCTTTCAGCTTAATTTTCTCCCGTTTCTTCGTTTTAGTTGCACTTCCTCACAATTTTATGATTATTTAAAATTTCTCACCACTCTCAATACTTTCAAAAGTTGTCCCAATGCTTTAGCATCAAGGGAGAGGGAAGAACAATGGCAAAGCATCAGTATGATTAAAAAAAAATAAAATAAAGATTACTCTGATTTTAGGGAAACACTTCCCAGAGAAGTTTTTCTACCACCCTTTGCTGCTCATGTCACTTTTAGACGTGGAAATTCACACACATGGTGTGATGCAAGACACCTTTCTAAAACCTCTCATGTTCACCTGATGTCTGAGAGGTACGAAAAGTAGAAGGTTAGAAAACAAAGGTTTTATCACACCACAACTTGGCTCAAGTAATGGATGATGTCTCTGCTCAGACCAAATAACATCTCTAATTACTACTCTTTAAAATGCCAGTTTCTATTCTGAAAATGAGCATAAAATCTGGGAAAGTGCCCCATAAGCTGAGTTCTCCTCTGAGGTTTACAAGCTCAGGTTAGACTGAGCTTGTAAACTGTATATTACACAGATTTTTGTGTTCCAAGGTCAAATCCCAGCTCTGCCACAGACCCCTGATGAAAACGAGCCAGTCCTTGTGGTCTCCCTGGCTCCTGGTTTTTCCAGACTTTGGTAATAAAGTTTAGTTATTTGTCAGAGGAAAGGCAGATTTTTCAAAGGGCCAGAAGTTTTATTTGCCATTTTCCAGAGCTGTTTCTCACTGATTTGTGTTCTCCCCAAAATGAGCACTAATGGAGGACATTGAAAATCTGGACTACATTGAAAATGACACTATCAGAAAACACAAAGTTTCTGCACTCGGAATTTATCTCCAGCTTTTCAAAGTTCACTAGATTTCCCAATTTTTTCCTGTGCTCCTGGAGATTTAATGAGAAAGGAGACCAGGGTTTTTTAACCACATGTAATTAGTGATGCAGAGTGGAGGATATTAACTGAGAGATGGGAAGCATCCAGTACCAGTAGGTTTGTGCTCCAGGCTCTCCTCTGCGTTGTGGAAAAAGAAGAGGCAAGTCCCTGGTGAGAAGAGAATCTCCTCATTCTCATGGTACTAGCTAAAGCCATGAATTAATCTGGGGTTTTGTTATGGGGTTTGTATTTAATTTCATCAATGTCACCACTGTCAAACTGCTGCATCTCCTCCTAAAAGCAAGAGGTGAGGTTTTCTATTAAAAAAAAATAATTGAAGAAGCCACAACTAACTCTCATTTATTTTAACAATAGCCTCATAATGCCTTGCAAGATCTCAGTGTCCTGCTTTCACAGCACCCCAGAATGGCTGAGGTTGGAAGGGACCTCTGGAGGTCACCTGGCCCAAAACCCCTGCTCAGGTCACCTTAAACTGAAGCATGACCAGATGCCTTCTGGACATTCTTGGAATCCTTCGAGGATGGAGACTGCACAAGCAAAACTTGTCTGAGAATTTAGAATCATAAAATCATCATAGAATGATTTGGGTCGGAAGGGACCCTAAAATCCAGTTCCAGCCCCTCTGCCATGGGCAGGGAACCTCCCGGGAGACCTCCTTGCTGTCACTGAGAGGAATTTCCTTCCCTTTGGTGTGATTTATTCATGACACAGCAGAAGAGGAGGGAGGAGTCTGTGAAGCAGAGATAAAAACAGAACATTTTCTTTATCAGAGGTGTTTGATCTGGGTAGGAGTCAAACTCTGAACAGATGAATGGAATAAATGCACGGAGCTGTTGTCTGTGTCTTGCTCTTTAGTTCTTTTCTCTTACTTAATTTCTGTCTGCCTCTCATCTGTTTCAAACACACCCTTCAAACTCGGAGACATCTGAAAGTTCATGTTACAGATGAAGTTTTACCTCTTTGATCTTGGCAAAAACCCTTCTTACTGGCTTTTAATGGGAGTTTGAATTCAGACAAAGAGATCTGAGGTCAATCATGGCTCAGGGGTGTTGGGTTTTGCCCCCCTCTTGCTTTCCTTGCCTTTTTCTGTAACAATTTCCAAAGCAGAGGGGAAGGTGTGCTCTGCCCAGCAATCAGTCCTGCTTCTCCAGCATCATATTCCATGGACATAAATCGATTTTTTCAAGCAGAAACTATTAAAGCAGTGATGCTTCGATTATTTACCATTCTTGAGATGCTGCTGAGTCCACTGGCACATCTCTCCTTTCATTTTTATTATTGATCTGCCCCACTGCTCTTGGGAAACACTTGAAATTTGCAGACAGCTTGCACTTAGCTGGATGCTGAAGTGCTTAGGCCTGGGAAAAACTTGTGGGGAAAATCTTGACAGGATAATTTCCCAATTTGCTTTCTCTGCCTCAGTCGTGGTCTCACACGGTCATTCTTTCAGTGCAGTTTCTGCCCAGTGTTCAATGTTGTTTTATATTTTTGTATTTCATAATTTTGTGTTGTAGCAGAACCTGTGGCATTGGGTCAGCACATCAAACAAGACTGACTTAATCTTCTTCCTTTGTTGTTTTTCACATCACTTGGGCTGCAGATATTCCTGCCACATGCCCAGTGCCCTGAAACTTCCTGCACCTCGTTTTTGTGGCAAAACTAATTTTCCCTTATTTTCCTTTCCCCTTCCTGCACATTTAACTTCTAAGAGCGAACAACCTGATCCTTAATAAATACATATAATTCCCCCTTTCTTAACAATACCAATGTTCCCCTTGATTAGGCACTTTTTGTAAACCATTTGTTTTCTCATCCTAAAAACAGAGATGTCAAATTTTAGGACAAAACTCTCACTTGATCTTTTGATCCTGCAATTATAGGATTCCAGGAAACATTCGTGAGAAAAAAGATGCATATTTTTGGGTTCAGGGGGAGGTGTAGCAGCAATCCTTCAGAGGAGTGGGGCACAAGCATTGTGACACCTGAGGTGCAAATGAATCATGGAATCATGGAATGGTTTAGGTTGGAAAAGTGCTCTAAGATCATCAAGTCCAACCATTAATCCCACACTGCCAAGGCCACCATCAAACCATGTCTCCAAGTGCCACATCTACACGTTTTTGAACACTTCCAGGGATGGTGATGCCCTCTCTGAGCCTCCTTTTCTCCAGGTAATTTTGCCTTTTTGATGTGAAGGCACACGTGGACAGCAGAGCACCTGAGCAGGTCGAGGGATTTCAGTGAACTCCACAAAAACCACACTCAGCTTCTTGGCAATGTTAATGACCATTGTAGCAAATAAATAATGGGCATGGTTCATTTTGGGGTTCTTTAGAGAAGTGGTGATGTCTTCTTCTTATCTGCTGCTCTCTGCTCATCCCTATCCTCATTTTATTCAATTTTTGTTCCAGTTTCAGAAGTAATGCAGAATAAAAGTGTTCGTGAAGGAGGGGAAAGGAGAGGGGAAATAAATTTAGAGCACTCGAGGAAAAAAGGAGTTTGACAAGCCTGAAACTCAGATCTCACCTCCCTGAGTGGGATTCCAGAGCCTGTGCCCATTCCAGAGGTTGTGCCCATCCCCACCCTCTTAGGTCAATTAATTTCAGAACTGGAGCTTAAAAACTGTCAGTGCAAAATTAACTTGTGCATGGTGGACAATTTGCTTTTGGAGAAACTGTGAGGCATAAATCCCTATCCCAAATGTCATCTTCCACCTGTGGAAAGACAGCTGGAACACCCTGGTCAAGGCACTTTAATAATCAAAGGTGCCAAAAATATTTTCATCCATCTCCCTCACGTGGCACTGACGAACGTCATGAAATAATGAAAATTTTCTGGGTCTGTGAATGCCATAAAAAATTAATGTCAAATGACATCGGGACACTTTAAGGTTTTTAAATGCCACAAGATATTTTATCCTTTATTAACCATGAGATGGGATATTAGTCATTTGGAGAGCTTATTCTCCATGAGGCAGGAAAATCACATTAACTCCTTGTTTCCTGGCATTTCACTCTTTTCCTGCTATGAATACATTTAAAAGGTTTTTCTCTGTCTCACAACTTGATAAAAGCTTTCACCTTCCTGCAAAGGGGTCAAAGAGTACGACACAAACATTACCCAGATGATTGAGTTCCTTGAAAGCTGCTCAGTGACACTCACTGCTGCACAGGAAGAGCTGCTTCACAACCTTTAATGGCATTAATTTTGCAACAGATCCTAAAAACCAGGAGGCAATCTTCCCCTCCCTTTATTTCAGACCATCACTGCTTTCCCCTGTTTGTTAATGGTTGTGTACAAAGTGTCTGACTCAGAGAGAATCAAAGCTGCTGCTACTGCTTTGGGAATGGCATCGGGTGTTGATGCTGTTGGTGCTCTGCTGAGGCGGAATTCGATCCTGTTGGGAGACATTCCCATCTGCCAGAGCCACTCCACAATATTTTGATTGCAAATGGAGAGAAATATGTGGGGTTTGGATGGTACTGAAGTCATCCTGGAGCAGGAATCTAAAAAAACAGCCGAACTAAAAAGACTGTTCCTTACCTCTGACTGTAAGACCAGCTCAGAGATAGGCTGACTTATGGAAAACTCTAAAAACAGTTGATACAAATGCCATTTCAGGTTGGAAATTTGGTTTGAAAATGTTTACATAGTTCTCCTCTGAGAGAAGAATTGATTGATGGTGATGTCCACCATCCAGGTTAGAGAGGTGGCGACCTGTGTAGCCAATCTCTCGACTTTGTACAAATGTATATAAATGGAGTTGGATTTTTAGATTGAAGAGTTTGTTCCCTTGAACTGCTGCTGGTGGCCTCATCTTTCTGTTCCTGAAACTGGGACAATCCCAGCCCCAGTGATCACGGATTTCTATTCTCCCAGAATAGGAATCATTCACTGCACAGTCACAAAGTCACTCAGGTTGGGGAGGCCTCCAAGGTCACCAATTCCAACCTGTGACTGATCCCCACCTTGTCCCCAGCCCAGAGCACTGAGTGCCACCTCCAGGCCTTTGCTGGAGACCTCCAGGGATGGGCACTCCAACACTTCCCTGGAGACCAGCCCCTTCTAACTCCTGAATACCCTTTCCATGAAAAAATTATCCTGATGTCCAACCTGAACCTCCCCTGGCACAGCTTGAGGCCATTTCCTCCTGTCCTGTCCCTTGTT
>VZDJ01000046.1:1334120-1393407 GCA_008694505.1 Cyanoderma ruficeps
AAGAAGAAGAAAAAGAAAAAGAAAAAGAAAAAGAAAAAGAAAAAGAAAAAGAAAAAGAAAAAGAAAAAGAAAAAGGAGTCGAGCACATTTTCGCGTCGATACGTTACCATTTTAGACCTCTTAGCAGAATTTTGACATTTTCCCCCCCTGGTTTATATTTCCAGCAGCCAGGCACTTCAGCTGCTGCCTGGGTGAGATGGATGGGCTGCCAGCAGAGCTCCCTGTTGGCAGCACCCCTGCAGCTCCCAGTTGTTTGTCACACCCCATCAGATGGAATCGCTCCCCCAAATGTGACTCACACGCTGCTGAGCTCGGCAGCCCCACACAGGAGAGAGACTGGGATGTGAAGAACAAAGTGGGGAGGAAATGTCAGAGTCCAGGACGTCCCTTTGGATGACCTGGGACCCGAGGAAGGCAGTTTGAACCCTGGGCAGGGGGTGTGGAGCCGGTCCAGGGGGGTTGGAGACTTTGGCACAGAGCCCAGGAAGACACTGGGTTTGATTTTAGTCCATGGGAGAGGCTTCCGACATTGACAGAGGAATTACAAACCACAAAGGTGTGAAAACAGTAGTTTAGCGCAGCACGGGGTGAAAAATTTTGTAGTTTTGGGGTTCTTAGAATAGAGCTAAATGGGGGACAAGACGGAGGATTTAGGGTGTTGCCCTAAGTCCCGCTCCTTCCTCGTCCTCCATCTCCTGGTGTGGTGATGACACAAAGTAGTTTGAGGGGGTTGGGCCAAGGTAGAAATGACCCTTCTAGTACAGGTGCTGCACATTGGCACAAAATTGTAAATAGTGGACACGGAACTCTCTGTATAAGAGCAAAGCAACGCCCCACGGGCAGGCAGTGGCCTCGTGTCCAGCCACTGCTCAGACCTCGGCTGGGAGCGGAGAAATCTCTGAGATACCAAATAATAAACAACACCAAAAACCTGAAAACAAGGCCTTGAAGACTCCGCTTTTTCTCTTGTGACGCAGTTCAGAGCTTTTAGAAGGCCAAGGACTTTTAACAACCTGAACCTCGGGTAAGAAACCAAACCTGAGAAGGAAACGTTGAGGGAATACTCCTCACGTGCCAGCAAAGGGAACTATGAAAACCCCCTGTCAGGCTGCACTTGGTGACTACACCCTGCTCTGAAATTCCTCCTTTAAATCATCTTTTACTCCTTGAGCTAAGGGAAGGGCTGGTGTCATCAGCAGCCTGTGCAGATGTGCCTCAGATCAATAGGGAGCGCACAGAAATGCTTTGAAGCTGAAAAGGAACCCTTAGCTCGCTTTCAAAGTGATTTTACAGGGTTTCCCCCATCCCCTCCATCCTCTTTCATGAACAAACTGAACTTTTCACGTGAAGTCCTGAGCTGAGTTTGTCAGAGCCTGGAAAATGGAATAACTGATGGGATCTCCTGCACGCAGCTCTCCTGCAGAGTTCATTAAAAGTCAGGTTTCAGGCCCTTATATCAGGTGCCCAGCTCAGTTCTCACAGCCTCACACTTATCTCCCAGCAAGCAGCCAGCAGCTCCAAAATTGTCAGGATATTAAAGATTCCATGGAAAATGATTCCATGGCAGAGAATTTCACGTTCTACAATCTCTTCCTCCACCAACTGCAGTAAATTGGAGTGCAGCCATTAACTCATGACAGGTTATAATACAAAATAAAAGCCACCTGATAGAATCAGATGGCTTTTTAAATGCCCTGAATTATGCACTCTGAGAGTTTTGGTGATCTGTATCTTTTTCTCTGCTGACATTTTTCAGCATCACCTGTGATGTGTGAAGAAAGCTTTTAGGTGCTCACTTTTGTAGCAAAAGCTTTTTTTTTTTCTCATTAAAACACAGGGAAACTGGCCTTGAAAGACACATAAAGTGTATTTTTACGAGTTATTGCTTGTGTAAACACACCTTGTGCCTGCCCTTTAGCTCTTACAACACCAATCTTCCTCATCCCTGCCTTGGACATGCTGAAAATATTTCTGCAATAAATAAAGGAGGGAATGGAAACCAGAACTCTGGCTGGCAGTGCCTGTCACCACAGGATCAGGAAATCTTGGAATGGTTTGGCTTGGAATGGACCCTGAAGATAATCTCATTCCAAATCTCTGCCACTTCCCCAGGCTGCTCCAAGCCCCATCCAGCCTGGCCTTGGACATTTCCAGGGATTCAGGGACTTCTCCTGGCCTGTTCTGACAGGTCTGTGTCTTTCTTGTGCTAATTATCAGCACTTCAGGAAAATCAGTAATTTTTAGTGAGTAGAAGAGAATAACTGGATTATAAAGGATTGGAACAGTTGAAGATTGATACCTGCAAAAAATGCTTTACACGCACAGTCCAGTGCCGTAATCATCCCATCACAACTTCAGGTAAAACTTTGTGCCCTTTCATCTGGCCCAGCACACAGACAACTTTTATCTAGGAGCCTTCCAGAAAATGCTTTTCTTCCTCCCAAACTGGTAGACTTTGTACTGGAAAACTGCTGGGATCAGGGGGTTGGCAGGCAAAAAAATTTACCATCAGCTCACCATCAGCCTTGGGTCACCACTGCCACCACAGACTCCAGAGAGCACAGATCTCTCAAATGAGGGATAATTCTCTATTTAAAAGTTGTATGAAATAATGAAAACTACCGTAGATGGATTCTTTTTCTCTCATAAATCTTGTAAATTAAATGTAATTGGATTTTGATTCTGAACTCAGGAACATTTTGAGAATTCACAGCCCCTCCTGTGCCGAGGCACTGCACGGTTTAAGTGTCCACTGACAGAAAAATGATATCCTTTTCTGAATTCCCTTTGAACCTGCTCATTGCTGGTTTCACTAGGAACTGCTCAGCTCTTTTACAAAGACAAAAATATTAACAGCCTCGTTTATCAAGGAGCCTTCCAGAAAACGCTTTTCTTCCTCCCAGACTGACAGACTTTATCCTGGAAAGCTGCTGGGATCTGTTGGCAGACAAAACAAACTATCTGAGGGCAGAAACAGCTGCACTGTGCCTTGAAAGAAGGAAATCCCTCTCTTCCCTGTGGCTTCACTTGGATACAGCAGAGATGACAAGTCTGGCCCGATCACGTCGTGTTTGAGGATTGATTAGTGCTTCCCCATTAATTAATTATAAATGTTGTCTTCTGCCTCGCACTCAGCATGTGCGGGGAGGATGGAAAGGTATTTATCCATCCTCACCCGTGCAGCAAGTGCCAACGAGCTACAAACACACCTGCTCTCCATTTCTGTCAAAAGAACTGCCCTGCTCATGTGCCTGTCCCGAAAAACCCGCGGGATACACACGGCCAAGGGCTGTGCTTTGCCTTGGGAGGGATCCCAGGTGAACCTGCAGGAGCTGTGTAAAAATGAGTGTGTGGCTCTTCCAAGTCTGCAGCACTCACCACCTCTCTGGGTGGCTCAGGTGCAGACTTTAAACTCTTGTCCTTATAAAAAATTAACTTAAAAAAATTATTTTTTTTTTTTAAAAAAAGGAGAGGGTTTTTTCCCTTTTAAATTATTTTAACTGTGGCTCGCACATCCTCAGCTTTGCCCTGTCCTTGCTTGCTAGACCATGAAGTGCTCTCTGGAGCTGAATTATCTTCTTCTGGAGGAACTCTTCATGCCTCTAAAGAAGCTGGAGCTCAGATCCCTCTATGCAGCAGCTCAGCCTTCCTCTCTGCAAGCCAAATACCCCACAAGTGAGCCAAGGGCTGCAGCAGCCTCACTTACAGCCTTCCTCTAAGAGGTCCTGGCTCAGAAGCAGCTGAAGACCAGAGACACAGTGCTGGCTGCAGGACACTGAGAGGCCCCAGCACGCCTTTCCCACTGTCTCTGCTAAAAGTGGATCAGAGCTCTCATTTCCTCTCCCTTTGAGAGGTTAATAAACAGAAAACAGGTCAATTCTCACGAGGCACACTGGTTTGCAGAACTGGCAGACCGGAGCATAAAAACCCATTTATTGGAGTCATATCTACACTTTACAGCAAGTCGTGGTCAAAGCTTATCTAGCAAGCAGCAGAGAATGACTTTCCCTCATGAATAAACATGAATTCCAGAGCTTTGGCAGGGCTTGGTTGGGACTTGGTTTGGCTGAGGGAAACAATGAATGGCAGCAGGCTGGTGCGGGGCACTCTCTGAATCCAGGTGAACTCCCAGTTCAGGGAAAAACCCTCTCAGCACATCAGACATTCACTGAGTCATGGAAAAGGTTGGAAAATACCTCCAAGAGCATCAAGTCCAACCTTTGACTGAACACCGCCCCCAAAACCCTCACACCAAATTCTCCCTAATGCATGAGGGGTTGCTCCAGGTCTCTTCCTAAACACATTCCCACACATTTTGCTCCTGGAATCCCCTGTTCAGATGCAGAGATGCTCATTTGGTGCCTGGGGTATCTCAGGAGGTCTCAGTACCCACAGGGATAAAGGCAAGGCAAAGGCACAGCTCAGTTAAGCCAGGCTGAGCTCTCCCAGGGCACCATCACAGCCTGGTGTGTGCTGCAATAAAGTCTCATTTTCACTCCAATTTCATAGCAGCAGGCAGTTTCCAAGCTCTCAGGGCTATAAACAGCCATGGGGTGACATTTATTGTCCCCCTGACAAGCCCAGCCTTGGTGCCCACCGGTGGCTTGCCTCGTTAGAAACGTCTCATTACAGCCAATTATCTCTGCATCAATCTGCCTGCCCCAGCTGAGCACTGATCTCTCGCCTGACTGAAGGAAACAGACTCCAAAAGATGGTGCCTGCAACAACCCACAACTCAGCACCACCAGCCAGTTTGAATTTCATCTCAGTGGATGACAACCCACCATCAGCATTGGGTCACCACTGCCACCACGGACTCCAGGGAGCAGAGACCTCCCAAAGGAGAGATAATTTTCTATTTGAAAGTTGTATGAAATAATAAAAAAATACCCTAGAAGGATGCTTTTCCCCCCATAAATCTTGTGAATTAAACTCAATTGGATTTTGGTTCCGAACCCAGGAACCTTTTGAGAATTCACAACGTCCTGCGCCGAGGCATTGCACGGTTTAAGTGTCCACTGACAGAAAAATGATATTCTGGGGTTCCCTTTGAACCTGCTTATTGCTGGTTTCACTAGGAACTGCTCAGCTTTTTTACAACGACAAAAATATTCACTGCCTAAACACAATATTCCTTTTCCTGGGGAGAAAACCCATAAAATCCTCTTTAATATCCCTCCTTGGACATCTCTTTTTCAAGCTGAAGTGTCCCAGCCTATTTAGCAGCTTCCAGCAGGGAAACAGCTCCCAATAAGTTCTCCTTTTATATCTTTGGTGGGTTTAATTTTACCCCATCCTGCCCTGGGCTTGCAGAGTAGGGTTTTCCTCTGTTTTTCTGTGACAGATTGGGTTTGGCTTGGCTCTTAGGTTTTACTAAATGCATCCTCCCTCTCTTCCCTGAAAAAAACTCACTGCTGTGCCCTCCTGTCCCCAGTCCCATTCACACTCCAGCATCCTTTGGGCATCTCTCCTTCCCCCAGCTCCATCTCATCACCTTTTTTTTATTTGTATCACCACTGACAGTCTGCTCTGCAGCCACCCCATCCCCTCAGAGCTCCCCTTCCAGCTTTCCACAGTCTTTTGGTTTAATTTCTTGCCCGTTGTGCTGCCCGCTCTCACTCCAACACTGCAGGCAGGATGTGGCAGGGAATCCACCCAGCTGAAGGAAAGCCACAATCCTGCCAGGGATGTGACCCCTGACATGGTGGCATTTCCTTCCCACCACCCACGAGCTCTGCTGGTGCTCTGACGCTCCTGTGCTCATCACTCACTGAGGGATTTGCAGCTCCGATCCAGCACAAAAGGGGTTTGGGTAATCACAGAAAGCAAAAAGGGTCCCAAAATTCAGGATAAGTGAAAAGAGTTTGCTTTGGACTTCGCCTCAATATCTGTGGCAAGACAGAGACTGTGATTTCATTTTTCCCACTCCGTACAGATTTTACTTGATAATTTTAAAGGTCTTTTCCAACCTTAACAACTCCACGATTCTATAACAAGAACACCATAAATTACTATAAAACCTGCTTTAGACTTCTGCAAGCAGAAGCTCTCCAAACACTCAACAGGAATATATGAAAAAATAACTCTCTTCCCAAATGTTTGCAGAAATTTGGCTCAAAGGCATGTGAAGGAAACCTCACCTTAAAGGCCCCAGACTGAGTCATTCTAATCAGCGTGAAAGAAATCACCAGTCACTGTTGCTGGAGGATGATTTTTAAGCATGAAAATCCTATGAGATTTTCCATCAACAAAATCTATTAGGAAACAATTCTGTGTTTGAAAAAAAGTTTGTAACATTTCGACCTTTTTTAACCAACAAACTAAATAAACACTGGACTTTTTTTAATCCCTCCTTTTCATAAATCAAATCTGTGAGCTGAGCCCCTCTGCCTAACTCCAGAACATGTAAACTGAAGGAGAAGATCCAAGATTTCAGATGAAGGTTTACACAGGGCGTTGCCAAAAACATGACTTATCTCCTCAGCAGGCTCTAAAGAAGATCTTCAGTGCTCTGACACAGAGCATACTTAAAGGATTATCCCAGGGTTTCCTCCCTCAAATCCCCCTGCTCTTCCAGGAGTTGTAGACACCTGGATTTAGAGACAATCAGACTTTGAATTCAGGTACCTTCCTGGATATTTTTATCCCATTTTGGTGCCTCCAGAAAGAAATTCATAGTGAAGACGAGTGGCTCAACCTCTAGGAATGCTTTTCCCAACATCATTTATGGTGTGTGCAATATTCCCCAGTGCACTTATCCCAGGTAAAAAGGGTGGATACCCTTTTTGTATCATGACAGTGCCCTGATACAGTCGATATTAACAGAAAAACAAAAAAGTAAAGACAAGGAAGGAGATTTTTTTTTTTTTAACCAGAAATCTCATGGGATTTGAGAGGGACAAACACAAGCTGCTGTCAGAAACAAAACTTCTGGATACATGGCTTTAATCTGAGCCATTATCCAGAGCTTTGAAAATGCTTTGAATTTATTTTCCATTGGCCTGCAGCAATGGCACTTCCTCCTTATTTCTATAACCTTTGCACGGCTAAGGCTGTGTGCATTTATCTACCATCCCATGCTAAAAAAAATGAAAGGAGCCAAAACCTCTGCTGGCGTTTAAAAATGTGACACATTCCCCAAACTAAAATGCCTTTTCCAACAAAAATTTATGACATCTAAGTGGCTGCTAATCCCGAAAAACTTCGGGACAGCTGTTCCCCAGTCAAACAAACCCTGCTGCTTGTTAGAGTTTTCAGCCAGCAGTCAGCAACAGGCAAAACCAAGGCAAAGCCTCCACCCCCGCTGCGTTTTAAGGCAGAAAAGAGATGTTGGGACGTCTTAATATCTGCGGAAAGGTGAGGTGAAGGTAAAAATCAGCTCTTAGCTCCACAGGGAGGAGCGATGAGGTGCTGTGTGGGTCTGTGTTGGGATTTCATCCTGGTTTTGGTGGGCGTTTGGCACTTCAGGTGGGTGGGTGGACTCAGACAAGCAACTGAGGGAGCACTGTTGGAAACATGGAATCAGTAATGTTGGAAAAACATCTTAAAGCTGTTGAGGCCAGCGTCATGGTGTTTTCACCACTAAACCACATCTCTAAAACTCAACTGGGAATTAGTAATGCTCACTGATCCCCAAAAACTCAATTGGTAATTAGCAGTGCTTGCTGATCCCCAAAACTCAACTGGGAATTAGCGGTGCTCACTGATCCCCAAAATTCAACTGGGAATTAGCAGCGCTCACTGTCCCCCAAAACTCAACTGGGAATTAGCAATGCTCACTGATCCCCAAAATTCAACTGGGAATTAGCAGTGCTCGCTGATCCCCAAAACTCAACTGGGAATTAGCAGTGCTCACTGGAGATGAGGGCAGTGGGTCATGGAACAAGGCGGGACACAAAAAGAACCATTTTTAGGGAAAATCTTGCTGATTGCTGTTTCCTCAGAGAGAAACTCCTGATCTGGAGGAACAGCATCAGCTTCAGGCCGGATCAAAGCAGCCAACACCAAAGCCTGGGGTTGGTTCTCGGGGTTCAGGCTGGTTTTACCACTGTGACAGCACCACTCCCTCCTCATGCGTGGGAACTGACAGTGGTCTGAACACAGATTTTTAGGCTTCAGGCAGTAGCTTGGGCCTGTGGGAAAGCTGAGTAAAGAAAGAACTCTCTCACACCGGCCTGGGAAATCGTAAGGAGGAATCAAAACAATCCTTGGAAGGTGAAAAACCGTTCAGGTGGAAAACCATTAGCAGCTGATGTTTTTCTAACTTGTTTACTTGTAAGAAATGGTCGAGAGGTGCTGTCAATTTGACCAATCGTACTGATTGTACCAAAACACTGTATAAAAGAGTCTATCTTTCAATAAATCTTTGCCATGAGCCCTCTGAAGAACCAGAGTTCTAGGTGTCATTTTTTGAGCCGTCCCGCATCGTAACGATACTCGTGTTTCGGGGGCCAGCTTTCACAGCAGAGACCGCAAAGGTTCTCCTCTGAAAAACCCAGGAGAGATTTCTTTATTCTGAGTTTCTGGAGAGTGGGTTGCACCTCTGTAAGAGCTGCAGCATGAAGGTGTTTGGGAAGAGTCCCAGAGAGATGAGGTGTGGGTGTGAGAGAATTTTAGCCTGCTTAGCAGCCACTAACATTTTCTCAAGGAAAAGTTTTTTAAGAAAGCTTTTTCTTAAAGCAATCTTAGTAAACAACTATTTTTTCACAAAACAATTTTTGTTTAGCTAGTGTTTTTTCTGTTTTTGTAGTCTAACTAACAGCATTCAAAAGGTGTTGTTCCTATTCACCAATCACGTTAAGTCTGTATCGAAACACCTTATAAAAAGTAGTAAGAATTAGACAATAAAAAGCCTTATTTTTCTATAACTTCTGCCTTCTGAAATATTTCACAGAATCAGAGAATGTGTGGGTTGGAAGAGACCTTCAAGAACATTGAGTCCAACCCAGCCCTAAGACCTCAACTTGACCATGGTGTCAAGTGCCACATCCAGTCTCCTTTTAAACACATCCAGGGATGGTGAATCCACCACCTTCCTGGGCAGACTATTCCAATATTTAATCACTCTTTCAGTGAAAAACTTCTTCCTGATATCCAACCTGTATTTCCCCTGACGCAGCTTAAGACTGTGTCCTCTTGTTCTGTCAGTTTAGAGTCTTTCACGTCCTACAACCACAATGAGGGAATGGTGAAGGAAAGAACTTGTCCTACTGTGTCTTATGACCATTGCCAAAGAACTGGGAGAAAAATTCCTGTTAAATAAAAGGGAGCTTGACTTTGGTACTGATCCTGCATGAGAGTCAGGGGTTTAAGGTCTTGATGTCCCATGGCTGAATTTTCTACTGTTGAAGGAGAGGCCACCCTGTCAAGGAAAGGAGGGGACTGATATCACATCTGGGAGATGCTGGTCAGAGCAAGAGGCCCTTTGTATCACCTAGGCTGGAGTAATAGGGAAAAAGTAAATTAAATTTAATAAAAGACAACGTGGCAAAAAGTCCATCAGGTGTTTTTGCCTTTAGAGAGATCCTCAGGAGCAAATGTATTTCAGACTGAGCTAAACTGTTTTTTTTTTGAGTTCGTTGAGAGAGGTTTGATTTCAGGTTTTATTTAGCAGACCAACAGCCGTCATTTAATGCCATTCCTGTTGTCCCAGGATTTTTTAAGAGGTTGATGAATATGGAACAAGGCTTGTGAGAGCTCTACACAACTCTGGAATGACAGAACCGCAGAATCTTTGAGGTTGGGAAAGACCCCTAAGGTCACAAACCCAACCACCAACCCAGCCCCACCACGTTCCCCACGGATGCACGTCCTCAAGTGCCACATCCACAGTTTTTCCCCACCCTACTTTGGGTATTCTCTGGAGTTCTTGAGCAGGATCAGCCACGTGGTGCCTTCTCCAGCACCTGGAGAGCTGCTGATAACAGGATTGTCCCACAAATCCCACCGACACCTCCCCTGCCCCAGCAGGGCTTATGCAATTGGGAGGTGAGAATTCACTTGAACTTTTCCAAGCAAGGAACTATTAATTATTTCTTATCTTGCTGCACTATAAACAGATGGTGATGAATAAACAAGCTCCTAATTTAAACTCCATCAATGTTTTTTTTTTTTCCAGCCTGATTTTTAATTTCCATATGTTCACTGCTTCTCCACCCATCAAACTTGCTTTGACTTCTTTAGGGGAAACTGACAGAGTCCCCCCAGGCTCCAAATTTTGTTTTTCAAGCCAACCTCCATTGTGGAACAGCAAAAGCAATATTCAGAGTTTAAACAGCATGGGCCCTTTCCCACCTGGATTTTTTTTTCATGTGACAATGGTGATGAGCTTGCAGGACTCATTTCTATCTCACAACAAGGCTGAGGCATGTGCAAGTTAAGCAGATGTGAACAGGCACTGGGAGAGGGAATGACACTATTTCCCCCCCCCCCCGTGTTTCCCATTTTTCAGACTTTTTAATTGGGTTTTATTCCGTTCCCAAGAGAGCAAACAAAACTGTGCAGTGTTGAAGGACTGGGGGTATCAGGCCAGGTTGGATGGGGCTTGGAGCAACCTGGGATAGTGGAAGGTGTCCCTGCCCATGGCAGGGGGTTGGAATGAGATGAGATGAGCTTTAAGGTCCCTCCCAACCCAAACCATTTCATGATTCTGTGATTCCATGAGCACCGTGCTTCCTGCACAGCTCTTGGGTCTCCGGAGCTGCTCATCCCCCCCAGACACGAGCCATGGTTCCTTATTCAGCTGCTATCCCTAAATAACTCTCCTGCTGCTGAAAGAGTATCTGATTGCAGAGCAAATTAATTAGCAATGATGGGATAAACAGATAATGAGCTGAGCCAGCCGACCTAGACCTGATTGATTTTCCTGCCTTTTTAACAAAGGGAGGGCTACTTCTTTTTATTTATTATCGTTTCAATTGTGTGCTTCGGTTAAAGCTGAACTGCGTGTGAATTACAACCATGGAGAAGGGGAGCTGTCTCAAAAACAAACCCAGAAATGCTCCTCTGTGCTCTGGGACCATGACATAAAAGAAGCAAGAGAAAGTCAGCAGGGAAGCAGTGCAGTGGTGATTCCTGCCTTGCAGCCTTCAGGAGCTCAGGCACACTTTACAGAGAGGGATTTGCCTCTGTCTGTGAGTCTGGGAAGCAAACCCCCTTACCCCAATGCTTGGGAGAGCTTCCCTACTGCTGCCCAGTGCATTATCAGCTGAGCCCCCACTGTGCTGCACACATATATCCCAGCTGGAAAAGCATCTGGAGCTAAATCCCAACTTGCAGTGAGGCTGGGATTGCATTTTAACTTCTCTGAAATGCAGAATCATGGAATAGTTCGGGTTGAAAGGGACCTTTAAAGGCCATCTCGTTCAACCCCTTTGCCATGATTTCACCTCAGCTGGCCAAATCCCCTCCAAGCCAGTGAACACCAGCACAGAGATTATCTGTGAAATGTGTTGGGTTTTTTTCCTACACGCCTGAGCTGCTCACTAAGATTCCCCTCATTTTAAGTATTTTGACAACAGGTGAGACAATCTGAACAGGATTCATCACATCCTGAAAGAGATGCCTGCACCTGTACAGAATGCACCAGAGATACCCAAAACCAAGTGGAAATCCCTCTCCAAAAGTCATTCCATGGCTGTTTGCCCATGTGAATCTGGTCTCTGTCCGCCTATTCCTGATTTGAATGGCAGAGAATCCCCTCCTGTGTTGAATCATGTGTGTCATTTGATGTCTTTGCCAGTCATTTCAGCATGGAGTTAAAGAACACAGGAGTGCCAGGCTAATCCTGCTCACACAATCCAGCCCTGTGCTGCAACACATCCCACACACGCTTCCAGAAACTGGGCAAGCTCTGCCACGAGGTCCATAAAACTCTCCTTCCTGCAGACCTGCAGAGAGGCTGTTGGGTGTCCTCTGATGGTTAAAAATTCCCTTAAAAGCTCAGACTTTGATCTCGCTGTCGTTTGGTTCTCCTCTGTACACACTGCCAGCTTCACTGCTCTTCCCTGTGGATTTCCCCCTCACTGCATCCTCTGCAGCCTTGCCTGTGCTGGAAAATAAACTCAACAAACTTCAGAGCTGGGCAATATTTAGTGACCCCTGGGCTGTAGAATCACTGAACCATCAGGGCTGGAAGACACCTTTAAAATTATCAAGTCCGATTGTCAAACCTCCTCAAATGTGGGTAAATCCACAGGTACTGAATCACACTTCTAACAGGGAATAGAGGGATCTACATGGATCATCTCCTTCCAACCCCATGCCAAGGGCAGGGACACCTTCCACTATCCCATGTTCCTCCTCCTGTTCAACCTGGCTTTGGACACTTCCATGGTTGGAAGAAGTTTAATCTGCAAAGAAACCTGGATTTCATGCATGTTCAGCCCCTGTGAGAAAGGGGTGGGTGTTTGAAGAATAGAAAAAAAAGAGGGTTAAGAAGAACCCTTATTTTTTATCAGTGGAAATCTACTTGCTTAACCCAAGCCAGTGATCAACCCCAGCACCACCATCAAGTGCCCTTAACAAGTGACTAATCTGCCTGACACATCAAATTGCAGCAGTGATTAAGCCCCTCTGATCAATACAATTGATAATGGCTCCTAAACAAAGCTTTCTTTCCAGAATGTACTGAGACGCTGTTTATTTCCACTCATTTGATTAGAAAGGATGACAAATCCCTCGTTAAACCTCAAGTGATTCTCCTTTTCCTGAAAAGGCGTGGGAAGTGGAGAAGGTGACACAACTACCTGGCCATAAATCAAAGTTTTACGATGCAGATCACAGGGAGCCTCAGTTGCTTTCCATCCTCCTGTTCTGGGGGACGGAACTAGGTTAAAATCACGTTTTTCCTCAGAGTTTTACTAGGATTTCACTTTCCAGCAACACTCAGATGAAACAACCATCACCTTCATACGATCTCACATCACCACCTTCATGAGATTTCTCTCCAACAAACTTCCCCCTCTCCCCCAGCCGTCAAAGTCCAAAGTTTGATTTTACAGCTCAGCCTCATTTATTGAGCTATGGATCCCCACTCCAGAAAAACACCTTCTCTGACCTACTTGTGCTCACATGCTGTGATCACTCTGAGGGGGAAACACATCCTGTGTAGGCACTTGGGAATTATTTGTCCACACAGCACATGGCAGAGCTCTCCATACACTTGTCCAGTCACCCATTTAAGGACCAACAATTCTGTTTTTTTTCTGTTGCCTCCAGGGCAGTTGTGAGTGTCTGGATAATAAAGTCAGGTATTGATCTCCTAAATACCTGCTGATGTTTTGGGGTGAATGGATGCCAACTGCTTTCCACAGAGGAAGGGATCTTAAAATCATCTCCTTCCAACCCTCTTCCATGGGCAGGGACAACTTCCACTATCCCAGGTTGCTCCAAACCCCGTCCAACCTGGTCTTGGACAATTCCAGGGATGGAGCAGCCACAGCTTCTCTGGGCACCCTGTGCCAGGGGCTCACACCACCCTCTCAGGGAAGGATTTCTTCGGAGTACCCAATTTAACCTGCTCTCTTTCACTTTGAATCCATTCCTCTTTGTCCTGTCAGTCCAGTTCCAGTACTGTCTCCATGGACAAAACCATTTTCCTGTGCTCAAAACTGCAATTTCTGAATCAGCCCAATTCATCAGTAGCGACTGATGGAAATGCAGATATATCCCAGCCTAATATTTCAGTATTCCATCAGGGAAAAAAAACCCCAAAACCTTCCAATGGGTTTCTATATACTTGATTTGGGCATTAATGACTTGCAACATGGCTGTGTGCCTTTACTTTGGAATTGGAAAAAATACTTGCATTGGTTTAGTTCTGTTGTTACAGAAAAGAAAAAAAAAAAAGCTGTTTTGGATCAAACTTTCCAATGAGAAAAATCATTCTGGGAAAAGCAGAAAAAGTGTTATCACTTCAATTATTTATTCTCCTTTTAAGTTTTTAAGTATTGTATTTAATTTAATTTCTTTAAATATCCATGAAAACGAAATGAAGCGTTTAGCTGGCTTTCAGATGAAGGCTTTTATCCACCCTGAGTTCTCCCTTCACCGGATTCCATAAGAACATTTCTTCAAAAGGCTCCATTTAACTGCACAGGGACACTTGAAACAGCTTCCAAATCAAAGACAACCATCCCTTAGTAGATAAAAGCAGAGGCCAAAAGCCTTCCTGGCATCCAGTGAAGCTCCTGCTGGGATCATCTTGTCCCATTATTCTGTTCCATCAGAACAGCCCTTCAGTCTGTGGCCTGGCTGCGAGCATTGCCAATGGAGAGTTTCCTCTTCCACTTTTCCCTCTTTCGGGAGGAGGGATGCAAATATCAAGCAGGATTTGAGATTCATCTTCCCAGCCCTTTTCCCAGCAAAATGATCCCTGCTTTTTGGATCCTGGAAGTCTCACCTGGCTCCCTACACACCCTTCACTGACAGACACGGGGTTGGTAACTTGGGAGAGGCTTTGGAGGGGGAGAGAACCAACTGGATGCCTTAACCTGGGGTTCTACAGCTTTGCTGCGGACAGGGTGGGATGGGATAGGATGGGATTGAATGGGATGGGGCAGCACCAAAACCTTCCTGCTTTCCTGATGATTGAAGAAGAAAAGGGTTAAGGAGAGCAAAAACCCATCCAGGGGGATTTCTCGGTGTGGTGAAAGCACCATGAACAAGGAGAAGATCTCAGCTGCCTGTCCCAGTTCCAGAAATACTTCACAGCCTTGGGGCACCCTCTGCCTTCACCGTGAGGACTGGAGCAATTTTGGCATAGGGGAGGGAGGGCAGTTCAGTCTAAGGACATGGTCACAACGACTTCTCTTGAAGTAATCCAAGGCCTCGAAGAACTTCAAGCTTTCAGTTCCCAAGGAAAAATCAGAAAAATTCCAGTTCAGAGAGGTGGACAACTGTGATTAAACCCACTGAAACACCTCAGCTGGGCTTTCCCAGCCAGGAGGCTGCAAGAGAACCTGCAGAGCTGCTGGAACTCCTGGCTGACTGAACTGTGCTTTGGGAACAGCCATTTCTCTCCCTCCTGAAGGGAAGCTGGAGGAATCCTTGCTCCAGCAGCTGAAGGGCTGGGAAATGGCCAGGACAAGGCTGCTGTGAGGCTGAGGGATGTGGGTTTGCTGGGCAGGGAGGGCTGGGAGTGTTGCCATACCTGAGGTCTGGTTGTCCCAGGTCAGCTCTGCCAGGCACTGGCTGCGCTCCTCCTCGATCTCCTGCATGATGCTGCACTCCGGCCGCGTGCTGGACGCCTGCAGGGAGGGCACAGAAGGGGACAGTGAGCAGAGCCCGTCCTCAGGGAGGCATTCCTGCAGATTCATGGCCTCCAGAGCACGTTGCAGCTCTCCAGGACCATTGCACACTGTCTTGGGTTGCAATGCAGGATGTAACCAGGGGTGTGGATTCTATTATCATCTGCTAAAACTGTGTGGGGAGTGGGGAACTGTTAAAACCAGGTGGGGCAGGGTTCTTTATCTCTTCCAGGACCCATCCTCCCTCCAGGGGATATCTGCTGTTCATGGGCCATCCAGGCTCACTGCAGGGCTGATACAATTCCATCGTCCCATGGAGAGATGCTCCAGCCAGGGGGAGGAGCCCAGCATTCCTACCTGGATCAAACCTGGGATTCTGAACACCAGCACAGCCTGTTTGCACTGGATTCCCAGAGGGAGACCAGACCCATCTCAGCACCACTGGACCTTCAGAGGAAAACTCCACCCTTCTACAGGATCATCTCTGCTCCAACAGAACCACATCTGTGACTGCAGGAGGACTTGACTGGACTGACACCAACACCCTGACCAACAGGGGGTCAGGTTGTGTTCTGACTTTGTCAGTGGTTTTTTGTACTACTGCATTTTTATTTTAATACCCCTAGTAAAGAACTGTTATTCCTATTCCCATATCTTTGCCTAATATCCCCTTAATTTCAAAATTATAATAATTCAGAGGAAGGGGGTTTACATCCTCCATTCCAAAGGAATCTCTGGCTTTCCCAGGCACACACCTGTCTTTCCAAACCAAGACACACAGATGTGCACCCAGCCTTATTTTATGTTTGCTCAAATGAAGGGAGAGAAATACGGAGCCTGCTGAAAAATCAGCATTTCCCTCCATTGCCTTAGGAAAAAAGAAACCCACAACCTATTTTTATTTTTTTTTCTGATGATCAGGAGCAATTCTGCTGCTTTATGCTCTGGAAACCCTTCCTGGCTAACCAACACCACCAGCTATATAGGGCAGGGAGACAGCAGCCTGAATATTCATGCCAGGAGCAGTGGGATCTGTGCTCCGTGGTTTATTCCCTGTCTCCCGGCTCTCACGCTAATTCAAAGCACAACAAACCCCAAATCAAGTAATGGACGGAATCTCTGATGCAGATTAGAAGATCAAGGAGTTAAAAAGCAGAAAATTCCCAGTGACAAGACTTTTCCCCCTCGAGTGGTTTCTCCCCAGTCAGGCCTAATCAAGTTGTGTTTGTAGTACAACAGTGGCCATAAATGTTCAGGTAATTAAGCGTGAACTCCTCAAAACGTGCAATTCATGAACTGCCTCAACCATAAAACGTGGAAATGGTGATTTTTACTCCAGAAAAAGGAGCTGGGAGCTCACACATATCTCAGTGTCCCCTTGTCACCCCAGCTTGGAGGGGACACCTTGTCCATTGCTATGGTCACAAAGTGAGGCTGCTCCAAACCCCATCTCTTTTAAAGGGATTGGGAAGGGCACTCAACAGGGAGAAAAGTTCTCAGAAATCCAGCTGCAAAGAGGTGGAGAGAAGGGAATGATGTGAGGAGAGCTGAGCCTTGGCTTGGGTTTATACTGTCACTGTTAAATGTAATGTGGGGAAAAAACATCAGTGGGGTGAACTTCAGGATCAGATCATGAGGACACAGGAGGAACTTCTGCCAGTAAGAAGTGATTGATTCACTGTCCCCTCTTGAGGGTTTTGGGATAATCGTATATTTTCATCAGAAATAGGCAGAGAAAATAAATTAAAATAATAATAAAAAAAATCTCTTGTCTCATTTTAAAATGCATGAGTTATTGCTCTATTCATATATTTGTCAGTCAAGGTTTTAAGACAAAATGTTCAGCAATCTTTTGAAGGAATAACTGTTTGATGCAAATTTGGGTTAAAATTATTTTATAATTTAACGCATTAAATTAATTTCACCATTTCCTATTAACCTACCCTGCTCTCTTCCCTGTTCCATGCTATGCCTGGTTCAGATTTTAATTTCCTTTGGGTTAGGAATGGGCCTTGATTAGTAGTGTATAAACAACTAATTATGTGGTTTCATAGTCAAATTAAAAATAAATAAAAATACAAACACTAGAAGAAGGGGAATCGTTTGGAGTTGTCTTCATTCTCAAATATTTCTTTTCCCCAAAGGGAAGCAGATCTTTGGAAATTTCATCTTGGCTCATCTGAAATACCATAGATTTATTTTGTTTTGACTTACAGTGCTTCTTGCCATTTTATTTTAACCTTTAAAAAGCACGAGGGGAAGCGTGAGAGATTTGCAGAACACTTGCTGGAAAAATAGAGATTGAAATGTTTTCAAAACATTCTGACTTTTTCAAAGGGAAGTTTTAACTCTCTAGACTTAAACGTTTGCCAAATTCATCTCACATCTATAAATACCTCTGGTTTTCACTTTATAAATTAATTCATACGACTCTAACTTTGATCAGGGCTGGCAAAGCACTCTGTAGTTCTACAATATATCTGAATTTTTTTTCAGGCAGCAGATTTTACACCAAGCCCATTAGCAAGTACTTCACTGGCACTTCTCCCCTTCACTAAAATCTCATGCCTGAATTGGATAATTGTATATTCACCTCAATTGCCCAATATTTACTTTTGAGTAACTGGTTTTATCACCTTTAAAAAAACAAATGAGGCTCTGTTTTAAAAAGCAGGCTTGTGACAGGCTCAGGTAAACTTGAATATACATAGAATCTTTAAAATCTCTCTTTTATTTTTTTTTGCCATACATAAAAGAAAATATATCTATGCCAGGCAAAACACTGAAGATAAGAGCGTCCAGCAGCTAAAATACCAGAATACAGAAGATCTTGGATTTTGTAGTGCTGGTACTGACTTCTTGTGAGCTTTTAGGGAAGGTGGGTGCTGGCAACAACCCCAGGCAGAACTTCAGGCTGAGGGCAGAGGGGTTGGAAAAGGACCTGGGGGTGCTGGTGGCAGCAGCTGAACGTGAGCCCAGGTGTGGGCCCGATATTCCTGGGTCTGAGAGATTTCAGCCTGCTAGCAGCTGATAACTTTTTCCCAAGGAAAAATTTCTCAAGAAAGCATTTTCTCAAAACGACCTTGGCAAACAGCTCTCCTTTCTCAAAATAATCTTTCTCCAGGTGGTGTTTTGCTGTTTCTCTGGTTTAACCCCCGGGATTAGAGAGGTGTCGTTCCTATTCACCAACCATGTTAAGTCTGTATGGGAACACCTTATAAAAGGTAGTGAGAATTAGACAATAAAACCTTTTTTCTATGCTCTTTGCCTTCTGAAATATTTGGAATCGCTCATCTTTCTTTCATGTCCTACAATGACACCCAGGTGTGCCCAGGTGGGCAGGAAGGGCAGGGGCACTTGGATTGGATCAGGAATTGGGTGTCCATAAGGACCAGGGTGGGGATTGTCCCCTGCTGAGGCCACACCTCCAGTCCTGGGGTCAGCTTTGGGCTCCTCATGACAAAAAGGACATTGAGGGGCTGGAGCCTGTCCAGAGAAGGAAACAGAGCTGAGGATGGGTCTGGAGCCCCAGGAGAGCCTGAAGGAATTGGGAAAAGGGCTCAGCCTGGAGAAAAGGAGGCTCAGGGGGGACCTTGTGGCTCTGCACAACTCCCTGACAGGAGGGGACAGCCAAGTGTGGCTCTTCTCCCAGGTGACAAGTGACAGGACGAGAGGGAGCGGCCTCAAGCTGCACCAGGGGATGTTTAGTTTGGATATTAGGGAAAATTTTTTCACTGAAAGGTTTAACCCTGGCACAGGCTGCCCAGGGCAGTGGTTGAGTCACTCTCCTCTGGAGACACTTAAAAGCTGTGTAGATGTGACACGTGGGGACATGGGTTAGTGGTGGCCTTGGCAGTGCTGGGCTAATGACTCCTCCTGATGATCTTGGAGATCTTTCCCAACCTTAATGATTTTATGATTCTATAAACAGAGAGTGGGATGTATCCCAGCTTCTCTGTCAGTGGGACACATCAGCCTCAGTTTTAGCTTAGTCAGAGCTCTATGTTTAGTTTGACCTGATTTTTTACCGTCCCTCTGAGCCCACAGAGAGCCAGCAAACACCAGCTCTGAAGGCTTTCATCCCACTCCACTGCCCGTGGTTGGACGGCTTCAAACTTAAACACCCAGCACTTAACTGGAAAAGGCCAGTGATGTGTGAATTTAATGTCCACAGACCTTTAACTCAATCAAGGTCAACAAACACATCCACACTGGAGGATTTCGAGTTTATGGCTCATTTTGCACATTAACTAAAGGAGTAAATAAATAACTCTATCGCAGCAACGCTCCTTCAACCTCCTCAGTGATAACAGCAACAACTCACATGTCACAGCTGTCACTGACACAGGGTGACAAAGGCAGATGGAATAAAAATAATCCAAAAATATCACAGTTTTAGGTGTCATTAGGACACAGAAAGTGTGTGTGGGGTTTTTGGTGGGTCATCAGGGTGTCTGTTGAGCAAGGGAACAAGTTCAGCTGCCTTAATTCCCCCTCAGGTGGCAAAATGCTCATGGTTGGAATGAGCCCTCAAGATGCGAGTCCTGCCCATCAAAGGGGATATTCCCTGGAGGAAGGCCTAAATAATTATCTTTCTTTTGTCCATTCTTCCTAGAAAAGTTGAATTAGGCTTCATAGACAGCTTTGTACAAACTCACTTTACTATTTCTCCATTCCAGGATTCCTTTTCTTTTTTTTTTTTTTTTCTATGTTGTGTTGTTTGGTTTGGGTTTTTTCCTATGGAAAAGGCAGAGATTTTGGGCTTTGGCCTCTTCCACTGCAATGGGCAACTGGCCACACAGACAAAGGGCTGAGGAGCACATGAATTCACTTTTCCGATCCAGAAAGTAAATATAAAACAAAAAGCATGACAAACTCTGCTTAGCTCTGATGTTAACATCAGAGGGTGAGCTGTAATCCCGTGCCTTGGGAATATCCGTGATGGGTGAAGCTGAAATGTGGTCACCACCCCTCACTGACCCCTCCTGGCGTGCCCAAAACCCCACGCAGAGCTGTGGTGGGTTTGTCAGGGGTCTTCCCACTCATACTCTGATCCCTGAGCAGAAAGATGAAGGGAATGTTTTTTTTCTGGATGTGATTTCTTGCAGCCCTGAGCTCTGCAGCAACTCTCACATAACAAGGAGTTGTAACCAAAGTCTTTATTAATGAGAGTTTTCCTTCCCAACAGATCCTGGGAATTGTTAGGGGATTACTGTGCAGTCTGCTGCTGCAAATAAAGCCTTTGTGTACACTCCTTAATTAAATACGATTCCAAGGGTTGCCACAGACTGAAGGAGCTGCAGAAATGTTTAGTCTCATCTGCAGGGCTCTCTGCTCCTCAGAGACAGGCGGGATCTACAGAAGGAAGGGCTGTGAGCCTCGATGTGTCCCTTTCTCCTGATCCCAGGGTCTTCCTGGGCTCACCTGGAGCTGGAACCTGGAGTCTCCATCCCCCTCTCACCTGGAGTCTCCATCCCTCTCTCACCTGGAGTCTCCATCCCTCTCTCACCTGGAGTCTCCATCCCTCCCTCACCTGGAGTCTCCATCCCTCCCTCACCTGGAGTCTCCATCCCTCCCTCACCTGGAGTCTCCATCCCTCCCTCACCTGGAGTCTCCATCCCTCTCTCACCTGGAGTCTCCATCTCTCCCTCACCTGGAGTCTCCATCCCTCTCTTATCTGGAGTCTCCATCCCTTTCTCACCTGGAGTCTCCATCTCTCCCTCACCTGGAGTCTCCATCTCTCCCTCACCTGGAGTCTCCATCCCTCTCTCACTTGGAGTCTCCATCTCTCTCCCACCTGGAGTCTCCATCCCTTTCCCACCTGGAGTCTCCATCCCTCCCTCACCTGGAGTCTCCATCCCTCCCTCACCTGGAGTCTCCATCCCTCTCTCACCTGGAGTCTCCATCCCTCCCTCACCTGGAGTCTCCATCCCTCTCTCACCTGGAGTCTCCATCCCTCCCTCACCTGGAGTCTTCATCCCTCTCTCACCCGGAGTCTCCCTCTCATGTCTGGATGGAGACTCCAGAGATGAGGACGGGGGTGCCCACAGTGATAACGGGATTTGGAGTCAAACAAAGGGGGAGGAGAACAGAAAAACCTTGAGATGATGAAATCCCAGCCCTCACCCATTTCTGTTCAACCCAGTGAAAGTGGGCATGGGTTCACTTCTCCTTCTCTGAGTGACAATTTCTCACCATCCCCACCTTCCCAAAGCTCCTGTGAAAAAAGGAATGCAAAGAGACAAGGGCAAGTTGCCTTCCTGGAGTTCCTGTAACTTGACTTTGGTCACTGCTCGAGGTGGAGATGAAGTTTCTTAACCCTCCGTCATGTGAACCACAAAGGAAATGAAAGATTTTAGCAGGCAGGTCTTATTTCAAGCATCAGAAATGTAACCTCCCCCTGGCTTTCATCCATACTCATTATTTGCAGGAATGTGGGACTGAAGGAACTTCCCTCAAAACAACCCTGGCTTTGATTTCTTCCGTAACTTCACCCAGCTCTGTCTTAAAACTAGATTTTCAGATTCTTTTTTGGTTTTTTTCCTTTTAAACATCCTCAGGAAAATACAGCTTTACTCCTAAAAACCCTCTGAGTGAGCCAAAAAAAATACAGATCAAGTGTGAAAGTGCAAGAATGAGAAAAGGAAGACACCAAGAATTTTTTTTTTTTCTATAGTGATGGGTGACACATTTTCCAACAATGAGGCTGTCAAAAGCTGCAAAAGCTCTGGTGGTCTGGGGAAAATAAAATTTTAGAACAGGGAGCATTTATGAAGCATTATAATTATTTGTTCCTCTGTAGGACCTTTGTGTAAATCCAAAACCATGTTACAAATGTCGTGACAACGTGGGGAACTAAATTTTAAATATCTGTAATATAGACAGAATGGAAGAGAAATCCAAATTTAAAAGACTCCAAACCTCCTGTGTGCCCTTTGTAGGATCAATCCAGGAGGATTTGCAAACCCAGTGATTTTTAAACAGAGAAAAGTTGTTTTCTCCTGTGACCTCTCTTGTGAATAAATTTCTCTGTCACCAACCACCAGTGAGGGACCATGGGCAGCAGCACGCGTCCCTGGGAGACTTTTCCAAATAAAAGAGGTCCAGGCAAATGCCCAACTCTCCTGACTCCCACTCAGCTGTTCAAACCACTCCACTCCATCTTCCTGCCAGACATAACCCTGCCAATGGCAGATCCATCATTTGAGGAGGAAAGCAGATGTCTTTCCCCAGCCCATCCAAGCAGGCCCTGCCAAACAAAGGCAAACTTGGCCAAATCGACCCAGCAGCTCCCAGCCTTCCTTTAGTCTGATTGTCCCATTTCTGTGGGAGGGGTTGGAATCTCAAGATAAAAAAAGGAGCGTTTTGCACAGGGCTTGGAGAGCCAGAGGGAAAGGGCAGCTGAGCAGCTGTGCTCATTAACTCCTTAGGGACAAGTTCGCAAGTGCCTCTCCTGGAAAAAAAAAAAAAAAAAGAGCTGAATTGAGGTTTTTAAGGAAGAGGTGACAGCCTGGAATTTCAGTTATGACACACAACCTGAGTGAATCCAAATGAGCAGGAGACAGCTCTGATGGCACCTTCTGCTCCTTGCTTTGAATTATCACCTGGAGCAGCCAGAGATGAGTTTCCTCTCCAGGAAGCTCAGAGGGAGGATGTGGATCCAGGCTGGTGCAGGGATAGAGGGATGCTGCAGCATAGAGCTCAGCAGTGCTCAGATCTGCAGTTGCAGGGTACAGAGCAAAGGACTGCAACGTTGCCCTGAGTTTTTTGCCTTCTGTCTTTGTCTCACGCAGCTTCATGCAAACAATGTGTATTTTTAGAATGTTTACATACTTCTCCTCTGAGAGAAGAAATGATTGATGGTGATGTCCACCATCCAAATTGAGAGGTGGAAACCTGAAGTAGCCGATCTCTTGACCTCTGTAAAAATGTATATAATGGAGTCAGATTTTTGAATAAAGTGGAGAAGAGGTTGTTCCCTCTGGTGCTGTGTGCCTGCTTCATCTTTCTGTCGCTGAAGTGGGACACTCCCAGCCTCGACAAACCACATCTAGTGAGCCCCGTCATGTGAGGACTGCAGCCTGGGTCACATCTGGTGATCCCCGGACGTGTGCGGACTGCAGCCTAAACCACACTGCAATATCCCTCATATGGCTGAGCGAAAATAAGAGAGGAACAACAATAATTTTCCCAAAAACAAGGAGGGACAGGGAAGCAAAGGACAGAAAGAAGTGAACTCCACTACCTGGAGTGAAAATTATCTTGTAGTTTTCCCTGAACGACTGACCATTGGCTACTTTTAATTTCCTTTTCCCTTTGGGTCTAAGAAGTCTGGATGAAGGAGGTCTGTTCTTTTTAATAAAAACGTTCCAAAATTTACCCATTCAGCTATTTAAACCTCGTGGATGAAATTCAACTCCATCTGCTCAGTTAATGACAGGAACAGCAGGAATACAAAGGAAATGCAGATCCAGACCTGCCTTGACCCCCAGGGCTCAGGAAGAGGATTTGGGGATCCGTGGGCAAAAATGATGTGTAAACATCTACATCTGTCTTCACACTGACTGTCCTTCCCCACCTGAAGAGAGAGGAGGAGGAACTTTCAGGGCATGAGTCAGTCCAAACTGAAGAAACTGTCTGAAACAGGCAAAAGAAAACTTGCCCTGTACTGCTCCATCTCTGCCAATATCTAAAGTTAAATGAGCCAAACCCCACAGGCCTGGGCTCATCTACACAGAAACATTCCCCTCCAGACAGTCCCATCCTCCCCTGACATTCTCCAAGAGCAGGTGGAGGTGGTACCTGGTGGGATCCCTAAAATGAAGTTGAATGAATACTTGTGAATGCTCTCATTTGTTCACAGGCTGGGTTGTCTTTGGTTTTGGTTTGTTTAATTTTTTTTTCTTTATTTTTTTTCTGTATTTTTTTTTCCCCCAAGATCTATCAACTGTGACATGCTGCTGTTCAGGAAAGGCCCTTGGCTCCAGCAGAACATGCAGGTAACCTGTTAACACTGTCCTGAATTTCTGTTCGTCCAGCCCTGAGTCACCTCCTGAGTAGCCACCTCTTCACTCTGTGCACAGCAAAAAAGTTTCCTAATTCAGATGCAGGCTCAGAAGGGACTGGAAAACTGCAGATCCCAACTTCTGACAGTCTCCAACCATCCAGCTCTGATTCTTTCCCTGGGCAACCACAGAGTGTCCCCACCCAGGCCTGCCTGCCCTCCTCTGCACCCCCTTCACTCCAGCTGTGCCACCTGAGTTTTATTTTCCTCCTCAATCCAACCCTGATGTCTCCCCACAGCAGGTCCACCTCTGGGAACTCAGATCTGGTCAGATGACCCCAAAAAGCTGGAAGGCATTTTGGGTGGGAGGAATGGCAGACGGGGATCCCAAATCCAGCAGGGTTGAGCCTGGCAGGCTGTCCAGAGGAATCCATAAGCTGGCAAGGGGGAGTTCAGTCACAAAATTAGAGCCCCAAGATCAAAGCCCCAGGGAAGTCCCTGAGGTTTCTCCTCACATCCAGTCGTTCCCCAGCCCTCTCCCACTGCCTGGGGTTTGTGCACACACATCACATACACAAAACCTGCGGAAAACAGGACCCCACAGGCCTCCTGCAAGGCTGGATTTTGGGTATTATTTATAACCAGGGGGTTGGATAAAGCAAACTGGGCACTCTCCACTTCTCAGAAAAGCTGCAGCGGTTTGGTTTGAGGAACAACAGTTTTGGTGACAAACACAGGCAGCTCCTGTTCGCTTTTAGGGGAAGTGAAAGCCCTGGGAGTGTCCAGAAATCCAGTGTGAGCCCAGAGTGGCCAGACCACCAGGAAAGGAAGGGCGTGACAGACACCAGGCGTGCCCTGCATCCCTGCTGGAAACACTCAGAGCTGGAGAAGCACCAACTTCACCTGCAGCTCTGGGCCTGTTTGGAGAGGAGGCAAATCCTGTCCACAGCTTCTCACTGGGGTGGTTTGTTTGGTTGGGTGGTTGGTTTTATTGTTGGCTTTGTTTGCATTTTTTGTTTGTTTTTGGTTTTTGGTTTGTTTGTTTTTTGTGGTTTTTTGGTTGTTGTTGTTTTTTTTTTTAATGCACTCAGGTAAGGACAGCAAAGAAAATTGTTACAGAACAGCTTTAAAATTAGAGTGGGTTTTGACTGGATATTAGGAAGGAAATGATTCACTGGTGAGGCCCTGGCACAGGTTCCCCAGGGAATTTGCCCCATCCCTGGAAGTGTCCAAGCCAGACTGGATGGGGCTTGGAGCAGCCTGGGACAGTGGAAGGTTTAATGTCACTATCACATCCTGAAGAGCCACCAGGAGGAAACAGAGACAAGAAAAAGGAAATGCATTAAATAATCCTTCCTTGTGCCATGTTATCCAGCAGCCACCACAGTGCCCTCCCATAACCCAGTCTGGGATAAGGTTTTAACCCTCCTGGCTACCTTCCACATCCTTTATCCAACCAACCTAAGAGAAATTCCAGGGTGATTTTACTATCCATACATCACTTCCATTCCAAGCAAGTGGCCCTAAACAGGGGCCACTTGTTTGTGCCACTATTCAGAGCTTTCCCTGAAGATCCAGGTATGTTCCTGGAACAATCCACGAACACCTCTCATTTCAAAGAATTCTCTCTCAAAGCACCGCTTCCCTACAGAGGGGAGCACAAAAAAAAATACAAAGGTGTTGGCACAAGATGAGTTTGGTTCATACAGACACTGGGGGGAAAAAAAGGAATGTTCCCTCTTGCAGATGGAGCAGAAGAGGTTCAGTCAAGGCTCTGGATGAGCACATTACTCATAAAGGATTTTTGTCAGAGCCCTCTGGTGAATGGTTCTTCACAGATGGTCTGAAGCATCCAGGTGTGCCTTCCAGGAAAAAGGACATGCTGGGATGAGCTCCCAGCCTCGGGACAAAGGAAAAATCATTCTTCCTAAAAATGAAGGAGTCAAGAGGGCCCCAGTGGTTTGGAGCCACTCCAAGCTCAAGAGCTTCTCTGACAAAAATCAGGACAGGGCCACCTCTCCTCCTTTGGCTGAGGAGGGAGGGAAACAAAAGGACAAGTCATTTGTAAAATGAGTGAAGCAGAGCACAACCACAGGGAGCAATGCTGCCACGGAGAAAAAGGATTCACAAAAATTGGCAAAACCACGCAGAGAGCAAATGAAAAGATCCTGCACAGGATGGACACGTGGACAGAGCTGACCCAGAAGGACAGAACATGCTGGAGAACACTGATTGTCCAGGGATCTCCTAGAGGAAAACTCCTGATTGCATTTAAGTTTGCCAGCTTTGAGTTAAGACATTTTTGATAACTCTCCTGTTCCCAGTGACCAGTGCACACAGAGGACATCGTGTATCTGAGCAGCTGCTGAAGAGGGACATCCTCAACAGGACTTAGCAGCCTGACTACAGATTTTAGGAGGAATTTAACAGTCCTGGAGGAGTAAACATTACTGGACTCAGTAAATAAAACTCTGCACTCCCCCTGCACAGTCCTGTGTGCAGGGTCAGTATGAAGACACAGGAATAATTCGAAATAATTCAAAGTACAAAATAATACAAAAACAATTCAAAATAGTCAAAATAATTCAAAATTAAAAATTAATTCACAGGAATTATTCAAAATTTGAATAATTCAAAATTCAAAAAGTGTAGTTCCACTCCCGGTGGCTGAAAAGGAAGTTAAAGCCACAGGTTGAACAGGTTGTAATGTGAGCCTAAGAGCCTGAAACACAGAGGGAAAGGTAACAAATAGGACTTGACACACACTCGGCCACACTGTCTGAACCAGGCACACACAGCCCTTCCACCTGAGGAGAGCCCTGACATCTCCCCAGGAGCCTGAGGGCCACGTTTAAATCCTCTGACAGCTCCCGCCACCTTCCTCACCACGGAGCTCACGGAGGGAGGCTGTGCCAGGGCTGCACCCCCACCACTGACACTTCTGAGCTGGGTGCCAGCTGGGACAGAGGGTCCCAGTGAAGGGTCAGAGGATGTAAATATCCACGTTCCAAACCCAAACAACCCACCAGCAGCATCCATTCCGTTTCAAACACAAAATCATGGAACGGTTTGGGTTGGAAGGGACCTTGAGGATCATCTCATTCCAACCCCCTGCCATGGGCAGGGACACCTTCCACTACCCCAGGTTGCTCCAATTCCCATCCAACCTGACCTTGGACATTTCCAGGGATGGGCCATGGGGAGGCTTGACCAGGAAAGTGTTTTCCAACAGCTTTAAGGAAGCAAGGATCAAACCCTCTTGCTTCCTGCAGGGATTCTCCACCCCAGCTTGGCTGTTGGGTGAGAGCTTTGTTTCCCATCCATCCCCCAACAAAATCAACTTCCAACACCCTCAGACTGTGCACCGGGTTGTGGTGAGCCTGATGTTCAGGAAGAGAATTAATTCTGCTTTATTCCTCCCCGGGCATTTCCTTTTGTCATTCCTTACCTGCTAACAGAACAGATGGGGGAAGAGATTAGAGGGAAGATGTTTCTGCTTTGTCTGGTTGAAAGGGAAAATAAAGAAGAGCACAAATGACACAGAAACTGAGTGCTCTGATGGCAAAACCAAAACTTAGTGGCACAGCATCACCGGACCTCTCTCAGGTGATGCCACTGGTTGTAGATCTCAATGTTTTACAAAGGTAGTGTCCTAAATGTCTTTTGACAGACGGAGAAACCAAAGCAGAAAACCAAAAAAACCCACATAAAACCAACCGAAAAAACCTCCCAAACTCAAAAGAACATAAGGAAACCCCAACCCACAAAAACCCCACCAAAAAACCCACAACAAAACTGTCAGGTTGGTCTTTCTGCCTCCAAAAACTCCTTCCTTATAGAAAAAAATAGACAAAGCAGTAATAACCCTTCCCCTCCCAAAATACTTCACACTCTCTGTTCCCAGAATTTGAATATCTCTAAAAGACCTTTCCATGTGCCAGTGTACATTGATGCCCACATCTGCCAGAGATATGAAATATTGAAATGCTCTCCTCAAAACACCCTGCTCTGCCAGCAAAGAGCCAACAGAAAAAGGGAGAATCCCTGTGGAAAAAGGAGCTGGAAAGAAAAAGAGTTGGGCCCTTTTTCCATGGGAACAAGAGGAAGAGTTCAAGTCTCAGTTTAGGAATGTTGGATACGAGGAAAACAACAGATTAGGCAGTTGGGAAGGTAAAACCTGAGATGGGCACCAGTGATCAGGAGACCTGGGAAGAGGATCTTGGAAAGAAAACAATGTTTAGAGCAGCAGGAGGAGCAGAAAACCTCTGAGCATGGCTAGAATCTCAGCCTGGCTGTCAGGATCAACTCAGCTGAGCAGAAAATGCCTTTGAGCAACAGGGCTAAAAAGAGAACAACAGGAAAAGAAACCGAGAGAGATTACTATGCAAAGAGCTGAAATTCAAGAGAAAGCTAAACATAGCACCAAAAAAAAGGAGAACTCACATGGAGCCCCACCCCAGCTTCTGTTCACTGGCTTCTCCAAAGAGCTGGAGGTGAAAATATAATTTTACTAATGCAAACTGGAGTCGTTAGACATGAAAATGATTTCGCTTGAATAACTGAGAACAACAACAGGGCTGGGTGTGAAGGGGAATGGAAACTGATGTGGGGTGAAAGCCACTCAGACAGGAAAAACGTGCTCAGATGGGATGGTGGGAGTGGCACCATCTGGCTGAAAGTCAACAATAGTAAAGCTCATTTTATATGTAGGAAGGAGAGGGGGGAAAAAAGCTCCAGACAGCTCTCAGCAGGTTAATCTGGGTTAAACACACAAGGCTTTTGAACACAACTGGAGAGAAAGAGTGATGGAAAGTGGCAGCAAATGGAGATGGGGACAAAACAGAAAATGTGGTTTATTGAAGGTAAATCATGGCAATGCCGCTTATAGGGTTGTTTTATAAGGTAATTGTGTGGTTTGGGGTTTTTTTTGGAGGGGGAGAGAGAGATGGAAGTCAGTGGAGTTAAACTTTCTGAACCTCGGTAAAAAGTCTGATTCTGTGCTAAAAGGAGTGACTGCCATAACAATGGGCACAAGGATCAGTAAAACTGGAAGGAAATAAAGGAGATGGTCCAGCAAAGCTGTGGATTCCTCATCCCTGGACGTGTCCAAGGCCAGGTTGGATGGGTTTGGACCAACCTGGGACGCTGGAAGGTGCCCTGCCCATGGCAAGGGGTGGAACCAGCTTTTTTTTAATCACTTGTGTGCACACACCTGAATATGGGCAATCCAAATCTGCCTACAACTAAAGATGGGGCAAACATCTTTAAAAAGGGACAGAGAGGGATAATTTAAAGGATGCTGATGGTGCCTGTGGAGTAATCAGCCCTTTACAGCCACCTCCTCCTTGCTTCAGCAGCCCCTACCTGCCTGGCACCTTTCCATCAGGAGTTGGATCTTTCCTGGCTCCACCCCAGCATCCCTTGGTCACAACAAATCAGGACAGCAATAACACTTGAGAGCTCCCCCAGAAACTACAGTCCTGACTGGAAAGAGAAAAATAAAAAAGGAAAATTAAAAAAAAAAGAGGGAAAAAAAAGGCAACTAAATTCAACTTTGGTTCTGAGGAAGAAAGCACAAAATTAAGGCAAAAAGTTTTTTCTGACTCTCCAAAACTCCTTCAAGTGTGTAAAATTGATTAGTTGAGAGTCAGGCAGCAGCATGCTGAGCAGCAAGGGTATCAGTGAGGAGCACAGGGAACATCTTCCACAGCAGCCACCTCCAGGAGGGAAGCAAAACTGCTGGGAAGAAATCAGCCCAGCCCATTTATGTTTTTCTTCCGTGCCTTTCAAACACTGGCTGTAACATGGGATAACGGAGGAGGAGGAGTGTTGGCCTGCACCCCACACCCCCAGCAGGTGTTTCCAAACAGGGAAAGGTTTGAGACTCACCCCTTGTGTTTTGTGTAAGGCAAAGGACCCAGAAACTTCTTTACCCTTCTCATTGTGATTGGCTCAGCACCGGCACAGGAGCGCGGATTGGGAGAGCGGAACTCAAAGCCTGTTGCTGATCTCATTGGGCCAAGAGCCAAACAACCCACCTGAACTGTAACTGTGTGTCTTTTTCAGAGTGCAGCTACAGCCCTATGAGATCCCAGCCAGCCTCAACAGTGGAGAAACTGCTTGAGAAGAATTCAGGCAGCAATTCAAGCTCACACACCCACACACGTTACCCGCTCGCTCAGCAGAGAGGCAGGAGGATCCCAGCCCCAAATCAATTCCAGCAGGTGTTTATTCCATGTGCCCAAGGTGGATTCCGGATGCCAAAGAGGGGGATCATGTGAATTTTCTCAATTATACAGTGTCTCAGGTTCGGGGGTGGTACAGAGGGGGAAGGCAAGGGGCAAGTGACCATAGGGAAGACAGAAATTGGACACCAGGCCCCATGGGATAAACAATGGGGAAACAGGGAAAGGGGATACCATGGGGGGAGTGATGGACTTGTGAAACCCAGAGAGAAAGAAGATTGAACAGTGTTTGCAAGGATCCATGGGGGAGAAACTGGATGAAATTGATCGTTTGTTACACCTGGGGAGGGGTAATCTTCACTTTTCCAGGGCAAGGCAGTTGGAAATTCCTTTAAGGGCACAAGGGACCCCACACTGAACTATTAAGTACTAAAGAGAAAGAACAAAGAAGCTCCAGGCTTTTCAAGGTGTTGTAGCAAGTATGGGACCTGTCTCTGTGCTGTATTTGGCTTTGCCTTTGTGTTTGTATTATTTTCTTTCTTTATTAAAACCTTTCTGCCTTTTCAAGCCACACTCGATCGTGCCGTGTCACTAATTGATTTTTGCCGCTTCTCTGCAAGGGCTGGACCTTCAGAGGTGTTGGGAACCCCAACAGAGGAGGATTTCAGGTGTC
Source organism: Cyanoderma ruficeps (assembly GCA_008694505.1). Taxonomy (NCBI): domain Eukaryota; kingdom Metazoa; phylum Chordata; class Aves; order Passeriformes; family Timaliidae; genus Cyanoderma; species Cyanoderma ruficeps. The sequence goes on from VZDJ01000046.1 coordinate 1,365,231, forward strand.
CCTGAGAGGTCACCAGGATTTCAGTTCCCAAATGCCTTTCCTTGGCGGGGTGAGGTCAGACTGACACTCAGCTCCTCTGTGGATGCTTTAACAACCCACAGCCCTGCACCAAGTCAGTAAAAGGAGTGATCATTTTTGCTGATGTGGCCTAGGGAACTCCTCACGCTCCCTCAGTGCTTCTGAGCAAAGATCTGTGGCTCTGACAACACAATCCTGAGACAGCCAGGTGCTCTGGGCAGCTGAATGCAAGAGGCTGAGCCCCCCAAAAATTCTCAATCCTTTATTGGTGACACTGTCATTGTCCCCCCATAAACACAACCACGGCCTGATTGTCCCCACTGGAGAGCTGCTGGAAGTTCATCCAACATAACAGCAGAAGTTTTATCAAATACTTAAAGACAAGTTGTGAGTTGTCCCTCAGTTTCATTTTCTAATGAATAAACATCCCCAATTCTTTAATTTTTTTTTTCCTCCACGGCATTTTTCAGACCTTTTATCATTCTTCTGGCCCTGCCTGGACTCCAATTTCAAGTGTTTTTACCCCAGAACACATAGACGTGCTCCAGTTAAAAGTCTGCCAGGGATTATTTGCTTCTTTTCCCTTGACCAAAGCAAAAGTTTGGTTCCAGTTCATTGTTTATCTGAGTTGCAGCCTAACATAGGCAGCAGCCAAAAGTACGAGGGGTTGTCTATGAGCTCAGCCCAACCTCTGTGGAAAACGAACTAAAACAGGCAAAAAACCTCTGAGAAATTCTCATTTTGCAGGTGGAGAAGTACATAGAGCTGGGGAGGACAAAAAGTTCTGTCAGGGACTCAGGGTAATTTTTCCAGGTCCTTTATCTAAGTATTAGTGACATAATGACCTTTCAAGAAAATTAAAATATCAGTGCACCAGATGTACTTTGTGTTGCAGGGTCACAGCTGAACAGGGAAAATGAACTGCAAGGAATAACAACAACCCCAGGGAAAAACAGGAAAACTCCCAGCAAAGGGCATCTCCCTCCGGCTCCTGAAGTGACACCACATATTCCAATAGCTTTTGGATATGGATGCATGTGGAAACAGAAGGGTAAAAATACGGCCTTGCCCTGCAAAATGAAGACCAAATGATAAAAAAAGAAGTTATTAAAAAAACCCTCCATTTCCTCATTTTAGTTCCTCTCCATTCACGCACCCCAGCAGCTCACACGCACATGGGTCAACCTCAGTGAGGATCACCCAGGTTCACAAATTCCTGGGAATTCCTTTTTCAATAAGGACTGTATTGTCTTCAAACATCAGGAAGTTTGGACACTGAAGGAATGAAGGTAACCAGGGGATCACAGAATCTGTCCATGGTGGCTTTACTTTTCTCTGAGGGTTTGTACAGCTGACCAGGACCAGTCATACACCAGACCTTGACACCACAGAACCACAGAGTCATTTAGGTTGGAAAAGGCCTTTAAGGCCATTGAGTCCAACAAGTACTGAGTCTTTCATTAGTAAATTTGTGGGTGACACTAAACTGGGAGCGTGTGGCCATCTGTAGGAAGGCAGGAGGGTTCTGCAGAGAGACCTGGAATGGCTCAATGGATGGGCAGAGTCCAGAAAGATGAAGTTTAATCAGTCCAAATGCCGAGTCCTGCATTTTGGCCACAACAACCCCCTGCAGTGCAATAGGGGACGGTGTGGGTGGACAGTGCCCAGGAGGAAAGGGACCTGGGGGTGCTGGTCAGCAGCCGGCTGGACATGAGGCAGCCGTGTGCCCAGGTGGCCAACAGGGCCAATGGCTCCTGGCCTGGATCAGGAATGGTGTGGCCAGCAGGAGCAGGGAGGTCATTCTGCCCCTGGACTCAGCACTGGTGAGGCCACACCTCGAGTGCTGTGTCCAGTTCTGGGCCCCTCAGTTTAGGATGGACACTGAGTGCTGTGTCCAGTTCTGGGTGTCTCAGTTTAGGATGGACATTGAGTGCTGTGTCCAGTTCTGGGTGTCGCAGTTTAGGATGGACATTGAGTGCTATGTCCAGCTCTGGGTGTCTCAGTTTAGGATGGACATTGAGTGCTGTGTCCAGTTCTGGGTGTTGCAGTTTAGGATGGACATTGAGTGCTGTGTCCAGCTCTGTCCCCTCAGTTTAGGATGGACATTGAGTGTTGTGTCCAGCTCTGTCCCCTCAGTTTAGGATGGACACTGAGTGCTGTGTCCAGCTCTGGGTGTCTCAGTTTAGGATGGACATTGAGACTCTTGAGCACGTCCAGAGGAGGCCATGAGGCTGGTGAGGGGCTGGGAACAGAAACCCTGTGAGGAACGGCTGAGGGAGCTGGGGTTGTTCAGCCTGGAGAAAAGGAGGATCAGAGGTGACCTGATCACTCTCCACAACTCCCTCAAAGGTGGCTGTGCTCAGCTGGGGTTGGTCTCTTTCTCCAGGCAGCAGCTGACAGGAGAGGACACAACCTCAAGCTACACCAAGGGAAATATGGGTTGGATATTAGGAAAAAAGTTTTTTACAGAACGGGTGATAAAGTACTGGAATGGTCTGCCCAGGGAGGTGGTGGAGTCACCATTCCCAGATGTGTTTAAACAAAGACTGGATGTGGCACTCAGGGCCATGGTTTAGTTGAGGTGTTGGGGCTGGGTTGGACTCGATGATCTTGGAGATCTCTTCCAACCTGGTGATTCTGTGTGATTAACCCAGCACTGTGATATCCACCACCAAACCATGTCCCCGTGGCACCTGAGGAGCAACCAGAGTAAGATCTTCCCCTGCAATCCCCAGCCAGCAGCAATGTCCTGTCAGGATTTTAATTCAGGATGCAACTGAAACAAGGTGACACCTTCAAGGTCTCATGATGGATGACTCACAATGAATCCAGCCAAGTTTACCCATCCAAGAAGGACAAATCTTGTGGCTCCACAATGGTGTGGACTGGGCCATGGTTGAGGGGTAGAGTTGGCAGAGTTAAGGGTTGGGCTCAATTATCTTTGATGTCTTTTCCAATCTAAACATTTCATGATTCTGTGGATGCAGGGGTGAAATTGCACAAGCAGATTAAAAACTTTAAAACTCCTTCTGCAACGGCTTGAGCTGCCATCAAAGTTTCTAATCACAAAATGCCTTAGAGGAAATAACCACAAAACTCATCCTAAAGGATTAAGGTGCTTCATTAAAGAATAAAAACAATAACAATTAAGAATTCCAGCCCCTCTTCCCTCCAGAGTTTAACCTTGAGCAGAGTTTCTCAGCCACATCACGCACTCCTGGAAATCCCAGATTTCCCACAGAAGGCATCCATCACAAGAACATTTCATGCATGGACATGAAACAAACACAGCCCAAGAATTTTCTAAAAACATTAACTGACTAAACCCAGCCAAGTTCCTAAGCTGCCATCCATGCCCCATGAAGAGGAATATGTTCTATAAACACAGAGGTATCTCCACAAACAGTGATTCCAAACAGGAGATCCCCCTTTTGCCTGTGTTCTGCCGACTGAAAGCTGAATTTAATATACAGCACATTCTTTTTTCTTCTCTGGGTTTATCAGTCGTACCAAGTGTAAATCTGTTAATGAAACTGCACTTAAATTGTTCATTATAACATTAAAACCACCCCCCTGTGAAATGAATGAGGTTCCCCCTCTCAGGTCCTCTCTGTGGACTGTAGGAAATTTCCCTGTGCTGATTAGAGTGTTTACTAAAGTCGGGTTTTGAGTAAACAATTCTTGTAGGGGATTGATCACTGCTCTGCCGTGCTCTGCTCTGTTGACCCTCTTCACTTTCCAGGGAACACCCTCCCCACGATGCCATTAGGATGATATTATCCTATTTCTGCCAAATTGCCATCCCTGTCTTCCAGAAAGCAACACCAGAATGTTGCAGGAGCCTGTCAAAATATCCCTGCTGTCCCCAAAAATGATGCTTGTGTAATAAACCCATCTTCCTCTCGCCATCTCTGCATCCTGACAAAAAATTTCCTCCTCCTGATGACCAGGCACCAGCTTGAGGATGGGGGACCTCCTTTCCTTCACCACCTCCTCTGGCCTGTTTATGAAATCATGGAATCATGGAATGGTTTGGGTTGGAAGGGACCTTAAAACTCTTCTCATTCCAACCCGTCATGGGCAGGGACACCTTCCACCAGACCAGGTTATTTTTTGCACACATCTTCTCCTGGCAGGATGGTGGTGACCCAATCCAGACACAGTTTCCCGAAGGAAATGATTAACTTGGAGTAAAAAAACTTCATCCCAGCTCAATCATGAATTAAAAAGGGGAGAAGCGGAAGTGAAAATAAAGAAGTGAACCAACAGCCCAGTGTTTACTAAACTAAGGCAAATAGAGATGAAGAAATACAAACAAAGCATCATGGAGTTTAGAAGCTTTACATGAGAACCTGAAGACATCAGCAAAACTCTGCAGCTGGTAAAGATAAGAGAGTAATGAGAAGTTAATATTTTTAGTTGTTTTTATTTCTTTTTTAATTTGATTTGTTTTGAGTTTCATCTCCTTGGAGTTTTTTGGGTTTGGATTTTTTTTTTTTTTAACAAAAACATTACAAAAACCAAAATCTTACAGCCTGTGCACTCCAGCAGAGGAAAGTTCAACATGTAATAATTTTGATCTGTATTTGGAAAGCAGCAGGGCAGCACGCATGGCTCTGATGATGATGGAGAAGCTCTTTCCAGCTCATTAGTAACAGAAGCAGATGTTAAACAGCATCCACGAGAGATAAACATTTAAAATTAGCAGGCCTGAATAACTTGCACCTAAGAGCATTTGTAAAAGCTGGCCGAGAAGATCTGTTTGAACTCTGCCAGACGCAGAACTGGACTGGACAAAGAACAGACTCAGTCAGACCTCCAGTGGGGCAGCCCAAATTTTGGGAAAGAAATTCTGTGGCAGGGAATTCTGGGGACTAAAAGAGGTAAATAATTCCACATGAACTCCCAGTGTGGGCTGCTGGGAAAAGGCAAACACGAGTGTTTGCTGGATAAACTGAGCAGAGAGGAAGGACCAGGAGAAAATTCTCCTTTTTTCACATGGCTCTGGGAAGATCCGTCCCATGACACCACGCCAAGAGTTTTAAAAGGCCAATAAAAACCAAAGAGGGTGTGGAAAGGAAGCACAAAAGGAAGTGGAGGAGCTCTGCATCCTTCTGGATGCCCTCAGGTAATCTCAGTAGCCACTGGGAGCATGTTCAAGCCACTTAACCAGGTGTTGAATGTGCTCAGAGGCCCTTTGCTATCAGAGAACAGAGTAAAGTGCAACGGGACATGAACTGAAAACCTTTGAAAATCCATAACCCTCTCCAGATTATGTCCAATAATAGCAAGGGCCAGGGGAAATGTGTTGGGCTGCCTGTCTCAGCCCCTTAAAAAGAAGAGTTCAGCAGAGCATGAGTTACATTTTATCAGAAACAGGTTGTTGGACTGGACTTACTGGAGGTAACTGGTGAAAATCAGCTGCTTTTAATAACTTGCCAAATAAAATAATCTATCCTTCCCATCAGGGATTACTCTGATCTTAATATAGCTCCAACTGCACTGACTTCCTGGGTTTTAATGTCAGATTTTGGCCCAGGCACTGAGATGTTACATTTTCCTTGGACTTTCCCAAGTAGCTGCTGGCTTCCACTCATGAAAGCCCACTTGCTCTTGTTTGGACAAAAAGCACGTTTAAAAAATGAAATTTCAATAATGTTCTTCACTGCAAGAGGAGGAAATGCTGCTCAGATGTCCTTGGAAACTCCACTTTAAGGACTCTTCTCTTTGATTAACACCTTTGGGTTGGAAAAAGCCAGGTCAAGTCTAACTATCCATGTCATGGAGCGTGAAGAGGCAAAAAAAAAAAATATGTTGATCCTGCTGGAGCCACAGGAGCTGTCAGTTCCCAAAGTTTCATCAGGAAACTTGCAGTATTCTCTTTTTTTTCCATGGTCAGTACATCCTGGTTTAGTGGAAGGTGCCCCTGCCAGGAGGAGGAGTTTGGAATGGGATGAACTTTAAGATCCCTTCCCACCAAAGCCATTCCATGATTCCGTGATCCCAACCAAGAGAGGAGCAGCAGCAGCAGCCTTCAGGTCAACTTGGTGGCACAGAGAAGAAAGATGTCCAACCTCTGCAATCCAGCTGATAAATAAATGAGAAATTAAACCTTTTTTTTTTTTTCCTGAATAATTTCATGGTTTTTGCTGCTGGTTTTGCTGGTTTTTGGGGTTGCCAAAAGTGACCAGGAGCTATTGGTATTTCACCAGTGCAGACCAGTGACATCGAGCTGGTCCCTGGGCATGCAGGAATAGACAGAGGAATTGCACCCCAAGGCAGAATTCCTTTGCCTGAAGTTTGCTGCTCAAGTCCCAGGTGAAATTCTCAAGAGTTGGGAGAGCCCGTGGTCCAAGAAAAGGTGTCTGAGGGACCTGTCCCCTCTGCGGCCCTCAGGTTCCTGGACTGGCACAAGGCCCCACCTGGAGGCAGAGAAATCCAACCTCAAAGCTCCAGTGACCACAAAAACAGAGTTTGACATCTTGAGCTGCAATCCAGTCCCACCCTGGGGATGTTTTGTACAGGACAAAAGGAGGGTCTGATCCTTCTCTTACAAGTAATGAAGGATGCTTGGAGTCTCCCTGTCTTCTGCATAACATCTCCCTCTGTTCCATGTGAGGGAGAAAGAAATCCATTCTGAATGAAGGAGATGTGATGCAATTCCAGGGAAGAGACACCGTTCCCACTCTTTTTTTTTTTGGCTGTTTTTTGTTCTTCAAAGCAAGAACATCCATGTCATCACTTCTGGGCTTGCTGGACCCCACCGACCCAGCCTGGGGCTGGGGACACAGTGAACTCCGGCTGCATCTGCCCCTCAGGAACTATTTGGATGTTACAAAAGGGAATGGATTGTGCAATCCCTGTGCCTGCAGATGTGCCATGGGATCTCACTTTAACCCTCTTGCTGTCTGAGGTGCCCCATCACAAAAAAGAGGATTGCACTGCACGTGGTTTATCAGACTCAGCTGGGTCTTAACCTGGGACCTTAAAAACATCTTCAGGGCTGGGATTTCACAACCCACATGATTTTACTCTTCTGGAAGAGTTCAACCTTTTCCCTGAGGATCCCCAGAGCTGGAAATGCCTTTTGGTGGCACAAGCTCACACTGGCACAACAGAGGTTGGTCCAGCAAGGGAAGATCTTCCAGACAAGAAGGAAAACCATGTTTAAGGTCAGGAGTCCTTCAGAAACTCTTCCCAGCTCCACAGCCCACCAGCCAGACCAGGGAAAAATGAGGATTTTCTGTTCCACGGCCTGTGCTTTGCCCACTGCAGTGAACATTGTGTTCACCATCATCTGGTTCCTATAATTAACTTCCCTTACTGGGTTTCCTGCCCTCGGGGTTTCCTTCCTGCCCAGAACATCCCATTCCCAGCCCCGCACACGTTAGTGAGGACCAGTTTTTGTAGGTGAGAATTTAGGGCACTTTTAAACCACAGCCAAACCAGCACCAGGATCCAGCAGTGCCTCGTGCATCTCTCACAGGTTTATCAGGCTGTGAGCATTTTTGGGGAGAAATTGGCTCCTCCGAGTGTGGAAATGCAGCTTTTCCCCCTTAATTTCACTCCTAAATTCCCATGTTTGGGCTTCAGGGAATCACACAGAAGGCACAGGAGCAGCAGGACAGGGTGAAGAAAGAGAAGAAGCAACAAAGCCTAAACCCGGAAATCTAAACAACAAAGCCTAAAACCAAAACCCAAAAGCCTGAAATCATTAGTGCCTTTTTACCAGGCCGTGTGTGCTAATGTAAAGCCTGTTATTGCTGTAATTATAGCTGTGCTTACTGTGCTGGTAATGGATGTGCTCTCCGTGCCCACAGGGCTGCAGGCAGGGAAGGAACTTTCTCCTTCCACAGCTTTCCCAACCTGGGCATGGAGCCATCCATCCACGGCTCCCAGCACGCCCGGAACTGAGCCTTGCAAAGAACTTGAGGAAAATCAAACTCAGCAGCCCCATCCCACCGATTTACAGTGACACTCCAGGCCATGGTTGTGGTTATACAGCCTGGAAATATTCTTGTGGGTGAATAAACAAAATAAGTGATTTTTTTTATTATTATTTTATTCTTTTTTTTTAAATCTGCAAGAGCTTTGGGAGTTATGGATTGAGTTTATAGCCATCACCTTGCTGTATTTCTGCTCTTTTCTGTATATCAGCCTTTGGGGGAGATTTGTGTCATTCGTCTCCTCCATGACACGAGTTGATATCAAACAGTTTTTTTCTGGAGGTATTTGACAGCAACATCTCATGCCACAGCTAAACCTGGACCAGGTGAGACTGAGCAATGTAAAGAGCAAAAGAACATCTTTGTTTTCTCCTAGGTGAACACACATTTTCCACCAAGCATGCCCAGAAACCCTCTGGATTCAGCTGAGCACCAGCTCCAGGCTTTGCTCCACAAAATTAAATACAGGGTAGGAAACAGAGGGAAGTGCTTTTCCCAGCATCAAAGTACAGCAAAATGTGCAGATCTTCTGTGAAAAGCCTTCATTTAGAACCAAAAAAACCCAAGGTTGGCTCCCCAGGGTGCAGCATCCCCCTGGGCTGGCACAAAGATCTCCTTAACATGTGGAGTCAGAGCAGGGATGTCTTAAAGATGGGAGAGAAGAAAAAAAACCAAAATCACATTTCTTCTGGGAAGCAGGGAAATTATCCCTGACCTGGGATCCAAGCCACTGTGGATTAAAACTCTTTGGAATAAGAGGACAATCACACTTTTTTTTTCTCCTTATGCACAAAGCAATTTGCCTCTTCAATGGCATAAGAATTAAATCCAGCTAGAATGGCTTTTTAATTAAAATCATACTTCGCTTATCAGAGTGAGAGCACTTAACTGATTACAAAGGGAATGTGGCAAACTCTGGCATCCCATTCCCCATTCCCCAAGCCAGGCTGTGCCTCAAACTCCCTGTGCTAAACCCTGTGTTACCCTTTGCAGACTACCCCACCTGAGCTCTCCTCACCCCATTTATCAGAAAAAGTCACGTAGGACACACAGAGTGTCTGTAAAAGCTGAGACAAAAGCTCGTTCCCTGAATCTGCTGGAGTTCAGTTTGTTGAATCCTGGGAATTTCCTAAGCTAAGAATCTCCCTTCACTGAATTTCATCTCCTTGGCTGTGTTATTATATTTGTAGAAGACTGAAACGTTTCTCACTGTCCTGGAAGGGCCCTGGGGCCAAAGGCTGAACCCATTCCTGGCAGATTCTTCCCACTCCAGTGGTTGAGGAGCCTTTTATTCCCAAGCATCATCACCCACACTTGCTGCCAGAATCCCCTTCCTTCACCACAAAATTCCCAGCTCAGGATATGGACAAGGGTGGGTCACAGCTCCCTCAAGGTGTTCCTGAGGAACACCCCACATCTCTGGGGTCACTGAGATGTGCTGCCTGTGCCACACGTGGGTCTCAGCCCCCCAGAGCTGTTCCTGTCACAAATTCCAGGTGCATTTCCTTAGGAATCCTTAGATAGGGTGAGAGGGTTGTAGGAGGGCTGGGAATGTTGTTGAGATAAGGATTAAGGGAATTCCTAGAAGGGATGGGCTTGAAATTGTTGAAAGAAGCTTAAGCTCATGGTCAGGTTCAGGGAGTGGTGTTTGAGGTTGTGGGGGTTTTGCTGGATGGAGGGTTTGTGGATAAGGATGAGAGGAGTTTAGGCTGGATGATCAGGGAGAAGGTAAGTCACGAAACAAGCATGATAAAAAGATCAAGGGTTTGGGTTTAGTTGGGGCACGTCATTAATGAGGGGGTAAATCCTCTTTCTCTAGCTTAAAAGGCTAGTGCTGCTTCATGGCTCCTTAATGATTGGGATCACAAAAATCACAGAATGACCAGGTTGGAAGAGACCTCCAAGATCATTGAGTCCAACCCAGCCCCAACACCTCAACTAAACCTCAAATGCCACCGAGTGCCACATCCAGTCTTTGTTTAAACACACCCAGGGATGGTGACTCCACCATCTCCCTGGGCAGACCATTCCAGTGCTTTATCACTTCTTCCGTGAAAAAACTTTTTCCTAACATCCAACTGATTCTTCCCTTGGTGCAGCCTGAGGCTGTGTCCCCTCCTTCTGTCAGCTGCTGCCTGGAGAAAGAGACCAACCCCAGCTGAGCACAGCCACCTTTGAGGGAGTTGTGGAGAGTGATCAGGTCACCTCTGAGTCTCCTTTTCTCCAGGATGAACAATCCCAGCTCCCTCAGCCGTTCCTCATATGGATGGTAATAAGGAGGATCAGCTCTCAAAGTCAGCAAGCACGGTGGATTCTACCACAGTTGACATGAAGCTGTGGTTGGATCCGCAGATTTCTGAGCATTGTCTGTAGAAGATTCCGGGTCCGATGGGGAGGAAATGAGGTTTGGTTGAGGTGTCCTGGAATTGTGTTGGTTTTCCACACCAAGGCCAGGACCAGCTCATGAATGGGGTAATGCCGTGGGAAGGCTGAGCGGGAACAGAGACTGGACAGAGCTGGGGAATAAAGTAGATATTTATCAAAAGGCCTTTAAGGACACACCTTGGGCAGGACAAGAGCCTGGCCAGGGCTACACCCAAGGTGGACCCAAAACGGTCACAAAATGGACCCAAAATGGTCACAACATGGACCCCCAGTCACAAGGTCTGACACTTTGATAAGTTTTGGTCCATTTGCATCTTGGGGTTGAGTTGTCCAATCCCAGCTCCAGGTGATGCAGTCCCATCCTTCTTGTTTTCTCCCTCCAGCCACCGTTGTTGGTGCTTTGGGGCCTGAAAACTTGTCCCAGTTGTCCTTGGTGTGCAGCAGGAAAAGGATTTGTTTTGTGTCCCTGCTGTGTGCAGAGAGCTGAGTGAGACTGGATGGGAGCTCAGAGCTGCCCCCCTGGGCTCCACAGAACATGGAATACATGGAAATAAAACTTAAGATATCAGGAATACACTGCCAGCAGCGATAATGACTCGAACTGTAGATCCTGTTGGAACAGCAACACCAGGGTCAGCTCCCAGGAGATGGAAATATCCTATGGTAGATCTGCTGTGGGTGTTGTGTAGGAGTCAGACTGAGGTCTTTGCAGTCAGTGTCCTCATAGGGTCAATATCATTGGTGACCGATGGCTTTTAGGGTTAGGTCGGGTTCGTTGGTTTTGTCCATCATGTAGAGGATCCGTAGGGAGGGGAGGGCGGGTATAATTAGGGCCATGGCTGGGAGGATCGCTCAGATGATCAGCTCCATCTCTTGTGCATCGACTTCATGACAGGTTTTCTGTGAGTGTAAGAGCTGGAAGGTAAAGAACTGGGCTGCAGGTGGGTGACCATTCGGGCGTGGTCATGGAATTCTACGAGTTCTTCTGTAACAGGTGATGAGGCGTCCTGGAAACGGAATTGTGAGTGGTTGGCCAGATTTGGGTGTTGAGGTGTTCTGGGTTTTCACCTGTGATCAATCCTGCAGTGGGACCCTCCATGGCACAGCCAGGCCCATGTCAGTGGAGCTCAGCTGATTTATCCTGGCCAGGGCGGTGGCTGCAGGGCAGGATTTTCCCAAGCACAGCCAGGAGTTAAATTCCTGAGGGTCCAGTGAATATGTGACTGAATTCCTCAGGGCTTTTATCTCCCTGTGTCCTTTGCCAGCTCCTCCTAGGGGAAGGGATGCTGGGGGAGATGCTGGACCCTGAGGTCTTGGACTTGTGCTGTTTGCAGTGATCCTTTGGGAATTCCCTTGAAATAGCACTGCCACAGGAACTCAGCAGCACTTTCCTTGCAGACAGCAAGGAGAACAGATGCTACTTCCATCAGGAAAGACACAATTTTTCAGCTCCAGTAAAATTATTTCAGCCACAAGGTGCTGATTTAGGCTGAATTGACCATCTCCCCGTCAAACCCAAGAGCACACATATTCCTCTTCACGTGTCTCCCACATAATGAAGAAAACACAGCTTTTCCCTCCCACTCCTCCTGCCCTCTCCCTCCTGACACCCAGGAGTGCTGCTTTCCATGACTCCACTTAAATGCCACCATTCTGCAGGGAAACATAACCCACGGATAAACCCCACAGGAGACCTCAGTGGCCAGAACTTCTTAGATTCCCAAATACTTTTAAACCACTTTAGCCAAGTATTACATTTCTAACCCTGAAAACGTTCTTTCCCAAAGAAGTCTGCTGCTGCTGAAGGGAGTTAGAGAGGCCCAGACTCCAAGGCTGAAATTGAAACTGATAATTGTGATAGAACTTTCAAAAGTGAAACTCTTCCACTATCTGATCTGTGGCACAGGTCATGATCCCTTCTCTGAGTGGGTCGGACTGACAGCCTGAGAATCAGGAAAGTGGCATTTCCCTCCTTCCCAAAAATGGCTCTGCCATCAGTTAAAGACGTGGCACATCCTGGCCATTCTTTGGCCTGAAAAGAAAGTTTTAAAACAAGATTTTTCCTTTATTTATTCACCCTCCTGTTAAGAAAAAATAACTTAGGACTTCTGAACATATCCAGTTTCTTGATGGGAAGTAAAGGGGGAAAGGATATTCTGTTTTTTCTTCCTCATTGACTAAGAATGAAAATCCCCAAGGATAAATCCCTTCATCTCCTCTTAACTTTACAAAATGACACACCTTGCTGAGATTATTCCTCAAGTGAAAGGTTAGTTTTTTTGTTAAGGGAAAATACCTTTGTAGGACAAAGAGTCAGCAAGGTCTAAGGTGAAGAGACCACTCACCAATCTTTATATCTTGGCCTTAAGATCAATTAAATCTCATTTCCCAGTACCCACAAGCACCAATCTCAGAGGGCAGCTCTGGTCACTCACTGGTGAGCTCTGCAGAATTTTGATGGGTCTCCCACTGCAGACCTCACTGTTGGGGTACGAATTCAATTTTAGGTTTCTGTCCCTCCTGCCCCTTGTAAGCAGCTGATGTCCCTGTGCGTGTGGGGCTGGAGGTGGTCTCTGCATCTTTTCTGGTGCGAAGCACAATTTTTAATTTTGCTGCTGTTATTTTAGCACAGTGTGAAGAGTCTGGGTGAGACTCTCTATTACTCGTATGAGAACAATCAAAAATATTAATCTTCCTCTTCGTTCCAGTTATTTTCCAGGGAACAGACCACATCTGCTGGGTGAAACACCATGCTGGGACTGTCCCCCAGCCCCTGTGTCACCACTGAGCACGTGGCTTGCACCATCCTGATGGAAACCATTCCCTGGCTCTGCTCCCTAACAAAACACTCCTTTCCCTTCATGGCCACGATCCCCAGGCCGGCACGGGAAGGCCTGAGGCTGCTGTGGATGGACCCCTCAAAACAAGAGGTGATTTTGGGAGAGGGCAGCGAGCCCTGGAGCAAAGCTGTCCAGCTGTCTTGGAGCTTCTGCCACACAGACACATCCCCAGCGTGTCCACACACACACAAATTCCAAAATAAAGAGCCCAGAGGAAGATGGTTGAAAGGGAAATCATCAGTGAGACCCTTCCCCCAGGGATCTGACAAATCCACAACGCTGGTGGGACTGGACTCTGAGGAGACACCATTGAAGTCTCCCAGTACTTAAAGGAGGTTTATAAAAAAGAGCCAGAACAATTTTTCACATGGGCAGATACACCTTGGGCAGGACAAGAGCCTGGCCAGGGCTACGTCCAAGGTGGACCCAAAATGGTCACAAAATGGACACAAAATGGTCACAAAATGGACCCCCAGTCACAAGATCTCACACTTTGATAAGTTTTGGTCCATTTGCATCTTGGGGTTGAATTGTCCAATCCCAGGTCCAGGTGATGCAGTCCCATCCTTCTTGTTTTCTCCCTTCATTAATACATACAGGACAGGGGAGTGGTTCTGAACTAAGAGGAGAGATTTATTAGATGTCAAGAAGAAATTCTCCACTGTGAGAATGGTGAAACACTGGCACAGGGTGCCCAGAGGATCTGTGGCTGCCTCTGGATCCCTGGAAGTGTCCACAGCCAGGTTGGACAGGACTTGGAGCACCCTGGGACAGTGGAAGGTGTCCCTGCCCATGGCAGGGGGTGGGATGGGATGATTTTAAGCTCCTTTCCAAGCCAAGCCACTCCATGACTCCGTGATGATTACACAAACCCCTTGAGAGATCCTGCCCACCTCTCAACAAACCACACTGGATTTCTACACTGGATTTTAATTTCTAAACCAGAAGAAATGTTCCTCTATGACCCGTCCCCATCTCCTACTCTCACCTGGCTGAAAGACAAGCACAGAAACAGCTCCAAGCTTTACCTGGTTCCCATTCCTGCACTGCCGGGTGGATCCATAACTGCACTAATGTTTTCCTCCTGCTAAAGTTGGTTCTGCCTTGGTCAGGTTTTCCTGACAGGAGGGCAGGAGGGTGAGCACAGCACAGGGAACAGGATCATAACTCACTCCCTGACTGCTGCAAACCTTCCCACACCCAGCTAAGTCCAATCCCACCGAGTACACAACCCTCCTGCACCAGCACTGGCCCTTCACTTTAGAATCATAAAATCCCTAAAGTTGGGAAAGGCCTCTGAGATCATTGAATCCAACCATAAAATCAGCACTGCCATGCCCACTACTAAACCATGGCCCCAAACACCACCTTTACACCTTTTTTTGGACACATTCAGGGAAGGTGATTCCACCTCCAACAGGAGCAGCCTGTTCCAAAGCTTGACAACACGTTCAGAGAGGAAATATTTCCTAACACTTCCATGAAGAAAAAGACGCTTCCATTCCTTGATGTCATCACGAGTCCACGTGTGTAGGGGGTGAGCACATCATCCCCATGACATCAATTAGCAAAGCTAATCTAGTCAAACATTAATTACAACGCCTTTAGGATGTCAGAAAAAAAAAAATTTGAAAAGAAACAAGGCAAAAGTAAATCTCATTTCCAGGTTGGGTTTTAGGCATTCTGCCACAAGACCACCCCCAGCAAAAAATTCATTCCAGAGTCTGGAACTGAGCTGAGATTCCCAGCTTCATCCTGCACTCTCCATCTGTAGCTGAATTTATTGGTTCATCTCCTTCTCCTGCTGGTTGCCCCAGTGGATGCTGTTCCTTGCCTGTTTTTTCCCCAGGCTACTCTGCAAGGGAAATCAGCGTTTATTTTTAGGCCCATTGCTCTCTGACTGCTTGGGCTCTCCTCCCAGGGCTGCAATATATATTTAATACTTGTTTTCAGAGCTGACAGCCCAGGAAGTTTGAGTGGTGAACTGGCACACACGAGAAATCATCATAAAAGAGAAGGGCATCAACCTGCCAAGCATTTTAACTCCTCTTCTGGAAAGAGAGACTTGACTCCTCAGCAGTCCCTTGGTGGGGAAGGAAGCAAGAACCAAAGACACGGTCGCTGTTTGATGAGGATGATGATGGTGATGATGACAGCTTCACCGTGCAAGAACAAATCCTGTCAGATCTGCAGCAGAGAGGAACAGGAGGGGGATACACGATTTGGGCAATTTGAAGAGGAAAAAAAAAAAAAGTCCACGCTGGAAAAAGGCAGTGCAGGAGAGAGAAGTGCACCTGGGCTGCTCAGCATTCCCAGCACAGGGAATGGCCTGGGGAGTGCTGGAGCTCTGGGAGGCTCCTGGACAGGAGTGTCCGGTTCTGGGCCCTCAGTTTAGGAAGGATGTTGAGATGCTTGAGCACATCCAGAGGAGGCAACAAGGCTGGTGAAGGACTTGGAAAACAAGTCAAACGAAGAACAACTAAAGGAGCTGGGATTGTTTATCCTGGAGAAAAGGAGACTCAGGGGTGACCTGATCACTCTCTACAACTCCCTCAAAGGTGGCTGTGCTCAGCTGGGGTTGGTCTCTTTCTCCAGGAAGCAGCTGACAGAAGGAGAGGACACAGCCTCAAGCTGCACCAAGGGAAATATGGGTTGGATATTAGGAAGAAGTTTTTCACGGAAAAAGTGATAAAGCACTGGAATGGTCTGCCTGGGGAGGTGGTGGAGTCACCATCCCTGGGTGTGTTTGAACAAAGACTGGATGTGGCACTTGGTGCCATTTGAGGTTTAGTTGAGGTGTTGGGGCTGGATTGGACTTGATGATCTTTCCAACCTGCACATTCTGTGATTCTGTGATTCTGTGACCCAGGTGTGATCAGCAGAGCTTGGGGTCATCCCACACGAGGGATTCAGCTCAGATTTGGGATCATTCCCCAAAGGCTCTGCTTCCTGGCCCCTCTGCAGCTGGGGGGGGTTCAGGACTCCTGCCCATGGCTCATCACACCCTCCATCCTTCTCCCTCACCCCCGTGTCCCCAGGCAATTCCCTGCTGGGATCACAGCTCCTGGCCAGGCCCTGAGCTCTCCACCACAGCCTGCAACAGTCCCAGGGATTCTTTTCCCTTCCCTTCCCTTGTCCCTTTCCAAGGAGCAGGGACAGTGCTCTTGAGCTGCATGAGGGGTCTTCCCTTCAGGGAAACACAACTTTTCCTCAGCCCCTCACTTTACTCTTCTTCCACAACTCGACTGAATGTTTTTGGAAGATGCCCCCTCAATAAATCCTGCCTTTGTTTCACCTCCCTGCAACAACAACACTCAGCAAACAAATGTGCAGACAACCAAAGCTTCAGCTTTATAGCTGGGTTTAAAAAATGTTTCCAGATATTTTCTTGGTCCCTTAAGGCATTTCTGAGGCTCAGACCAGGTAGACCCATGGCAGTGATCTCCAACTCTGATTTCCTTTTCTGTCTACAAAACCATCAGGGCTTGGCTAACACAGTTTAACCAGAGATATCTGGCTCTGGGAACAGCTTTCCAGTGAAAGCAGCACAGCAAAAAGGCGGATTTTAAGAAAACGAAGGTAAATAACTGTATGGTTAAAACGGGAGCCCCGTGTTGGCAGAGAATTTAAGGGGACAGAAAATTTGTTCCTGTTTTATATCCCCAAGTTTGTAAGGTCCAAATGAAAACAAGCAGCTGAGGTGGAAGGCACGAATGCACACACCAACACGAGGAGTGCCTTCCTCGTGGTGTGTAAATTTAATTATTGTGTGGGTCACGCACCCTCAGCCCCTGGCAGACACCAATGAATGATCTCCAAAAGAAGCAGGGACCAAGATGAATGGATCACTAAAAGCAACATCTCAAACCAGAGTTTTATTAAGTGCTCTTACGGCCGTGATTGACTGCTGATATATGACACATGGTATTTTTTATTAGACTGACTAGCACAGCTAGAGGCAGAAAAAAAGCTTTTAAGGCTCTTTGCCCCTGGAACAAAGTGAGGAAACTTCCAGCCCCGCATTTCATGGGTCTAAAAAAAAAACTGTTCTGAGTTCTGTCAGGTTGGTTAATTAAAGAAATAAAAATAATACAGAAATAAAGAGAAATAAAGAGAAATAAAGAGAAACAAAGAGAAACAAAGAGAAATAAAGAGAAATAAAGAGAAATAAAGAGAAACAAAGAGAAATAAAGAGAAACAAAGAGAAATAAAGAGAAATAAAGAGAAATAAAGAGAAATAAAGAGAAACAAAGAGAAATAAAGAGAAACAAAGAGAAATAAAGAGAAACAAAGAGAAACAAAGAGAAATAAAGAGAAATAAGGAGCTTTGTGGGGCTGGGGGATGTGAAGAGTTATCACCTCTGCAGCAGCATGAAGCGAGCAGGTGGGAAGGAAACTGTGGCATGACATTAAAATCCACATTTCCACGGAGTCTGAGGGGTTTAATGTCCAGAAGAGCCAGGAATGTTAATTTGGGAGCTCGGCTGTAGGTCTGTGGCATGAAGGATGGGAGTGATGGTTTTGTCACAGGACACCCATCCCAAGCAGCACTCTGATCTCGTGTTATCCCAAACATTTTCAGGCTAAATCCACAGCAATGGCTACTCAGCTTTTATTTTTCCTCTTTTTTATCCCTCAGGAAGTATTGCTATACCTGAAAGCACACATTCTTGTAAGCATAAATATATATATAAATATATAAATATCTGTTTCAGTTGTTCCAATATCAGCTGTCATTTCTCTTGCTAAAACCTTTCCTCATCTGCATTGAACACAAACAGCCTAAAGATAAGCCTTTGATACACCCTGTGCTATGTGAATTCCCTGGAAAGGGAGAGGAGAGAGAGAAGGGCAAGGAGGAACAAAGTTTAATTTCGCTGGAGATGCTGCTGAAAACAAAAACTCTTTGAACAATTCCTGTGCTCCAACCACAAAGCAAGTGAAAATAAAAATAAAAATAAAAATCTTTGCACAGAGAAACAGCAAAAAACCCAAACTGTCCAAGGAAAGTCGGGGAGCAGAGAAGAGCAGAAAGGGTGGAAATTTTCCTTGAGAGGCATCACTGGAGTTAAGTGCATGGCTGAGACCCGCATGGCTCTGCAGACGTGTTTAATGTCATATCCCCCCCCCAAAAAATGCACTCAGCCTTGCAGCTGACACTCGAAGGTGTCAGAAATTCCTCTGTAGTGCTTGGCCTCCTCTTGGTGCCCTGGAAATTTGGGAACTCTCTCAGCAGCTTTCTTCTCTGCCTCTGAGGATGTCAAGCAAACAGACAGCCTGTTCCTATTGTGAAAACAGGCTGGAAAAGCCTTATTATTCTTAAAAGGCAGGATGAAAATGGTAAAAAACCAAAGAGATAGATGCAAATGTGGAAGGGAACGAGTGAATTGGCTCAGTGTCGGCTCTTCTGCCGTTTGCATTTTTGGAATGAGCCCAGGGCAACAAGAAAAGCCCATGAACCCCGAGGGAGGAAATCCCGAAGAATTGGGATCTCACCCCTCCACAGAACTCCCAGCACAGGCAAGGCTCAGCAAGGGGAGCAAAGCAGCCACATCATTCCTTGTCCCAAATTACATGGGGAAAAAAAACAGGCAAAAAATACCAGGCACAGCTCAGGACTGAGCCCAACCACTGGTGGTGAGGAGGATGAAGTGGCTTTAGCCCCTTTAAACCAGGCACAGGTTTAATCTCCACTCAGGAAACTCCAGAGGGCAGTGAAAGGTGACTAAAAAATAAAAAGAAAAAGAAAAATAAGCAAGTACATGCGTCCCACGCGGCCATGAGCAGGATGAAGGAGTTCCCCTCTGCCCTGACGAATGGATGGGGTAGAAGATTTCACAATAATCTTAATAATCCACCTCCCATTCACTGAAAATGAGAGCTGGATGTGGCTATGGCAAAATAAAGGTGGCAGAGGTGTAATTCCCAGCAGGGTTTGGATCCCGGCCATCTCCAAGCTGTATGCATGACAATGCTGAGGGTCAGCCCTGAGGCTGCTTTTCATTTTGGTGCAAATGTGCAGAGTTGTTGTGGATCCCTTTTTTGGGGGGGGCGTGGTGGTCATCACAACCAGAACATTTAATTTTATTTCATTTCCTTCCTGCCTGGCAAGGGGATGTGTTCCTCAAAGTCTGAGCTGCCACTTGGGAGAGATGAAATAAAACCTGTTCTTGGGTAAGGAATAAAGCAGGCTGCAGGGAAAAGCTCAGCATGGAGCAAATTTCCTTCTTTTTTTTTTTTTTTCCCCTCTTACACAACACAAGAAACCAGTTTGAGGCTTAAGATCTCTAAAGAGAGGTGTCTGCCAAAGGACTGAAGTGCCACTGTATCTGTGAGGGTTCAGGAAGGTGCAGAATGAGGTGACTTTAATTTTGGTGCTCACAGCATCACAGAATGCCAGGATCCTGCAATGGTTTGGGTTGAGAGGGGACCTTAAATCATCTCCCCTCAACCCCGCTGCCACGGAGCATCTGCAGGGGCCTCACTCTCTGCAAAGGGATGATCTGGGATATTTTTCCACCCCTGCAGTGGCCTGAAAGTCGTCAGCAGCACTGAGCCTGCCTTCACTGCTGACCCCACAGCAGCTCAGACCCTCCTGGTCACTCAGACACCCACAGGAAAATTCCAAAATCCACAGAGAAATGTCCTGATCTGCCAGGAGAACCCCACCTGCAAGGGAGCTCCCAGGCTGAGCATCTGTGACAGCCAGTGACATCTGTGAGGGCCCTGGGGACACTGCTCAGATCTCAGTTGGGATGTTCCATATCCCCAGGGATTAACTGGTGAAACATCTGTTAAACACAGAATCCAGGCTGGAGCCTCAAAGTCTTCTCAAAAGACACCCAATAGATTTCAGCTTTCAAAAGGAGACACCAGGTATTGATATTTTGCCCTCCAGACACGAATTGTATTTAAATGGATTTTTTTTTCCCTCTTGATGAGATGACAGGGATGAGGATGACAAAACCTGTGGAGCTCATAGAGGAGGAGGAGCACCTCTGCTGAAAAAAGAACAGGATCATGGGGGTGGTGGCTCAGCAAACAGAGTTGGGACCTCTGTATTCAATTCCTTTGGCCTCTTCTGCACTTTAAATCAATGCAAATCGATGGAGCCAAGCCACGACAGCCAGCAGAGTTCATCAAAACCACATCACCCGCCCTGTTTGTCCAGCTCGTATCAAAAAAAACCAGTCCCAGTTTGGTTCTGAATTAGAAAATAATGACAATTCCGTGCAAACACTGGAATTTAAAGGCCAAGCAGATTTACAGAAGTGTAAATCTCCAGCTGCCAGCAATGCAAACGGTGAAATGGAGAGTTAGGGACTGCCCTGAGAGGGGGGAAAAATCCACCAAATGGGACTAATGGAGGAATTTAAAGCTGTTAATACTCACTGGTGCAGCTGACTGAAAAAAAAGGTGACTGTGCTAATTTAACATTCATCATGGTCTCTAAAATTCCTCTGCAGGAAGAGGCCTTTACATCCTGGAAACTGGAAATCCTATATACACATATATATATATACNTATATATATAAAAACCAGTCAGTGCTGGAGATAAGATCTGCCCCAATAAAGCACCAGCAGAGCAGCACTAATGTGAGCTCTGCAGCCTCGAGCAACCCACAGCACACATCCCTGCTGACAAAAAAAACCTCCCTAAATTCACTTCACGGCCCAACCAGCTCCAAACCACCCAGCTCAGAGCTGATGTCACCCACAGCAGCTCCCAGCCAGGGCTGCACTGACCTCGGGGCGCCTCACCTGCCTGGCACCCACAGCACTGGGGGCAAAAAATAGCAGAGAAAAGGGCTGAAAGAGCCAAGGGAATCTCACATCTGCTCGCTCCTCTTCACCTCGCCTGCTCGCTCCCAGCGGGTCAGGCCTCGTTCACGGGGGCTATTTATATTTGTGCAGATTGGCAATTATTAAACATAAGTGCTTGGCTGTTATAGCTCTTCCCTCATTGGGGTTTATGCAAGAGGCCGAGCTGGTTCAAAGCCGTTTGTGGCAAAGCTGCAGCCGAGGGGATGCCCCTAACAAAGCTGAAGTTGTGGGATGGGAAATGTTTGTGGTGCATTAACAACACCCTCATCAGAAGGAAAGTTTGCACCTTTTTTTTTTTAGCATCTTCAGGAGCTTTTAGGTTTTCTAGCAGCGCTGAAGCAGCCAGGCATTGCCCCATTTAACAAATAAATGGGTTTTATAAGGATGTGTGGAGCATCCAATGGCTCCGGGGAACTCATCCCCTCCTCAAAAAGCTCCTCCTCCAAACCTTCCCTCAGGCACTTCCCGAGTGCCGATGGATGAGCTCTCCCTGCATCCCGGGAAAGGTGAAGGTCGTGCCCAGAGAAACCCCCGGTGCTCAGGCAGCCAGCCCAACCTGCTGCGGGTTCTCCAAAAGGGAGTGGTGACAAAAAGGCTGCTCAGATGAGGAACAACCTCCTCCAGCCGTGCACAGGACCTCCCTGCCGTGGCAGCAGCTGTGGGAGCTCTGCGGGGAAGCCAGTCTGAGGCCTGGCATCTCATCCCTGGCCCTCCCACAAACCAAAAGGTTTTGGGTTTTCTTCCACTGCTGCTCCGAGATTTAATTTTTTGTTTCCCCTCTTGGCTCAGGTCCCACCCAGCTGAGCTTGGGACTTGTGGAAAACATCTGGGAGTGTGGAAGGGAGGGACTCGGCCCTCACAGAGGGAAACCAGCCCGGCTGCACAGGGCAGGACAGGAGGACAAACCCGGGCCATGGACAGGCCAGTCTGTGTGTCTGTCCATCCTGCCGGGTCAGCCCCTCCTGCTCTGGGCTCTCCTGTCACCTCCAGCTCCTTTTCTCTGTGGTTTTGGCCCCTGACTTGGGATTTTTTTTTCTTGGCTGCATTTCCTAGATTTTGATTCTCGCAAAGGACTTTCCTCTTCTCTCCAACACAGAAGAGAGAAAAGTTGATGCAAGCGGGGAGTGGGGCTATATTTAACCCCAGAGCCTTTCCCAGGCGTTGGAAAACCACAAATCCACGTCCTCTGAGGCAGGGTGATGCAGCAGGGACCCCATTTGCAGCACAGAGGTGACGCTGCCACGCTGGTGCTGACCTGGTCTGAGGGCAGGGTGTTCCTAAAACCCAGCTGAATCCTGCTGCCCCTCAAAGCCTGACTTTAAATTTTTATTTTGCATGGATAATCTGAGCCCTTTCCTGAATTTCGGCCACTCAGGGTGTGACAAATCTCCTCCAAGTGCACTCCTGTCTGACTTTAAAAAAGATCATCAAATCCAGGGTCTGGTAGATCTCCACAGTGTCTGGTGCCCTTCCTCAGGCTGCCAATAAATGGGACACTTGATGCTCAACAGGGAGATCTCCCTCCTGTCCCTCTTCTCACTATTCCAACAGATTTGTGTCCACGTTCTAGCCCCAACACCAGAAAATTCCCAGTTCCTCCCAGACTATCAGCATATCATGTGGAAGATTGATTTTGACAAGTCACCAGTCCCTCCAGTTGTTTCTGCTGGAGACCATCTGTTAAAGGCAAAAAGCTTTCTATTTTCATTTTTTTCCCTCTTTTTCTCCCTGAAAATGAATGTAAACTCTGCATGTTTGCCTTTTTAAGGCAACACCTCTCTCCAGCACTCGCTCTCTCACTCCCTCACTCTCCACTTGCCCTTTTGCCAAATGTTTTGCATCCCCCTGCTCCACGTCCCCCGACTGCCCTGATGCCTCCTTGGAAAGCCAAGTGTGAGGAGACAAAAAAACCCCACTCAACAAAGCCACTGTGAAACACCAAGAACGAGAACAAAATGTTTTGTCAGCCCTCACCAGCCACCACAGGACGAAACGCAACTCACCTGAATTTGCATTTCTCTCTGGAGCAGCCCTCTGGCTCTCACACCTCTCACCGCCGGTACAACAGTGAGGGTTTGGAACCAGGATATTTTTAAAGTGCTGTAAAAACGGGGGGAAAATCCACCTCCACACCCAAAATTCACTACCCAGGCAGCTTTCCCTGTCCATGGTCCCACCTGCCTCCTGATGCCGAGAGCCTGGTAAAAATCCCTCTTTTTAAAGAGCACCCTGGTGGACTCGGCTGCTTTTACAGGTCACATTTCCTGGCTCCTTGTCCGGAGTTTCCCTGCTGGATACAAACCCCTGGGTTGTGGGGAGGTTGTGATAATGATGATGTGAATACCCCTGCTGACGTGCTGGTGAGCTGGAGTAAAACAGCCCGAAACAGCTTTAAATATTCCCCCTAGCACCTTTTTTCCCCCTTGGATACAGTTTCCCCACCCTATTTTACAGTTTTGCCTTTTTGTACCCTAAATAAGAGCTCCCACAGTATTATTATTGCTGATTATGTGTCTCCTCTGAAAACTTTTGGCGTTCTAGAGAGGCAGGGAAGCTTTCAGAGCTACCCAGACACAGGGTTGGGCAACTGGTTCTCCTGAATAAAGTCAGTCATGCATTTATACAAGCGTAAAGGGAATAAATCACACACCCGGCCATACACTCAGGATTTGTGGCGAGGCCTTTGTTAAACACGTGTTGTTATTGCTAAAGGATCTTTGTGCTGGATGCAGGAACTGGGCTGGAGGGTTCCAGTGAGTACCTCGTCTTTTGGCCAAAACCAGGGATTGTTTAGTTTAAAGCGTGTTGATGTCACTTCACAGGTTCTCAATCAATGACGGGAGGAAGGAGATACAGACCCAGCTGAAGTGGGTGTCCCGTGAGCTCAGATTTCACTGATTTTCCACACCCATCACATTCCCAGCGTTTGCACTCAGACTGATGAAGGATCAGAATCTGAGTTGTTTTGTTCTTTTCCATCACAAACCTACTGCAAGGCTGGAACAGAGCAAAGCTCTGAAGAAAAGCACAAATTACACCAGATGGGCAGATTTGGCTAATTCAAGGAGCTTGGAGTCTGAAGGCACGTGGAATCCACCAACTGCTTCAAATTATCCACATCTCATGCTCTAGACACACACTGGGGGGGAAAAAAAAAGTGTCTAATTTGTAGCTCTTCAGGCCAAATTATCCTAATTACGCCCTAAAACAACACAGAAGAACCTGAAAGGGATTATTGAGCATTTACACCACACCACCAACATTAACACTTTTATCCTGATTTCTCAAAGCTGGCCCGGGCAGGAGGGCAGGACTTCGGTGAGCGTGGCCTGATGAAGTTCAGCAAATGAGATCTGCCCAATTCCCTCTTCTCCGCAGCGTGCGTGGTGAGAGGTGAAAGTTTATAACAGCAATTAGAAACCACACGGCTGCAGCAGTTTTATGGCGCTGAACTTGTTGATCAGCCACTTGCTCAGAATTTTTTTTTCTTTATTTTTCCCCCCCAAGGACGTACCAATAAAAACGATCACAATAAATTATATGAAAGAAACCCTAACCAACCAAGCTCTGCTGAGCCATCACAGGGTCCCAGAGCCAGGTTACGATTGCAGAGCTGCTTTTGCTTTAAAAATCAGCATCAAATCCCAGGTTTAAGGTGAGGAACAAACCAGGGATTTTCTCCAGTGCTGAGGCAGTTCAGGATTAGTCACCTTGCAGATCAGTGCTGATAAGGAGCATGTGAATCTTTTTAACCCACCAGCGTGAACCAGATCCCAGGAACATTAACAACAGCGGAATAATAAAAGGGTTGGGAAAGAAGCAGGTAGAGGATTGCACCCAGTCTGTGCCTTGTGCTGCCCCCAAAGCTTTGGGGGTTTGTGCTCATTGATGGCAGCCCAAGAGCATCACCCACGGCCTGATCCTGCCACCCCTCCAGGGTGAACTTCAGCCCCCCTGTGACCTCACCCTCTGCAGGACCTGGCCCCAGAGGAGCTCCTCATGCCAACAATCTTTAAAGAAATGGGATTTTTGCCAATGGCTTCAGTGGAAGCAAGAGTTGGAGCAGCTCCAGCAGCTGATGAGAATGCTGTCCCCTTCTCCTTTCCCCAGCTCCAGCCCTGGACACACGAGCTATTTTGGATCTTCCCTAAAGCAAGCTCTGTAGAATTCCAAGAACTGATTGCCTGGTCTTTTTTTTTTTAGTACTTTAATCCATTTTCCCAACCTGTTCATCCTGTAAGAAGCCTTTGGCAATGGAAACGGGTGGGTGGCTTGTGGTGACAAAAAAAAAAAAAAATTGCAAATAATTCCATTTGTTTCATTTCTTGTGGGACAGGGGGAGAAGAAAGGGGAGAAGAAAAGGGAGACAAGTGATGCACTGACACATCTGGGTTAACTTCCACTCTCTGAGCCTCAGCTTGGCTGCTCTGACTCTGATTTAAGACCAGGCTGGATGATGCTCTGAGCAACTGGTCTAACGAAATCTGTCCTTTGCAACAGGGCTTTGCAATCAGATGATCTTTATTTCCATGATATTTATTTCCACATCCATTCCATGACCACAGCCACTGTCACCAGCCCAGCAGAGCAAACACAGGGCACTTGCAACCAAGAACTGATGGTACAACCCAGTTGTGGTGGGCAACCTCAGCCAGCCCTGCTGGGGAAGCAGCCTCACCTTCCAGAGAGAAAACCACTCTGGGAGAGGGTTACAAGTGACAGGGAAACTCAGCCACAGCCAGACCCAAATCTCCCCCCCAACTCCAGCCTGCTAAATTAAAACCAGTCTCGCTGTAAATCAAACACTGCGAGGAAGCTGGGAGAACAAAGCTCCAGCGAACCCGGAGAGCTGCAGGCTCCCCGAATGGTCTGGGCTGGAAAAGACCTTATAGATCCTCCAGTTCCACCCCCTGCCATGTGCGGGGACACCTTTCCCTGGAGCGGGGAGCTCAGATAAGCGTGTAGCAGCGGTGCCCTGCGCCTGCTGGCACGGAGGATCAGCTCTGCCCGCACGTGTGGCTCTGACACAGCTCCGGGAGAAAAAAACCCCTCGGCTCAGCTCAGCCTGCCCCGAGCCATCCCGCTCATCCTGCCCCCACCGCGGACCCGGGAGGGGCACGGCAGCCCAGGCACATCCTCCGCTCCCGGCTGCGGCTCTGGAGGGTTGGAGAGCAGCGCTTTGCCCAACTCCTCGTGGGCAGCTGCGGGGAGACCCCATCCCAGAGCCCCCCCCCCCCGGGGAAATCCCATCCCGTTATCCCCAGGCTTGGCCAGAGCACTGCGAGGACTCCTCCAGCTCCTGAACACAAACCAGAGCGAACCGAAAGCCGGCAAAACGCGAATGATAGCGAAACCGGGAGCCGGTTGTGAACTAAAAAAGCTAAAATCCCGAAGGGAATTCCTCCAGCTCCAAAGGCTCCTCTCACTCTCCGAGGGGACGCGCACCTGCATCTAAAGGCAAACCAAACGATCGCTATTTCCCGCATCACGGGGGCCGGGAAAGGAGAACATCCACCTGCCTCCACCACCCGCCAGCTCTCCCAAAGTTGCCTGAAGTTTGCCCGCGGCATCCCGCGGTCCCCGGCGGTCACTCACCGCGGCCAGGAGGCAGCCGAGCAGCGGCACGGCTCCGCGCAGCACCGAGCTCCGCATCCTGCCCGAGCTCCGCGTCCTGCCCCAGCTCCGCGTCCTGCCCCAGCTCCGCGTCCTGCCCCAGCCCCGCGCCGCTCCGGCTCCCGGCGCATCCAGCGGCAGCGGGCACGGCAGCAGCAGCAGGAGGAGGAGGAGAAGGCACAGGAGCAGGAGGAGGAGGAGGAGGAGGCAGCGGCTCCGATCCCGCTCCGCCGAGCGCCCGCACCGCCCCCGCCGCCTCCTGCGCGGGGCGGCTCCGGCACCGCCCCCGCCCGCCCCAGGTAGGGCCGGAGCCGCGGGAGCAGCGCCCCGGCTCCTGCCCCTTCCTTCTCCCGTTCTGCACCGTCGCCTTCCTCCCCTTTCCTTTCACCCGGCTCTTTTTTTTTTTTCTTTATTAATTTTCGCTTCCCCCTTCTTTTCCTCTTCTTTCTCCTGTTTTTCCTTCTTGCCTTTCCTTTCTCCATTCCTATTTCGCTTCTCGTCCTCCTCTTCTCTCCTTTTCATTTTTCTCTTATCTTTTCCCATTCTCTGCTTTCTTTTTATTTCCTATTTCTTCTTCTTCCCCTCTTCCTCCTCTCTCCCCCCTTTCTTTTCTATTTCCCACATTTCCTTTCCACTATTTCCCCCTTTCCTCTCTCTTCCTTTTTATTTTGTCTCCCTTTTCATCCCTCTTTTTCTTTTTTCCCCCTTTTGTCCCCTTTTTTCTTTTTCTTTCCCATTTCCCCCTTGTTCTCTATTTTTTTCCCATTCACCCTTGTCCCACTTCTTATATTTCTTCACCCCCTTTCCTTTTCCTCTTTCATTTCCTTCTTTTTTCTTAATTTCTCACCTTTCCAATTTCCTTCTGCTGGGAAGGGAAAGGAACGATTGGTTGAGGCATTTGGCTTCCTCTGAAAGAACTTCTTGCTGAGAAGTGGTTGAATGGGCCAAAATCCCCAACCCAATTCAGTGATCTGAATATATAATATTTATATCCATTTTAAATATATAAGATGTATATTTTCCCCAGAAAAAGGCAGCACAATTCAGTGTTGTAAGTCACTGACATGGAATTTTTGGATTTCTCAGTTTGGAAGAACAGCTCAAGCCCAGGCTGACCTTAATTTTTTTTTTAATAAAAACACAGAAATCTTTCCCCTTTCCAGCACACTGGGCAGCATTTAATTTAATATTAAGGGAAATGCTCTTTTCAACTCAAGCCAAGCCTCAGGTCTAAGCTTGCTTTAGTGTAGAAAGCTAAACAAGCCCTATAAATAAAGGTAAAAATAAGAAAAACAATACCCTCCTCGCTGTTCCTATCTCCCCGGCCCTGCTAGACTTTCAAGCTCCAACAGATGGACAGATTTGTTGTCTTGTAAATTACCTGCCCAAGAAAGAAAACAAAATCCTCATACTTGGGAGGCCCTGGAGGCAGCTCCCTAATTCAATTTACTGACACAAGCAAGAAAGATGCCATTTTTAGGGAAAAGGATTAAAGGTTAAAAATCCAAAGTTATGGCCAGTCTTTAGCTCTTGTTAGCAAATCACTAAACC
>VZDJ01000046.1:1393983-1408931 GCA_008694505.1 Cyanoderma ruficeps
CAGTTTGAATTTAAAGTGAATGCAACAGGTAAAATAAACACGTTTTGGTTTTCCTCCACCCTTCTGTGCCTCACTGAAACAACGTCAGGCATGGGACCTCTGCCTCCCTCCAGACATCGTCCTGGTGTTACTCCTTGCTCAGGCCAGCTGCAAGATAAAAGAGGACCAAGCTCGTGTTTTTCTCATCAATTCCTCACCAAATTCAAGTAACTCTCTAAAAAAATCTGTTAATTTCTTACAAGGCAGCGAGTGAACTCCACAACGTTGGGAGAAATCAGCTTGTTTGATTTGAACCCACCTCCTGCTGATTTCACCCCATGCCCCCAAATCTTACACTGCCAGTGTCAGTGAAATCACATTCCCTTCTCCACGTGGCTTTGTGTCAGTGCAGACTGAAAAACCCCAAACTCTCTGGAACCCTGTACCTGGAGCCTGTGTCATGCCTTTGGCAACTTTTTTTTGCCTTCTTCTTATCCCTGTGTATCCTCTTTAAAACAACAGCGTGAGCCTGAAGAATTCAAAACATTGGTGCACTGTGTTTTTATGCTGTGGTCGTGGTTTAAACCCTCATATTTTGCCTTGGGTGGGTGGGAGCAGGAGAATTCCCAGGTCTTGAGTTGAATTACTCAGGTATTTCTATTCCAAGATGTATTTCCCCCAAAGCATGGTTCTGTTTTGAGCTGCTGCAGTTCAGTTTCCATCTCTCCCTGCTGCTGGGAGCTCGGTGCTTGCCCCACTGTGATTCCATCCAACGCCTCCCTGCAAAAGTCTCTCCTAAGCTTCGGGGCTGCGAGGGGAAGCTGGATGGTGGCAGCTGCCTGGTGTTGAACAGGCTCTCTGCTATTAAATAGATATTGCAGCATGGAAGGTGATTTTTTTCCCCTAATCTCAGGCGTGAACAAATCCAGAAAGCCTTGATCAAACTCCTCTTCACAGCAGTAGCAGCACAGTGATCACTGTCTTGGGCTGGTGCACCTTCTCCGTGCCTGCCTTTCTTCATCACCATTATTTAACCCTCTTCCTCTAAGGTAATTAACATTTGTGCTGCGGCACCCTTCACAAAATCCCTTATCTCTCTGAGAGCTGCTTGGGGAAGCGTCATACAAATGGAAGAAATTTTGGTGGGCATTAATGGCAGAAGTCAATAAAAGCAACCACGGTTGTTTCCTGCCCGTGGTTTTGGTTTTTTGTTTTTTGTTTTTTTTTTCCCTCTGTGCCTCTGGCAATCAGAAATACAAAGACTAACAGCGGTGGTGTCTAGAAGGACAATATTTGAGGGCTGATTCATGCAGCAGTTTGCTGAAGGCTGGATTTGCTGTTCTGTGCCCTTGGGGTTACGTTCCCCATTTAGCTTCCTCTCCAAAGCCAACACAATGCATCTGTTCTGCTTTCCACTGTGTGACTTCATTTGAATACACTAATAGCCTCACATCCCATAAACAAGCTGCAAAATAAATTCCTGTGCATTATTTGCACTGGGGATTAGAGGCAGGCAAACACTGGCTGGGGTGTTTTTGCAAACAGGACAGATCCCATCCACCTACAGGACTTCATTATTTGCAAAACGAAGCACAAACAATCGGCACTTTCCCGTGGTTTAAGGCCCCTTATTTCTTGGGTGGAAACACAAGAATGGCCCAAGGGAAAAATCCAAAGTGAGTTGACCACAACCCAGCAGGGCTGAAAGCTCAGACTTTCTTCCCTTTATGTCCCCAGCTGTCCCCAAAAGTTTTCCTGGAAAATCTCCACCTTACTTAGTGACTAAAGCCGTGAGGGCAGCAGAGGTGGATACGTCAGCGCAGAACACGAAATATCTGAAGAGCAGGAGTGGGGTATTTAAATTAAAAGGATCGACCTGAAACAAGCAGGCTAGGATCTTGTCCTTGATCTCTGGGGCAAGGGCAAATTACCCAATTCCTGATGCTCACCTCACTCTGTAAGCTAAAGATAGCAATGATTACCTACCCAGCTCCCAGGAGAGCTGAGGATTAATTGCTTCATAGTACTCAACATTTATTTTCACACAATCAAAACCACTGGGAACAGAAAAAAAAAAAAGCTTTGCAATTACTATTACACATTCACAGGGGACTATCCCCTCACAAAACGCTTGGATAAAACAGTTTTCTTAAAAAAATAATAATAAAAAAATGATCTTGCGTTTGGACAGGAAAAATCTTCAGGCCCAGGACGAACAAACCAAATAATGATAATAATGATAATAATGATAATAATGATAATAATGATAATAATAATGATGATGATGATAGTAATAATAATAATAATAATAATAATAATAATAATAATAATAATAATAATAATAATAATAATAATAGTAATAAAACCCTATGCAAACAAACTAACAAGCAAGGTCTTTCTCCAAAGTTGGGATGGCAGGGATGGAATGAATCCAGGTGAGTAGAAAACCATGCATTATTAAAGCAGAGCTGTTTACACTGGGAACACTGTAAAAGTGCTCCAGGGCACACCACGTGCCAAAGGCACAAGGGAACCAGGGCTCCTCTCCTTCCTTTCTCCTTGGGGCTCTGCAGAGCCAAGGAGGACACAGGAGGTGGCCAGGGCAGGGTTGTGAGGGCAGAAATCTGCTCAGCACACTTCTCAGCATGGAGAAACCACATTTCTTAAAATAAGATTGCCCAGCAGAGGCAGGTTCTGTCCCGGGTCATGGCCACCACGAAAAAACATTTTACCCTCGCTGCTGAGAGATTTTTATCTCCTCTAACACTCACTCAGAGTCGTTTGGCAGTAGAAGGCACAAGAAGCAGGGAAGCCAACACGGTGATTGACACCAGAGGTTACACAAGCTAAATAAAAGCTTGGGCTAAAACATCCTCTAGAGAGGCAGATAAAACCTCCACCTTATCATTAGAGGATGTAGCACACCTCACGCTTTGGTGGAGGAGGCAGGAAAAGGAACGTTTTCCACAGTCTGTTCAAATGCATCACAGAGCTGCTCTGCACAGAAAGGATTGGCTGCTGCTGCCCGCAGAACCAGCCCCAGAGTTTTCTGGCTGGGTGATGAGAATCTCTGTTGTTCAAATAATGAACTGTTTTTAGGACCTCAGCAGCTGGAAAGAGGAATTTCTAGAATCTCCTTAATTTTTGTGTTAAATGTTGTGAGGCTTGGTATAAACTGACAAGTGCAATAAAGAGTGAATAAAAAAATTCAGGGCTCTTCCAAGGTGTCTGCTTGGACTTGCTGGTGGCACTCAGGGATGTGGTTTGTTGGTGGACTTGGCAGTGCTGAGTTAATGGTTGGACTCGATCTTAGAGGTCTTTGCCAAGCTAAAAAAATCCAAGATTCTGTAAATCTACTGTTCTCCAAGATCTGATCTTTTATCCACCTTTGGCTTCACCGTGGACAAAATCCTCCCGAACCTCAGAGCCTGGATGTGCCTGAGTTTGCTGAAAGCAGCTTGGAGAAGCCAGAAGTGCCACATTCATTTCAGGAAGGACTGAAGTGGAAACCCCACATTTCAGGAGTCAGCGTGCTCATTGAATTTGTGCTGCTAACGAGGATCTGCCTGATCCATCCAGGTTTATGCTCTGTGGCTGCTGCAGTGCTGAGGGGTGTGAAGAACCCTGGGGACAGTGGCTGTGATCCGTGGGGAGCCAGGTGCTGGGAAGAAGGTGGAATCACAGAGAAAATGCCCAGCAAAGCATTTTTGGCCACACTGTGGAGCATGATCCCGTTTTTCACACCTGCTGGGCCGAGTTGCTACTTTCTCTTCCCTAAGCCAAGTGAAAGGTGCAGCTGAGATCCAAAGCACTGGACATGCACCAGGACATTCTTTGGGATTTATCCGTCACAAGAGCTCCTGTGGGTTTTTCTCTTTTATTTTCCACTCCTCTTCTGAACTGAGCAGCAAGCTCAGGCTGCCTCCTTTGCTCTCTTGCCTGCAGGGAAGGAGATCTTTCATCTCAGCTGACAACAGCCTTGGTCTGTTCAGCTCTGCCCAAGCCAGGTGCTCTCACACAGGGACCTGGACCATGCCAGATTATCCCAGCACTGCTGAGGTTCTTGCAGGCATCTGTAAGGAAAACAAAACAAAAAATCACAAGGTCAGGGCTCAGACACGGTGATGGAGAAGGGAGAAGGGAATAAAAACTCCCTCTTTCCCCCAAACGGAGGGATTTTTTTTGCAGCTCGGTAGGAAATCACTTGTGCCTGAAACCTGCTAGTTGTCTGTCATGAATCTCTGAAATCTGGTTGTTGCCACAGGAAAAAGATGAAGTCAGAGGTTCTGCGTGGGGTGAGTGTGAAGGTGTCTGCCTGTTTGAGGGCTCCCCTGTGAGCTCATTCTCTCGCACCCCAAACAAACCACTGTTGCTGTAAAGAATCAATTTCTGCCTCTGCCTGGTTTTGCTTTTGGCAGTCAGTGAACGCTCCTTGTAAGATTATTGATTTTCCTCCTGTTAGTTTAGCCGGGATATCCCTCGTTTTCAGCTCAGACCTGCTCTTCAAAATCCTCCTGGCACAAAGCAACGAGGGCAGCCCTGATTTCCCTTTTCACTCAGCTGTAATCTCTCGGAGAAAAAGAACCCAACCAGGTATTAGGGTTGGGAGTTCTTCCTCCAGCCCTCCTTATTATGGATCAGATTTAAAGCCAGCCTTGCTGGCTGCTGCCGTTCATTTCTCTTGGCTGAGCTGATGAAGATCCCAGGGTTTGCTCTGCTCATTTGATTCCCTCGCCTGATGCATTCCTTACATATCTGCTGCCTCCAGGACAGATCTGTGCGAGCAAATGAAGCATCCCCACTGTATGTCAGCAAAACATCACATCCACTAATGGGGAGAACTGTTGTGTTCTAGGTCCTTTCAACACACACGAAAAATAAAATTCTGTTTCTTAGGGGGAAATAAGAAGTGACAGCACATTCTCCTGAACTAATCCTGTCTGGGAAGAATTTGTCTCACATAAATGTAATTTTCCAGATCATTTTGATTTTTTTTTTCCTCCTTTCCCTGACAACTCTTCTTTCTTTGTAAGCAAAAGACAGTTTCATGCCCACAATCTGCCAGACTGACTGTACAAAACAGGGAAACCCTCTCCTAACCCAGACTAAATCGTGTCAGATTTAACTGGATTGACAACGACTGATTCTCCATGCTTCCCATCAGTTTCTGACAGTGCAAATGGCAGCGACATAATGATATCCCAAAAAGTCCCATTCTTTTTTTTCTGTATCAAAGAAGGAAATGAAGGAGCTGAAGTGTGTGGCTTTACTCTGATACCTGTGAATCATGAGGCTCTCCAGGAATTTGGCACTGGATTTTTCAGGGAAAAAAAGAGATTTTTAAACTGTGGCTGCTGCTGTAGTCATCTAGAAAAAAAATCAGGCACGTAAAGACACGCTTCCCATGGAGAGCTAAACGTTATCCAATCCCCTATGCTACGTTATGACATAACATAAGGAATAATTGAGGGAAGTGCAGCATCGGGCTCCAGTGATTTTGAGTTAAGATAATTGAATTTATTGAGCTTTCCTGACGTGCAGGCTCTGTGCTGGTCCCTCCTGCGTTACCTGGTGTCTCTGGAAGGGCTTTCACAGAGAGGTGAGTGACCTTTCTGAAGGACAGGAGAGTTTGGGACTGGATTTTGCCTCCAAGGTGCTGCCTTGAACTCGCTCCTCGCGTATCAAAGGCTTGGCACAGCCCCAGCGAAGTTCACCGGGGCTCAGCGAAGCTTTATTTGTTTTAACAGAAAATATGACCCTTGGCATTTGTAACATTCATCTTCCCCCTGAACGCTGCCTTATCTCTGTATTTACACTCAGCCCTCTGTGTTTTTACAGCGTTTTCTCCTCTGTGCTCCCCCCTTGGCTGGCAATCCCTCAGGAACAGGGCGGCTTTTCACGTTTGTGTCTCTGCCCTCGTGCACTTTTTTATGGCTGAGCCTCTGTAAATGCTCTTCAGGTTGTCTCCATAATGTGATCGTTAACAGAACCCTGACTAGGTTAAAAAAAAAAAAGGATCTTTTTTAATCCTTCAAACGAAAATTATGGATTTTTAAAGCGATCTGGCTTTATTTCCCCCACTTTTTAAAGAGTGGATGAACAGAGAAGTCTTGATAAGCTTTGGAGATGAGCGGAATATGAAGGGTTTAACACGATCTGCGTTTTGTGACGGACCTTTTTTTGTGAAATTTTGTGATCTGTGCGAGCAGATGAAGCGTCCTCACTACATATAAGCAAAACATCACATCCACTATTGGAGAGAAGGATTATGTTCTGGGTCCTTTCAACACACATGAACTTTGGCTGGGGACGGCAAAGATCAGCCACTCCTGCCCCACAGCCCCACACGGGGTGGGGGTGGCATCTGTGCACTGGGTTATCTCCAGTTAGCCTGGGAACTGGTCTGTGTGCGGCTGGCAAAGGGAAAAATATTCCAGTGCCAACACTGAGGCCACCACCAAACACTCTGGATGTGCTTATGGGGTTTTTTTTGCTCTCAGGCAGCCAGTTTTTTGGAGTTTTTTGCTCTCAAGCAGCCAGTTTTTTGGAGGTTTTGTTGCTCTCAGGCAGCCAGTTTTTTTCAGGCAGGTGAGACGTTTTTAAAGCATGACCCCACTAAAGTCCTGTCGTCTTCAGGCATTCCCAGCAGGATTCCCAGGAGAAACCAGGGGTGATGCAGGTGTAAAACATTGCAAGGAGCTGCTGGGCTGGAAAACTTACAGTGTCTGTCCCCTCTTTAATGGGAATAGTTCTCTGAGGGGGAATTCAGGCAGCTGTGCCACATCTCCCTCTGTCTGGGGAGGTGAGTGGGTTGGACTCGCTCTGCAGTGACTCATCCCCATCTTGTTTAGCTGCAGCTTCACCAATTTCCATTTGTTTATTTGTGTGTTCCAGGCACGTCTGATGGATGGTGGGGCCCTGGAGTCTCGCTGCACCAAGGCTCCACACTTCCCATCGGAGCCTTCCAGAGGAAAGGGTGGAGGCCACAGGACAAAGCGTCACACATGCAGATGCAATTTGCAAAGCCAGAGATGTTCTGTTTTCACCATTTATCCATCCTCAGGTCGGACCAAGGCTTTCTGTTATTGTGAATATCAGGGACGACTACGAAATATAAGCCTGTAATGAAGTCCAAGATATAATTCAGTCTTTCAGTTTATTTACAAGTGAGAAAATAGTAATTATAATTTTAAACAATGCCAAGATAACAAGGAATCTCTGAATTGGGAGTTATAATCAGCTAAGGCTTCACTTTAAGAAATTATCCACAATCAAGGGGAAAAAAATCACTACAGACTTGGTCTAGATTTCAGTTTATTCAATTCCTGTTGAAGTTGGGGAGGTCACAGTGTGTAAATTTCAGTTTATTCAAATCTGCTGAAGTCAGGGATGTTATGGTGTCTAAATTTCAGTTTATTCAAATCCTGTCGAGGTTGGGGAAGTTATAGTCAGTGCTGAAAGCTAAATGTCTGTTGAAACTATTTCCTCTTTGGGGACTTATTCAGGGCTTTCCTGAGCTGGGTCAGGAAAGGCCTGAGTAAGGGCTCTTCAAAAGTATTCCAGAGCACATAATTAGGATTGTGTGTTAGAGCAACCATTTGGACCCAGAGACAAACGTCACATTGAGAATAAGCAGGATGAGTTTCATGGCAAGACAGTCTCAGTGTCACCCACCACATCGATTTCCAGAGAAATTAATCACGGCGGAGATCTTTTGGGATGGTTGAGATAACAAAACTCAGCCCAATGTGCCACCTGTGCCTTTCATGCTGTTCAAGCTTTGCTCTATTCCTGGACAGCAGAAGAGCCCTGCAATAAAACCCAGTATTTACATGTGTTTCTTCAGCTGTGGCCCCAAAAGCAAACACACTCCCTGTCAAGAGCCAGCCTGTAAATAGTGAAGTGTTATCACGGTGCACCCCAGTTTGCATCTTCAGATAATCTTCTGACTTTACTGGAGCCGTCAGCGCTCCTGCACATAAAACGAGAGCACTGCTCCCTTATACAACCTCTTTGTTGGGCTTTCTGGGTGGGATTTGTTTGCTTAAACACAGGCAAAAGACAATGTTGTTTGAGATCGTCCCTCACAGCCCTGCGAGCGTGGCAGACACGGGGCGGGACCTGCAAGATCTGCAACACATCTGTGCTTTACAGGGTGGGAAGACGAGGGGGCTGTGGCTCTTTCAAATTGTGGTTTTGAGCTGGGGAGCACCGTGTTACAGGTGATAATTTGTGGCTTATGCACAAACAGCACGTGTTTCCAAATAGAGAAAGAGTTTCAGTTTACCTCTAGAGATTTTAGGAAGTTTACTGAGATTTTTCCATACCCTCCTGGCAGTGACTGGCTCAGGGTCAAGAGAGAAGCATCTGTTGGACCTTGTCGCTGTTCTTCAAACCCCGTATCTCTCCTTATTGGCAACAAGTCAGGCTGTCCCTCTGTCAGGGTCCGCAAGCATGCGGAGGACCTGATGGTCCGTTTTAGGGATCTCAGGGCACAAAAGACACAGCAGGGGACAACTCAGTTCACTTAATCAAAAATGCACTTTATTTAGTGCCCACAAATGCGATAGTGGGGCGAGAAATAAAGAAGAGTAAGAAAGATAGAAAAGAGGGGAAGGGGATTATAGCTACCAATGTGGAGGGACGAGTCCTCGAGGCGTAGAGATGCCCATAGACGCAAACTTCTCCAGTGGGGTGATCACAAAGTGAGCGGGGGGGTCTCCAGGGTTTTTATAGGTTTGTCACGGCGGGAACCAAGGCGAGGGGCACAGAGCCAAAGCGGGAACCACCTGTGTCTCAGGAACAAGCTGCAAACCATACCATACCTTCAGTATGGACAGGCCAGTTCGAACATGCAGGCTCGGCTCAGTCCACTGTGACCAGTTCCATTGTTCTTGCACTCCGCTCCCATGGGAATGCATCCCAGTCCTCTGAGACTTGGTAAACCTTCCGTCTCAAACCAGGCCAGGGGCTCCCTTCAGAGTCTGGGGTCTCAGTTCTCAATCTTTGGAGACAGTTGTGAAGCATATCACATCCTTGGACAGCCTCTGACATAAAGCATTCAGTACTTAGGAAGGAGCCAAAAGGAAGAAGAGGCTTTTTGGAGTGTCTCTAGCAGGGTGTCAAAGATTTCTCAGACACCTGTTCGGGGCTTTTCTTTTGTTTTCTGTAACATTTGTTATTTTGTTATTTTTCCTTATTAAACTTTTTACTTTACAAAACACCTCTGAAGAGCAGTCTCACTAATTAATTTTAGGCACTTCTGTGCAAAGGCTGGACCCTCAGAGACTGATACATTTACATGTGGTTCATTACACTCTGACCACCTGCTAACCTGTATCACTAATTTGTCTCCTCAGGTTTTGAACAATCATTGGGAGTTTAATCACCCCCAGCCATGGAAAGATGGAGAGAATCCTGATGAGAACATCTGAAAGGCGTCAGATAAACCCCCTTCAAAAGTACCTTATTTCTGTCCCTCAGCAGCCACAGAGCTCAGGGGTGACAAGTTCAGGTGTAGAAGCCCAGACTGTAAATATCTGGGTGACAGATTCCACTGGGATTCAGGGTTTTGTTGTATCCAGCTGTGATTAGGTCAGCAGGAAATAAATGTGGGACCCACTTGTCCTGGCCCCTTTGTCCTTGGCAATGCTCTGATCTGGGAGAGCTCAGGGCTGGTGATGTGTCCCCAGACGTGCCCTGTGCTCTGGGTTTGGTCAGGTACCATGTCCCTCCAGGCATTAAAATCATGGAATGGATGGAAATCTTGATGCTGGAATGCTCCCAGACATCGTGCTGTTGGGAATTTCAGAGGCAACCTGAGCAGCAGGACCCTGAATTCAAAGCTGGTGCAGCTCTTCAGCTCTTTCAGAGGTTGACACTTCTGTTTTCCCTTCAGTTTGCTTCGTTTTTGGGTTGTTTGTTCAAGCTGTAAAACCTTTCAGGGGCAATGGTTATACAAACAATAACAACCTGAGCTGAAACTATTTGCTTGGACTGAATTCTGTTTTGAGTTAGTTGGAAACGGGAGCAGTGACCTGTGGGATCCAGCAAAGAATGGTTATCAGCGTGAGATCCAATGGTACTTTGATTTTGATTCATAATTAAAAATGATAAACTATCCTAAATGTTTAACCCTTTGTATTCCGCTCAGCTCCAAAGCTCATCGAGGCTTCTCTATTCATCCACTCTTTAAAAAGTGAGGGAAATAAAGCCAGATTGCTTTAAAAACCTGTAATTTTCATTAGAAGGATTAAAGAAGCCTCCTTTTTTCTTTTTCTTTTTTTTTACCTAGTCAGGGTTCTACTACTAATCACATTATGGAGACAACCTGAGGAATATTTACAGAGGCTAAGCCATAAAACCTTTACATGCTCTGTACCCGTGATCCCCTTTCACATATATCAGCGATGACATTTGCATAGATATGCCATGGAGAACTTGAGGCAGCTTTTCAGGCATGAACTCTGTGTTTACTTTCATGAGGTCTGTGTGGCAATATATTTTGAATATCCCTGAGTGACTTCCAGATCTGTTGTTCAACAATGCTCAGGGTTTGATTTCTGGCTAAAAAAAAAAAATTGTTCGCGTGGCACATCTGGGAGCACCAAGAGTGTCCTGGCCAGGGAGTCCTGCCAGGCTCCGGCACTGCAGGAAAACTTCAGATCTTTTGGATTTGCACAGAAGGTGGTTTGAGGAAGACACTGTCTGGAGTTGAAGGGAAGCTAAACCATCCTGAAGGCACTGCCAGCATTCCAATGCTGGCTCTAATCAGCTCACTATTTATATCCCCAGGCGATTATTCATGAGGGTGTCGAATCGGGAGCTGCATCAGCAGACAAAAAGGGTTGATTGCAGTGGAGGTACCGAGGAAAGCTCCCACCAGCAGCAGGAGAAAGGAATCCAAAGCAGGGCCCAACCTCCAAGCCTGGCCAGAGCTGAGGAAGCGCAGGTTGCCTGCTCAGAAGAGGATGTGTTTCACACGGGGAGCTCGGTCAGCTCGTGGAGGATGATCCTGTTTTGATCTGAGCGAGTGAGACCCTGCTCCTCCTCGGCTGCCAAACCCTCCAAGTTTTGCCTGTCCTCAGAAGTGCAGGGTTATGTAGTGTCTCCAGAGATAATTTGGGAGGTTGTGAATGGATCAGGCCTCTAGAATGGCATGAGAACATGAGGGAAGCATGCAGCTCCTGCCAATTCATTAATTAATAAACTAATTGCCTGATTACCTTGGGCACATCACCACATGATGGTGTCATCAATTTTCTTCTTATACTATATTGTCTGCCAACATTTTAGATGTCTCTGGTTGGGTTTGAGGTGTATTTTTTTTTTTTTTTGCCATTTCAAACCAGCTGTGATCACAGAATCCTGGAATGGTTTGGGATGGAGGAGACCTTAAAGATCATTTTATTTCAGCCCCCTGCCATGGGCAGGGACACTTCCCACTATTCCAGGTTGCTCCAAGTCTTGTCCACCCTGGTCTTGGACACTTCCAGAGATCCAGGGGCAGCCACAGCTTCTCTGGGCATCCTGTGCCAGAGCCTCCCCATCCTCACAGGGAAGAATTTCTTCCTAATACCCAGTGCTGGATGCAGTAGAGAAATGAGGAAAATCTCCTCCATCAACTCGCTGGTCACTCTTCTTTTTTTTTGCTGCAGCCCAGAATTCAGTCTGTGGATACACCTTTCTGAGCCATGTCCACAATCACTCACAATTCATTTTTTCAGGGCTGCTCTCAAAACGTTCTGATAAACACCTTGTGGCTGTGAGGCCATCCTCAGATCCCCAGTGCCGTGGTGTGTCCTCCAACAGTGAACTGTCAGCCTGAAATATCTCTGATATTTCCAAAACCATAGGTGCTGTAACTGTGCAGAACCACTTACTACACAGGTAACTGGAAATTTATGAGGCACCACTAATCATATTTAATTCACATCAATCCCCAGTGAGGCCATTGGAATCACAAGGGGGATGAATCTCGCTCAGGCGTAGTCCAGAAATGGAATGAGTTTCAAAAATGTAGCCACTTTTTCATCAAAACCCCAATAAAATCAATGTGCCACTTCAGAATATAGCCCTAAGGCTTGAAGCTGACTGAAATTACCAAAATGCAAAAAGAATCTTTAATTACGTGCTCATTTGAGGGGAGGGAAGTTAGACCGTGTCCCTGGATCCATTTCTCAGCCTGATTTAGTAGTCTTTGTGTTGAACATTCTCCTCTGATGGTGGACTTGAAAAACACATCCAACATGGAAATTTGCCTTGTGAAGAGACTCCATTTCAATTAGACCTCTATGAGCAAAACTGAAATAATGTGTTACTATTCTGGATGAAATCAGGATCTCTCTGGCCCTTTGAGATGCCTGTGACAGTGACGAGCCTGGGACAAACCTTCCCAGTTAGGAAAGACTGATGGAAGCTGCACACTGGGCTGTTCCATGGAGAGGGGCAGCTCTCTGTGTGATGGACATGGTCTCAAGTCAGATTTTCAATGTCACAGGGAATTTTAGAGCCATGCCTTATGATTCCAGCATAAAACGGGACAGGTCTGGTTTGGTTGTCAGCAGAAGGAGTCTTGAGGCTCAGCTCTGGGATAATTTAATCACATGGGTGTTTTCTTCCTTAATCCCCATTTTTTGGTTGTTTCATCTCTGGAGCAGAGAATGTAAATCCTTTCCTCCCCACCCCAAAGCTTTACCTTGGCTGTGTGGGAAAGAAGTCCCTCGAATCAGCTCGCATTTCAGTGATTTTCACAGATTTAAGGGCCAGATGGGATCATTAGCTCACTCACCTGGATCTTTTACACAGCGTGTGGGATGGGATTCACCTCACAGCTATTTAAGGAGTGAAGTTAAAAATAGAATAAAAACAAGCCTGTGCCAAAATGAGCTGTCTTCCCTCTGCTCCTTTTGCAGTCAATGGAGAAGGATCATTTCTTTCACAGGGTAATCCTTTCTTCCCTGTGATAGATTTGGGTGTATAAATTACTGAGGCCGTGGCCTCCTCACCGTGAGTTCATCACCTAGAGTTTGGATGAGGAATGTCAGCAGTTTGTGCCTGAAAGTGCCAAGAAACGGAGAATCCACTTCTTTTCTTTCCTGTGCTGCCGGTTTACTGCCCTTGATACCAGAAACCAAACTCCAAAGGTGTGGCTGGCTGGACTGGTATTGGTTATGAGGGAATCTTGTCTAAGTAGCTCTGGGGAAGACACACAGCTTGCACCGTGATGAATCCA
This sequence comes from Cyanoderma ruficeps, assembly GCA_008694505.1. Taxonomy (NCBI): domain Eukaryota; kingdom Metazoa; phylum Chordata; class Aves; order Passeriformes; family Timaliidae; genus Cyanoderma; species Cyanoderma ruficeps. The sequence goes on from VZDJ01000046.1 coordinate 1,407,197, forward strand.
TCTCCATCCCCTGTCACTGGCTGCCTCATATCCCCAAAAACCTGAGTAAACAGCAGAGATCTCCAGAATTAGGGGATAGCAGCAGCTGCTGACAGGGAAAGGTTTTCTGCAAGGGGCAGAGGGAGGGAGGAGGTGGATGTGGAGGGATGTGACAGATGAAGAGAAAATGAGTGTGGAGAAAAGGTTTATTCAGAGAAATGAGGCTGTGGTGAGCTGACCTCAGCTAGACACCAGGTTCCCACCAAAGCCACTCCATCATTCCCCTCCTCAGCTGGACAGCAGAGAGGAAATACAAGGAAAGGCTTTTGGGTCAATGCAAGGACAGGGAGAGATCTCTCAGCAGTTGCCGTCAAGGGCAAAGCAGGCTTGACTTAGGAAAAAAAGAATAATTTAATGTATTATCAATAAAATCAGAGCAGGATAATGAGAAATGGAAACCAAATCATAAAACACCTTCCTCCCACCCCTCCCTTCTTCCTGGGCTCCACCTGACTCCTGAATTCTCTGGAGCTGGCTGGAATTGCCTCCCTTGGACTTGGGGAAAGCTGCTCACAGAAGCCACCCCTGAAGTCCCCAGCTGCCAAAATCTGGTTTCCCAAACCCAAAACACAGAAACACTCTGGTACTAAAACAAGACGACTGATGAAAGTGAATGATGACTACTTTAAAATCAGTCAAATCAAGCTTGTTTAATTACGGACCACAGAAATAACCTGAATAATTAATTGTGCCGAGATAAACTCAAAGCCAAACGTGTTTGGAGGGATAGTGCTTATGTGAGGTGGCATTTGGGGATGGCCACTGATTTTCAGCAGACAATAGGAGGCATCTGCAGCAGCATCAGAACAAACAACTCCTGCTTCAGAGTAAACCTGATGACAATGACAGGGTACAGAGCAAAGAAAATTAGAAGGATCTGTTCTTTCTCTGGCAGCTTCTTCTGAAAAAAATCAGAATTGGTCAGTGCTTGAGCCAGACTTGCCATGAAACTGATTCTTCTCTGCCACATTGCAGAGCCAATGAAGATACTTTTGTGACAGTTTTTTTGACTAGAAAATAATTACATGAAGAGGGAATAGCCAGGGAAAAGATAAAGAATATACTTTCATGTCCTGATATACATTAATTCAGACACCATGTCTAACCCCCCTTCATTGACTGCACAGTTAAATGAAGATAGAAACTCTAAACTCTGAGTCATGGGCTTTTCTCCCTTGATCAAAAAGTCTGTGGGATTTGTAACTCGGATGTTGAGTACCTGTAAGGGATGGTCTGCTTAGATCCTTTAAGGGTTTGTCTGAAAGAATCCAAGTGGCTTGTAAAGGATCGTGTAGTTAAATCCTGGTCCCTCGCCCTCATCGCTGGTCCAAGCTGATTTTTTGGATTTGGAATGAAATATAATGAACATTCATGAGGGCCAGGGTGGCCTGCAGGTAAGTCAGGCTGGTATCCTTCCCCTGTCCAGCACTGCTGGGGTCACTCCTGACACCCTGTACACATTCCTGCTCTCCCCACCCCTTCTAGCCCAAGGGGGATGTTAAGAAAATAAAAGTGATCGGGGAAAAAGGGCTGCCAAAATTATCAGGGGCACAGCACAACACCCTGGCCCTGCTCAGCAGGGCAGCTGCCAGCCAGGAAATTCCCAGTTTGTACTGATCCATGGGGTTTTCCCACACCCACCTGCACAGCTTTGTACTTTGTCATACAGGGACACACCCTCAGGGAATTAAAAAAA
>VZDJ01000046.1:1408946-1422673 GCA_008694505.1 Cyanoderma ruficeps
AGCTCGTGGTGGTTGTGTGGTTATGCTGAGTTGTGTAAGTCATATCCAGCACCCTGAGAGTGTGGAATGATGAGCTCTGCCCAGCTTAAAGGAATGTTTCTCAGGCCTGGTCTTGGCTGGCATGGAGAAGGAATAGATTAAATCACATTTTGAGGTTCCTCCCAGGCTTGTCTGTGCGATGCTGCATCCTGAGCACTTGTCTTGGCACTTTTGATTTAGCCTGGGTGTACAGCAGCGATGCTCCCGCTGCCACAGCGTGCACTATTGATTTATCACGCCGAAGTGAGTACAACTGAAACATGAAGATCCATTAAGAGAGACCATTCACGCCTCTGGACTCAGATATGTTTTCAAAATGATGCTCTACAACCTCATTAGCGTCTCGTTCTCATTCATGGATTCACCTGTCGAGCGACGAGAAAAGAAACAACAGGAGCAGAAAATTGATCCTCGGTACTGGTGTCTGGTTCCTTGGGAATTCAGCTTTTGCCTCGTCATCCCGGGGTGCCATGTGGATTCAATAAATGTTGCGAAGCTCTAAAGTAGAAATATTGATGGCTCCAACACTGAGGAAAGGGTTAAAAGGTACAGGATTACTTCAGTCCCTTCCTTAAAAGCACAGCAGCTGTCTTTGTGTCATTCCTCGTATGCTCTGACTCAGATAAAAAAGAACATATTCTGATTATTTGTTACAGCGTTTTGGTCTCTTATGATCCCTTGAATAACTCCCCATGAATTTTCCAAAAGGTAGTCACAAAGAGATTTTTTTTTTTATTCCTTTTTAAGGAATGTATTTTCTCCGGGATACATGAGTAATCCTCTCTGATGTTGTCTGCCTTAGATCTCTTCTAGCACTGAAAGCTACAAAAAGGTAAATTAAACGTATCCATTTAGAGGCTTTTAATTGGCAGCCAACGTCAATGACTCCAGAGAGAAACTTTGGATTGGATTTACCCAAAGGGAATTGCTAAAAGATTCATGGAGAGAACCGAGATTTTTATTGAAATGCCTCTTTTTACTATTTTTCCTGGACAGTGTTTGCATGAAGTTGATAATTCCCGTGTCCACAGCTGAATTTCTCTCCTCCTTGTTTCATGACCTCCCTGGAATGTGCTGTAGGCACACTCTCCCCAAAACTGAGGTTTTGACGGTGTTAGAAAAATGCTCAAATGGGATTAAAGGTGTTGGGAGCACAAAGGCCAGTGGAGGTCCTGCTCCCAAACCATCAAGAGCTGCTCTCCTGCAGGGCTGGGATGCACAAACTCCCTGGATGTGAACAGGAATTCTCACGGGAGGGCTGGTGCAGCAGCCGTGACAGCGGTGAAGATAAATTTGGAACACGAGGATGAGATTCATTCCCAGCCCCAGACACCAACGTCTGACTTGGCCTCCCCTGGGACACGTTAGGCTGTGGCTGCATTAATCCTGAAATGTGCCAGCTGAGTCACACTGGGTAATGCCACCTCTCATCTGGCACGAGGGATTTATCCCACTGCTGTTTGACTGGGAGGTGTAGTTACACTCTTCAGGAGTGAGGGGGTTTCCCTTGGAAGGAGCTGTGGGGCTTCCAGCAGAGTTTTGGAAGGTGGGCAGCCCAGGGCTGTGTCTGCAGAGAGGTTCTGCTGTGGAAAACTGAGAGCTGCAGGACAGATCCAGGATAAAATCGATGCAGGAGTTGTGGGATAGATGCAACAATTGCAGGATATCACCTTGTAGGGTGCCTGTGGTTTTCCAGGTGGCCCTTCCATCTGTCCTGCCCACTCCAGACCCAGGGACAGCTCTGTCCCTGTGGCACTTACAGAGGGCTCTGTGAGCACATGGCCGAGGTAGAAAAGGCTGAAGATCAGCTCCTGACCTTCACCCTGAAATGATTAATGAGGGCTCGACTCCCGAACTTCACCCTGCGGTGATTTATGAGAGCTCAGCCCCTGAACTTCACCCTGGAGTGATTCATGAGAGCTCAAACACTCATTTCCCCCAACTCTGCCGGGAGGATCATCCCAGAGGAGTGACAGAGCTGGGAGTCTGGCTGGCAGCTGCCTGAGCCTCAGGGTGGAGTTTGGCTGATCTCAGCTTTTCCCATCTGCAGGGTAGTGCTGATAATCCTTTTCCCTGCAGAGAATTTTGTGGTTTTCCTCCACAGGAAGGCACAGGGTGGGAGTTTTTGGTGCTGATGACCCAGTGAGTGTTTTGCAGACAGGTTTTTGTCAGGCAGAGATGCTGTTTGAAGCCTGTGCCCTCTTGGGAAGAAGGAGGACAGTGCACGTCAGCATCACCTTTAGAGAGAAAAGACTCCAAAAAGGGTGGAAAGAGGCATTACCAGAGGAAAAAATTCACATTCTCAACCAGCTGAAAGGAAAAAAATGTGCTTAACAACTATTTGAAGAACTACAGATAATGCAGCAACAAACAGAACCAGGATGCCCAGCAGGGAGTCTCTTGTTCTTTATTAGCTCCAGGGTGTTCTCATCTGGAGTGGGAATTGAAGCACCTCCAAAAAAAGCCAGGCAATGTAATTGCAGGGACACAATATCAGTGGGCTTTAATAAGTGAGCTGGCCGTGGAAAGAGCTTCCCTGGAGGAGGAAACTCAGGGCTGAGCTGAAAATATTTAGCAGATGGGCAGGATTACTGTAATCCTTATCCAAAACAACAAATATTTCATCCTGCTCTAAGCAAACCACAGGCACAAGTGGAGTGGCCATCCTGGAGGTGCAAATGGAAGGAATATTATGTTAATGGCAGAGAGAAGAGGTGAGAAAAGCTTGGGAACTGCTGGGTTAGAGGTTCTGCATGACGGGAGAGAACTATTCCTTTATCTGCTGAAAACCCTAAACCTCCTGAGGTTCACTGGGACAGCTACAGCTGATCTGTAAACTGCACAGATAAAATTGGCTGTAGCAGAACCCTAACTCAACCAGCTTAGAAGTAAAGAAGTTCTTTGTTGCCCTGAGTTTTCTGTCTTTTGTCTTTCTGTAGAACTTTCACACGCAGCCTTGATGTAAATAATGTCTATCCTTAGAATGTTTACATACTTCTCCTGTGAGAGAAGAAATGATTGATGGTGATGTCCATCATCCAGGTTGAAGGGGTGGTGACCTGTGTAGCCAATCCCTTGACCTCTGTACATATCTATAAATACTGGAGTCAAAATAAAGATAGAGAGTGAGTTTTTCTACAACAGCCGTGTCCTGACCCTCTCTCGAGTGTTCCTAAATTGGGACATGCCCAGCTTCGCCCCACGACATTCTTGGATAAGACAAGAATAGGTTGGATTCGAACTTAAACAGTGGACCCCAGCCAATCTCCTGAATTTGGATTCAGGATTAAGGCAATGTTTAGACCTTGACTAATCAGGTGTGCAAGGGTGGGAATTTCGAACCCTCTATAAAAGAGATCAACCATCAGTAAATCTTAGCTGCTGTCACAGGACCTTTGGTGTGTTCAGTCGTGTGCCTGTCTCCAAACCTGTGACCCAATGCAAGAGTTTACCCTGGTAGATCATATATCCAGACAGCGAACCACGGGAGAGAATGATGCTGGAACCCTGCAGGCTGAAAATTCCAGGTTTTCTGAGCTGAGGGGTGCTGACCCTCAGGCAAGCACCACATTTGACTTGAGGCCTTGGAACAGGCGCCTGGAATTGTGTGATAGCACTGGGGTTGTGAGTGTGGAGTTTGAATAGTGTTCTGATCTCACAGGGTGAAAAACTCAGATTTAAGGTTTTAGTAATGTGTGTGAGTCAAGATGGAGGATTTTTGGTGTTGTCTAAGTCCTTCTTCTTCACCTTCTTCTTCCTTCTTCATGGGTTTGGGTGGTTTTCTGTAACAGGGTGAAAAAGGTCCACACTGTGGGCCTTGGGTGGTCATTATTGGGTCAGAAATGGAAATAATATAGATGTCACCTCATTAGTGGGTAATTATCACTTAAATAAAGCTGGAAAGAGTTAGAAGCTCTCAATTTTACCTCATCTCTCTAATTTGCTAGTTGGAGCTCCCACCCGACGAGACAGTACATAGATAAGAGATAATAAACAACCAAGTCTGAACTCGAAATCTACGTCTCCTGTGTCTTCATCCTGACCTTGCCAGAAAAGAGAAAAACAGAACTGTAACAGAATCCTACAATGGTTTGAGTTGAGTCTTTTTCCATCCCCTGCCATGGGCAGGGACACCTTCCACTGTCCCAGATTGCTCCAAGCCCTGTCCAACCTGGCCTTGGACACTTCCAGGGATCCAGGAGCAGCCACAGCTTCTCTGGGCCCCCTGTGCCAGACCCTCCTCACCCTTACAGGGAACAATTCCTTCCCAATATTTCATCTAACCCTGCATCTTTCTTGGGATGGTTATGGGGCTCTACTAGAAGTCAACTGGCTTGACTCATAAAATCTAAAGATGATGTGTGGCCTGGTCCCAAAGGGCTGTAAGGAACAACATTACCATCAAAATTAATCACTTAATGGTGAAAACATTAATGTTTAACTTCTGGAATGAGATTCTTGGTTTTTGGGAACCAGAGAACCCCCACTGTGGAAATTCTGTGGGACTCACACAGGACGTTAAGTACCTGGAGTAAGAAGTCTCATGTTTACACTCAGTCCTCTCTTTTTGGAGCTGTAGATTTTTGGCTGGGATGGTGCTTCAAACTGTACATTTTTTTAACCACTTTAATATTTTGAAATGTAGTGATGCTGGACATGAACCAATTACATTTTTTTTTTAACCTAACATAAAGCATAACCCACAGCAGACCTTAATGCCAGTCAGTAGAAGGCTGGAATCAAATTTAGAGGCAGAGGGAATTTTTTTTTTTATTTGCCTCCTGAAACCACTTGGATGAAAGAAATAATCTACTGAGAAGCCATGGAAGCTCAAAGAGCATTTGGACACTGTGGGTGAAGATTTGTCATCTCTCTCCAGCTCACACTGGTGTTCTCAGCCCAGCAAGCTCAGCCATGGTCATTAACATGCAAAACACACGTGATCCTTAATTATGAACTGATATTTTTGGATTATCATGCCCAGCTAGGGAAAGTCTGCATTTGCTACAAGGAAATCTGTGGAGGGCCTCGGCCCCATGAGGGGAGAAAATGGAACATTGTGAGAGCTTTGCTGCAGCACAGCTGCTTTTCCCATCGCATTTTACTCGTTTGAGAAAGTTTGCAATCCCAAAATATACAGGGCAGGGAGGAATCATGTAAACACGAATTTGGGATAGCGGGAAAAACATGGCTTAGTGCTCTGAGGGCAGAAAACCTGGAGAATGGAACTCTGGTTAATGATTCTCTTCTGTGAAGGGATCACAGGGTGAGGTTAAAAGGCTGGAGGTTTTATCGTGGCTTTTAACAATGCCTGCGGTGTGAGATCCAGGTTTTTTGGATTGGTCTCAGGTCTGGTATCAATAAATGAGTTTGGAAAGTGAGCTGTGAAATCTTGTTATTCAAACTGGTTTCTCTCAGCTGCAAAAACCTTAACCCATGTCAGGATCCAGCCTTTGGAGGAGGTCAAAATACTCTGCTGGTGTTTAATCCAACCCACCTTCATTTTTTATATTTTCTCTATTTTCTGAGGCTGGCACCAGCTGTTGGGACAAGCAGACAAGATGGGCAGGTTGGAGTTATTTTTATCCCTGCAGCTGTTCAATCAGATTCCCATTTAGCAGCTAAATTCTGTGGATAATCTCAATGTAATTAGGTGGTTTAGGTAAAATTCAGAAATGTACTTAAAATTTTGGTAATTATTATTCTAGAATCAGCACCGGTTACAACCACATAATTATGCTTGGTGTAGTACAAACTCATTATGGGATATAATTCTTGCCTGTGTGGTTTGCAATAGAGCTAAAAATTTTCTTTTTGAACAAACCCTTTTTCACAAAGAATATTTTTTTTTAATCTGTCAGTTAAAGGATTGAGGATGTTCCTGTAGAGTTCACAATTAAAAAAAAAAAAAAAAAGAATGGTCTTTGAATGGTCTTTGAATGGTCTTATAATGTTGCATTGCTGATTTTGAACAGGATGTTGTTAAAAAATTATTCTCCCTAAGAGAGACTAGTTACAATGAGGGTTGATTAAGATGAACACATTGGTTGCCACAAAATCATTTCCCCCCTTTTTACTTCATTAAGAAATTAAAGTTTTGGGAGCTGACCCAAATAATTTTTTTTCTGTATTTCTGGTGGGATTTTTTTGGCACTGCAAAGAACAGAAGGTGTGGTTATTAAGTTGTTAAAAACAGGGATTGAATGAACAAGAGACCTGACACGAAAACTCCCAGTAACCTGAGGGAGAAGACAGAATTCTACTGGTGGTTTCCAGCCCTGTGTTCCATCACGGGCTCATCCTCCCTCCTTAAGACCTCTTGCACTCTCTAGCAATTAAATCTGTTGAAAAACAGATATCTTCCAATTAATAGAATTAATTTTTTATTAATATTCCCCCGTCATTATTTATTTAGAATGACACAGTTCTTAGGTGCTGCTCTCACAAGCTGTTTATGATCTGCCAACGCATCCTCAGTCAAGGAATATTGATAAGTTGATTTTCCCACACTTCCCCTTATTTATTTCACCTACCAGACATGTTCGTGTACTCGCTTCCTACTCTTGTGCTGCTCTGTGCAGAAAACCCCTCAATAAATTAAAAATATGTTGAGTGAGGGGTTAAAACCTAAAAAAAACATCATTATGGATCAGTCCCCAAATGGGTATTCTGTCCTCGATATGTCTAAAGCACCTTCCCAGGGACAGATATTGGAATTTGAGAGGTTTCCTTCATATAATCTCCTAAATTCCCCCAGGATGAGACTTGGGTGTGAGTGGAGTCTTGGAGAACATCCTGAGATGTGTTGGCCTGGTTTATGGATTTTCCTTTTCTGATTATCTCCAGTTGTCTTTTGAACTTGTCTGACCTTTTGCTCCAGGCTGCTTCAGAGAGTTCCACAGTCCCACATCCTTTTTTTTCCGGCATCTCTTTTGTTTGTTTTGAGCTGGGCACTCACTAATTGGATTTGTTGTGGAGTAAATTACTAAATTACTACACCAGAACGTGTTTGCTGCCCTTTCACCTTCTCATCCACTGCTCACATTGCTCTGGATTCTACACGTGTCCATCATCCCTTCCTCAGCCATCCACTGACAGGCTGGATTCCAACCTGTCTATTTGCTCCTTATTCCAGTGCCATCAATCCATTAAAGATCGTTCCTCCAGTGATGGATTTTCCATGAAGTTTTCACAGAATTATTATAATGTGACCAGAACCACAGACAATTTTCAAGATGTGAGGACGTTACCCGTAGAGACAGAAAAATGCCTTCCATTTTCTTATTTATTTCCCTAGAATATCTCAAATTTCATTTTCTTTTTTTGACTGATACTTCTGCTGAATTGACTTTTCCATAAGAGAATTGCTGGCCAAAGACCTCATTTTTCAGTGCTAGCAGCTGTGCCAGAGCTTGCCATCATTCAATCCTTCACCATCTCTCTCAAACCCCCTTTAGGCACTGGAAGGGGCTCTCAGGTCTCCTTGGAGCCTTCTCTTCTCCAGGATGAATAAATCCTTATATCCGTAGGAGAGCTGGATGCTGTGAATGGATTTGTTTGAATGCAGGTCCCAGGAGCCCCCAGATTTACATCAGGACCCATTCTCTTATGACTTTCCCAAACATTTATCACAGCATTGGGTAAGGCGAGGGTGGGAAAAGGCTGCCGTGGGTTTTAAAAGGAAAAATTATCATTTAAATTAGCAGCAAAGTACACAGACCTTCAGCATAAAAAAAATTATACATCTCACCCACTCACCTTAAAAAATACAAAACTAGTATTCAGTAGAGTCAATAAAAGTTAAATTTTCTTATGTGTAATCCACTGTTGGCTGAAGAGCATTAGCATTTCAAATAGATTTGCTCATTAAAATGAAGATATCTTTTGATAAAATACCCCGATTTCCCGGGATTTCAATTCTTGCACTGAGAAATGAAAAGTAAAGGCAGAATTCAGTGGAAATCCCCTTCCCTTCCCTTCCCTTCCCTTCNCTTCCCTCAGATTTGGCATTTCAGCAGGAACAGCTCTGCAGAGATATTGAGGGTGGTGGCCAAGGGCTGATGGCCCAGGGTCCCAGAGTTTTTACCAGTTTCCTGGGATTGGTGAGGACTCAGAAATGTCCCAATTTCTGGTTCAGTCGCATTTATAAAAACAGCTGTGGAGCACCAGGGTTGAAACTATGAAGCTCCGTCAGTAAAAAACCCTCAGATTTTAAATCCAGGGGTTGCGTGTTTAATCCCAAATTCTGGAGAGTCGGTGTTTTTAATTTCACAAACTAAACATGTCTCCTAATTGAAAAACCAAACTAAACCCAAAAAATCCTGGCAAATGCTAAAAATACAACCCCATCCCTCATGCACTGTGGTTGTTACATTTCTGTCATGCAATCAGTGTTGTTTATATCCCTAAATCCTATAAACAGCAGCCCAGCAGTAAAGATCAGGCCAAACCCAAATCATGGGCGTGTTGGCAAGAGGCTGGAATGTTGGACACACAGGACACACAGGCTCCTGGGGTGGAAAAAAACAAACCTAAACCAGAATTGGGGCTGGAGGACCAAACTGAGCAGCACACACTGTGTGCTCTGTAGGCTTGTTCAGTGGGAACGTTGTAGGGGGAATTATTTTCCTCCTTTGGAATGCTGATTTAAGGCACCACTGAGCTGATGGTCAGTTAACATCCTTAAATCATCACCGAAGGCAATGGGGGAATGCTGATTGCTTCCAGTCGTGGCCTGGGCTGGAGACTTTTCTTTCCAGGTCCATTTGTTTGTATTAAACAGATGGATGGTCCTGTGATCTGTGGGCTTGTCTTGGTTTGGAAAGACAGGTGTCTGCCAGGGAAAGCTGGAGTTTCCCTTGGAATGGAGAATGTAAACCCTCTCCCTCTGAATTATTATAATCTTGAAATTAAGGGGCTCTCAAAAAAAGATATGGGAATAGGAATAACAATTCTTCACTAGGAAAATTAAAAATGTAGTAGTACAAAGAAAGCAAACAAACAAAAAAGGAAGACACTGACAGAGTCAGAACACAACCTGACACCCTGTTGGTCAGGGTGTTGGTGTCAGTCCAATCAAGTCCTCCTGCAGTCACAGATGTGGTTCTGTTGGAGCACAGATGATCCTGTAGAAGGGTGGAGTTTTCCTCTGAAGGTCCAGTGGTGCTGAGATGGGTCTGGTCTCCCTCTGGGAATCCAGTGCAAACAGGCTGTGCTGGTGTTCTGAATCCCAGGTTTTATCCAGGTAGGAATGCTGGGCTCCTCCCCCTGGGTGGAGCATCTCCCCATGGGATGATGGAACTGTATCAGCCCTGCAGTGAGTCTGGATGGCCCATGAACAGCAGATATCCCCTGGAGGGAGGATGGGTCATGGAGGAGATAAAGAACACTGCCACACCTGGTTTAACAGCTGGGCCCTCAACACCTCCACACCTGATTTCAGCAGATGATAATAGAATCCACACCCCTGGTTACAATCCTGCATTGCAACCCAAGACAGGGCTTTAGGGACTTGCCCTCTTGAACAGGCTTCAAAGCCTCCAGTAGACCCTGGAGAATGTGACCTGAAACCCAGCCCATGGTGATGGAGACTCTCACTCTGCTGTAGCCCTTGAATCCCGCACAGAAATGGTGATTTCAGCTCCCTCATTCATTAATCTGATCCAAGGGAAACAGTGCTAAAGACTTCAGCTCATGCGGGGGAGGAGAAAAATAAGCTATGAGTGGCTGAGCACTGGCAGAGCTGCTGGGCACCTGGTGATGGAGCAAAACTGGGACTGAAATTCACAATTCCAGGGAATTCAATGTCTTGTTTAGGAACCAGGGCAGAACAGACAGATTTCAGGACTAAGATTTCAATGGCTCAGTCGGTGGGGCAGGTGAAGAAGAGGTAAAATGCTGATTTTAATGATTCCAGGATCAATTTCATCCAATATCAATGATGTTAGCAATAACTTTCTTTATCCCAGCAACGCCATCAAAATGAGATTACATTGCAGTTATTAAATCCATCCTTTAATCTGATAAATTTAGTGTGAGGACATTACCAATGCACTCATAACCCCTCTTTATCTTTCCACTCTTGGTGGCTGTAGTGATGGGTCTGAGATAGAATAAATGAGATTTGGGAAGCGAGATCAATAGTTTTGAGCAGCAATACCTGTCTGCCAGCTTCAGAGATGAGAGGAGGAAGAAAATATGTGCTGATGTTTCAAAGAAGTCAGAGACATTACCCACTGTAGTTTAAATCGGGTGGATTACCTGGGCTAAGGCGATTTAATCATTGGATTTTTGTTGTGGTGGTTAATTGTGCCACACTGATAATACCCACAGCCAAGTGTTGCAGCTTCCCTCCCTTCATGGCTTCTACTGAATGGAAAATGGGTATAGGGGATTATCAGTGGGATTTAACATGTACAGACACACCCCAAAATGTTGTTATCCCTCTGTGAGCTGAGTGCCACCCAAATATGTTCTTTGAAGAGGCATCAGCCTGACTGGCAGAAAAACCTTATTTTAGGTACTTTGGAGAAAACGAAGGGAACTGGAAAGTAGAAATGATTGGATTCTCAAATGTGGGATTGCAAAGAGGGCAACCTGCCTCCAGTTCCTCCTTTCACAACAAACTTCCTGCTCCGGGGAATCTGTGTCAGTGCACAGCACTGGGGGTGTTCAGACTCTTCTGACAGCCTCAGAACTTCCACTTAGACACTTCCACTTCATCCCAAAGTCTGTCAGGAAACCCCTAACTCACCTGGAAATACATTCACAGAATGGGTGAATATAAAAAAATCCTGGGGGGAAAAAAAAAGGTGAAGCCAGAGTAATTTATTTTAGACTGTTATGAGATTAATCAGTGGCTCTTACAGGTAAAACTCAAAAAATCTACCACTGGACAAATGGAACCCTCTGGCCACTGCATGTGAAAAATAGAGAAGAAAAATCAGCATTATCAATCTGGAGTATTAAACTGGAAATGACTTTGAGAGGGGTTATTCAGATTTTATATTCACCGATCTCATATGATCTGTCAGGCCAAGATTAAAGTGTCAGCCCAGTTCGGAGGGTTGCTGAATATCCACAGTGCCCCAGCTACATTATTCTGAAACTCATAAACCTTTCTAAAATATGTATTAAGGGGACAAAAAGGGATTTTCAAGTTTTTTGTTGCTGTTTGGTGATTTTTTTTCTCAGCACAGCAGAAAGAAGAGACTTAAAACAACCATTTTCTGTTTTTTGTTTGAAGTTAATTTCCACGATTTATTTTTTCATATGGTAAGATAATGACAGTTTACAACTGATAGATACACAACATTGGAGTGTAAATCAACTAAAAAAAAATAAATAACCTATATTATTGACATAAAACTCAAGGATTAAAAAAAAAAATAAAATTGAAGGGACTGAGACGGAGTCTAATGCACATCCTTGGGGTTTTTTAACAGAAAAGAAGTCAGGGCAGTCATCACTGACAAAAGATATGAGATGTCTGAGCATAATCAATCAGCTGCTAAGGTGGAGCAGAACAGTGAAAAATTTGTGACATCCAAAAGATGAAAGGTTTTCTCTCACCAAATTAGGAAGTTAGAATAATTCTTAAAATTCTCAATGGGCATTGATGCTGGTTACTCATTTTGGAGGCCTGAATATAAAAACCTACAAGGAAATTGAGCCAGGATTATGAGCCCGTGTTCAGCTCCAGCTGGGAAACCCACAAATAACATGGAATCATTTTCAGGAATTATGGCAGATCTATAGCCAGGTGAAAGCAATTAACTGAACCCCCAAAGATAGAGAAACAAAATGTTCCTGCTCTAAAATTGTCAGAATAATTTTCAGAGTGAAGGCTCATAGGGTTAATGAGAAACAAACAGAAATTTAGCAGGGACAAAAAAAAAGGATTTGTAAGAAAACCACCAAGTTCAGGACAAAAATCAGGATTGACGAAGTTTGAAATGGCATTTTGAGATAGAAGACAATCTCTGGGATACAGTTTCAATTTCTAGTTCAATAAATAAACACAGTGCATAAATAGTTGCATAAAAATAGTTTGGAGGAAAATGAAGCATAATCCCGGCCAGAGCTGGGTTCATTAGGGGTGAAATATGAGACATCGCAGAAAAACACGGGACAAATATTTGTAATCTCCAAAGGAACAAACCCAAATCCTTTTATCAGAACACCTTTGAAAATATCATCCGTCCACAACCAGCTGAATCCATTTTACTAATGGAGTTTCATTTGTGCCCTCAAAGTTAATGGGATGTCCTAAAATAACCCAATAATTGGGGTTATTTCCTCAAGGGTTGAGCAGTAATGTGCTGTAACACACGAGCCTTGTAAATTTGTCACTAAGGAGCCTTCGATGATTTTGACACGAAAGTGTGTTCCTTTTTTAGAGATTGAATCAAAAGGGGGAAAATAATATTCAGAATCCTGCATCTTGGATAAAAATCCACATGTATCCCATAACCAGAGGGAGCTCCTTGTCACACTCAGGCAAAGTTCCAGCTTGAACTTTTTGACCATGTTAAATCCTAGTGCTTGAAACAGCAGGAAAAAAACAGGAAGTTAAACTGGGAGAATTGTCTGAAAATGGTTATGTTTATATGGCTGATAGTGAAGTAGTAGCTGATTTAACAGCTGCAGTTTTTATTTCAAAAAATGAATTTAAATTGAACCCCAAAATGATTAATGTGAGATGAAACAGAATGTTTTACTATAGGTTTGTTCAAAACAATTTGGGGTGACCAGAACCACATGGAAGAAAGAGCATTGCTCCGCTCACTATCAATTAATTTAAATATTCCTTAACTTTTCCCCTCTTGTTCTTTTCCTTTTGTGTGTGAGGAGTAGGGTCGGTTATTAAATAAAATTAAAAAAAAACCCAAACAGTTATGTCCATTTTGAACTGTAGTAATTCCATTACTAACTAACCCAGCACATTTTAGGTACAAATCAAAATACCTTAACAAAAAGTAAGCAAATAAACAGCTTCCCCTAAAATACCATTATGCTGTGATGAGGGAATTTTTGATTTGTATTTTACCCTTCAATCTTTACAAGGTCTGTCATGAAACCACCTTACCCTTTGTGCACTTTTGGAGCCGACTCTCACCTGCCAGACTTGCCAGGATAAATTTAACACAAGAATTAATTATTTTGGACTAAGATCACCACCAGGACTGAGATGACCACAGGAACTCCCCTCACCAAGAACTGAGTTTGATCCTTTCCCAGAACTGCTATTTGGTGCCTTTAAAGAGGAATGAGTTAAAATAACCATGCAGAAACTTATTTACTACAGGAGTTTCAGAAACCTGGGACTACTTTCATCACAGTTCTGTGAAATAAATGGAATTTCATCATTACAGCCTGTGAGAGCTGTGAAATGTGTTGCATTTGCACACAGACCTCTTTGAGTTTTGTTTAATTCTGGTTTGGAATCAGCTCAGCATTGCATTTATTAAATAACAGGGGAAATCATTAGGTTATTTTACCTTGTTTTGTGCTCGTTTGGTCCTAATGATTTGCTCTGGTACAACCTAAACCGAGGCACCTGAATAATCAGATCAAACAGCTGCACCATAAATACAACAGGAAAGGAAAGGAAAGGAAAGGAAAGGAAAGGAAAGGAAAGGAAAGGAAAGGAAAGGAAAGGAAAGGAAAGGAAAGGAAAGGAAAGGAGA
>VZDJ01000046.1:1422838-1465051 GCA_008694505.1 Cyanoderma ruficeps
TTTCCTTGCGGATTTTTAACATAAATTGAACATTACTATTTATCACACTTTTAATATCATTGTGGAGGAAGATTCAGCTGAGTCCCAATGTGGCACTACTTGTTTAAGATGTCCAGGGAAAAGCAGAGAAAAATGTTAATTAGAGGAGAGCTTATTGAAATAAGATTTCTCTCTGCTTATTAACAGCCTAGAGGCTTAGAAGGGGGATAGGCAGCAGACTTTTAATTAAACTGTTTACTTTTAATGGGAACTTGCTAGAATTCATCATAGTCAGGAATGTGTCAGTGGGACAATAAAGTGGCAAGACTGGTAAATGTCCATTTTGGCAAGAGTCAGAGGAGGAAAACAACAAAATAAAAAAAATGTCCTGGTTGCAGGATGATTTTGGGATTTGCATTTGACCACGCAATATTTGGGAAATTCCTTCAGGGTTGTTAAAAAGCAGCAAGAGGCATTACTGCAAAGATAAGAGAAGTTGAGCAAATAAAGATTAGAAAAGAAAACACAAGCAAGACAAAGCCTGGCACATAAATATCTTTCATGGCCACGTGGGTCCATGGCAGAATCATCCAGAGTCACCCAGAGAAGGCAGATTTGAACAGGAACTGCCAGACTGGCAGAGGCAGCCACGTTATTGCTCAGCTGATTGGGTTCATCCTTGGTGTAAGGGTGGGGCATGGATCATCTCACCTGTTAAGGCAGCTCTTTTAGGATCACCCTCTGAAGATGCTCATCTCCCTGCCTTGAGTTCAGGAGCTGGGTGTTCCTCTGGTCCAGGGGGGGTTTTCAGACAGTGACCCACTGTCCCACCTGGGTCACCAAAATCTGATGCCTTGGGAAGGCTGAGCTGAACAGAAACTGAACAGAGCTAGGGAATAAAGTAGAGATTTATTAAAAAGCCTTTAAGGAGACACCTTGGGCAGGACAAGAGCCTGGCCAGGGCTACACCCAAAATGGTCACAAAATGGACACAAAATGGTCACAAAATGGACCCAAAATGGTCACAAAATGGACAAATAGTCACAAGGTCTGACACTTTGATAAGTTTTGGTCCATTTGCATCTTGGGGTTGAATTGTCCCATCCCAGCTCCAGGTGGTGCAGTCCCATCCTTCTTGTTTTCTCCCTCCAGCCACCGTTGTTGGTGCTTTTGGGCCTGAAAACTTGTCCCAGTTGTCCTTGGTGTGGGGCAGGAAAAGGATTTGTTTTGTGTCCCTGGTGTGTGCAGAGAGCTGAGTGACACTGGATGGGAGCTCAGAGCTGCCCCCCTGGGCTCCACAGAACATGGAACACATGGAAGTTAAAACTCAAGACATCATCAGAAGGAGCTGGAACAATTCTGGTCTGAACATGTGTTTGCTTTCAGCATTGGAGAAGATAAATCCCTTTTGGATGGACAGACATCATTGTAATTCGGGCAGTTTCAGTGTGGGGTGATTTTGAATGGAGTGCAATTAACTTCATGTAACTGCATCAAAAACATCTGCACTGCTGCAAGTCAGCTTGTTCCAAAAATAAAATAAATATTGGTGTTGAAAGCAGGATTTGTGTGACCCATTCAGATATCCAGTTCAGCAAAAAATTAATTTTATTCTATACTCTACAGGCTGAAGTTCTACTGGCTGCAAAGCCATTCCTCTCCACTCTTCAGGCTGGATCAGGAAAATTCCTCCCTGGGGTGGTTTCAGTGACTCTCACAGCCGCAGACACCCGGGATGGACGGGATGAAGATGATGATGATGTACAAAAGCTCTTTACAGCCGAGTGCTTTCCAAAGAGAACGAAACCAAGAATCACTTCTTTGAGCACCGAGGTTTATCCGAAGGGTCAGAAATCTGCTGAAGACTTTTTGTCAGAGCTCTGACGCGGGAGGAGCGCCAGGTCCCGAGAGGGGCCGGGCTGATCTCAGGCAGGATCCAGCACCATGGACAGCGGCAGCCGCTCGGCTCCCAAAATCCCGGCTCCCGCTCAGGGACAAACGCTCCTGACTTCAGGGGTCTGAGAGTTTTGGAATCCAGAACTGTTTGGGTTGGGAGGAACATTAAAGATCATCTCGTTCCATTCCTGCCATGGGCAGGGACACCTTCCACTATCTCAGGCTGCTCCAAGCCCTGTCCAACGTGGCCTTGGACACTTGCAGGGATCCAGGGGCAGCCACAGCTTCTCTGGGCACCCTGTGCCAGGATCTCACCACCGTCACAGCCAGGAATTCTTTCCCGATTTCCCATCTAACCCTGCCCTCTGTCATTTTATAACCATCTCCTCTTGTCCTTTACTCCATGTCCTTGTTCAAATTCCCTCTCGGGGTTTCTCGTAGCTCTTTTAGGTGCCATAAGGATCTATTGCATTTATTCTACTTTTTTATTTTATTTTTTTTTTTAGTTGAAAGATCTGAGTGGCATTCAGAAGTATCGGTTGTGACATCTTAATTTTCTTAGCAGGAAATACAATGAAATCCCTGTTGCGCACAAGACAAAACAAAACCAACCAACCAAAAAAAACCACCAAACCAAAAAACCCAAAACCAAACCCAAAACAAACAAACAAACCCCCAAAACAAACAAACAAACAAACAAACAAACACACACCCCCCCAAAAATCCCAAAAAACCATACAAAACGCACCTATTTAAAAAACAAAATAATAATTTGGTATAATTACTCAATATCACACAGGAAAATTAGAAAAAGTATTTCTTCATGTATTTTATCCTCTGAGTTGTACCATTTTTTGCCTCATCTTGTTGCTCTTCTGTTACGAGCAATGTCAGGAAAGAGAATTTTGATGCAGTTCTTGGGCTGCTGTGCACATCATCACTTCATTAAGTTACAAGGTCGTAACAGGAGACCAAAGCTAATCAGATGAGCAAACTCAGGTGACTTGACAACTGCCAGCTGAACTGTTTCATTATTTTGATTAGCAAATGCCTCAGGAGTCATCTTGCATTTACAGGGAAAATGAGAAAATGCCATTGTCACCTGCTTATTTTCAGGACTGCCTGTTCCTGTCTTGACTGTGAGGTTTTTATGAGGATTTTTTTTTTCCCCCTCCCCATGCTGTTAATCATCAAGTTTCTCAACTTTAATTTTTCCAGGAGAGAAACTGCATTTTGCTAAGAAACAGCGACAAGAGAAGGAGGAGGAGGTGGAGGTGTGTGCCCACTCCTGTTTTGTGAACAGAGGAAATCGTGGCTGCACCTCTGAGCATTGCTGGGACAAGTCCCCTGCCTCCAGTTCTCCAGAGGATTTTTATTTTATGTCATAATGCACCCAAAGTCTTTACAGTGATTTTCATGCACAGATTCACTCCTCTCAATGCTAATGACCCTCATTAAGTGGTGACTGGTGTAAATAAGCTTAGGCTGTTTGGGATAATGTGTGTTTCATAGGCCTGCTAGATGATAAAATGTCCTTATTATTGCAAAGTTTATTGCCTTTGCGTTTTCTCCTGACATTTTAAGTGAAAAGGGGTGAATTTTGGATGTTGCTCTGACTGCTTTCACAGGTGATTTCGTTCTCAAGACTTCATGAGTCACCAGAGATTACCTTCTAGGCCTCTGGCAAGTATAAAATAAAATACTGTGCCTGAAAATCCCCACGACCTCTGCAAGCAAATCAGTTTCGCTCCACTGATAAAACTGCACAGATTTTGTACAGAGAAGTTAAAAGATGTGCCAGATAAGGAGTTCCAGGGGGCTGCAGGTTGGTGCCTTGATGTTTAGACCCTGGGGTTTTGTGGTGCAGCTCCGTGGGCTGCTGGATGCTGTTGACCTGTCGGTGCCTGTATCCTCTAACCCCATAAAAGTGGGATCAGTATCCTGGAAAAACTGCACCTTCAGCCACAGATTTTCTCCATTTTCTACCTCACCTGTGCTTGGAGTGTCGGAATCTCTTTTCAGGCTCCCAGAATCTCTGAGCAGCAGGTTTTGCAGGGTTTTACATCAGAAACAGGTCTGGCAGCCCTGCTCTGGTCAGAGGGAAGGAAATTCCCTGTGCTTGTTACAAGTCCCAGCCAGGGGTCTACACAGGGAACTTTGGCTCTGAACTAGCCCAACCTACTGTTCCAGAACTTCAGTGGGGTATAATTACCCATTTCCTCTCTTAATTAATCAAGTCAGTCCAGTTGAAGGAAGGAGAGGCTCTGCAGGTGTCTAGAAATCTTTCAGGGGAAAAGAGAAAGTGCTGAGGGAGCTTAAGTGTCTCTGGGTTTTGATGGCTGAGTTTTTTTGGATGTTGGCATTGTTTGAATTCCCACTTTAAGCTCAGTCGGGATCGTGATACATGAGCTCAGTATCTTGATGCCAGCAGCAGTTAAGAGAGAAAGGAGACCAGGAGGGAAATCAGAGAGACCCAGGATGGTTTGGATTGAAAGGGACCTTAAAGATCCTCTAATTCCAACCCCCTGCTGTGAACAGGGACACCTTCCACTAGAAGTTCCTCAGAGCTTGGAGCCATTTTTACTCCTTGTACCTGATTCCTTTTGGGGGTTTATTTTACACAACAGTGAGTTAGACTGTCACTACATTGCCCATTACCTTTGTTCCAAAATGCAGAGACTTTACTCCATATTTTTATGGGATGCTGAGGCACAGATTCAAATATTATTCTCCTGTTCCTGAGCACCTCCAGGGTCTTCCCGAGATTGGAACTCTACCCAGTGACATATACAAAACTTCCAGCTGCTAACACAAAGCTCTTAAAAGTCCCTTCAGGCCACATGAAAACCTCCAGAGCTCAGGTCAGCTGTGATATTAATTGCTAATAGCAGCACATTAGTCTCCTTGCATAATGCAGCTGTGGCATTAATTACCACTGGGGTTATGGGTCAGGCTCAGGACCCAGCTGAAAACTTAAAATATTTGACCCCTTTTTTTTTCTGTGAATCTCAAAGTCTTCTCTTTATGGAATCAGTTAACATGAAATTAATCTGTTCACCTTTTTAGCTGGGCCCTTCTTTATCTGCATAATAGAGGGCAACAAAACATAGCCTGGTGTTATGGGAAAAGAACAAGACACACTTTACACTGCAACTTAAGGGTTTGCAGGTGGGAAAACAAATAAACAGAAGGATTAAAAATTAAAACAAAAATCCCCAGCAAACACAAACTATGGCAATCGACAAATTCTCGGATGCAGCCAAAATACCTCAACCATTTACTCAAGAGTCAGGAAGCCCAAGTCCCACGCACAGAGTGTCATTTTTCACTGTGGGTGTGCTCAAAATGGGGATTTACAGCTTGGGCACACAGCGCTGTGTGTAAGGATGGCTGCACCTGAGAGAGTGTGTGAGAAAGGCAGTTTGTTGGCTGCAATATATTCCCCAAACCATCGCACTTTCAAAAATCTCTGACGATAAAATGGCCTTTCACCTTTCCAGGTGCAAACAGACAGAACTGCCTGGTGCTCTCGCTGCGTCTTTCATCCCATTTTGTCCCAGCAGCATGGGAATATCTAGGAAGAGGTGGGGAAGGAAGAGAGAATTCACAGGCTGCTAAAGAGATGTTGTTGTTTACCACCTTACCTTTGGAGCACATGTATGTGTCACCCTGAATTTTCTGCCTTCTGTCTTCGTGCTGCAGATTCTCGCGCAGCTTCATGCAAACAATGTGAATTTTTAGAATGTTTACATAGTTCTCCTCTGAGAGAGAAAATGATTGATGGTGATGTCCACCATCCAGGTGGGAGAGGTGGCGACCTGTGTAGCCAGTCTCTTGACCTTTGTACAAATGTATATAAATGGAGTCAGATTTTTGAATTAAAGAGTTTGTTCCCTTGAACTGCTGCTGGTGGCCTCATCTTTCTGTCCCTGAAGTTGGGACACTCCCAGCCTCGGCAATCAACATGTCTGTACAAAAATAAATATGAAAATGAAAACTATAAATAAAAATAAACACAAATATAAATATAAATATAAATNACAAATATAAATACAAATATAAATATATGTGCATGTGTATACATGAATGTATGTATGCACGTATTTTATGTATCTGTTTATAATTTATTGTTGTCTCTCTAAAAACCCTCTGTCTCTACAAAGACATTGCCTGCCTCAGATCGCTGCCTCTAAAAGCCAATCCCAAATCTGACGTTAAGAGTGACATTGAGCAGCAGAGCAGAGGATCCATGGCTTGGCCCACATTCTCTAAAGAGGGTGGAAGGAATGAATTGGGCTTTGGCTCATACCTCAGACCTAAGTTTATTATTTGTGCTACAGGGTGGGCCAGAACATGGGTTTTTTTTGTGTGCACCAGGCACAACCTGTATTTTTTAAAAATAATTTGTACAGGTTTTTATGTAAACAAGTCGATGTAGCAGCCATTGAAACAGCAGCACTCATAAAGATCCACTCAGGACAAAGGCTTTATTCAATACTAACTTCTTTTCAGCTGCTGAAAGACCAAATATATGTTGCTGGCGTGAGTTTTCATTTCCTAACAATGTCATTCTCTGCTGTATGACCTGCAGGATGTATCAGAGCATCCAGTTTGAACATGACGAGTTTATCTCTGCTGGGATAAATCATTCAGGATTTCATTTTTCCTTCCCTTCCTGCCTCACAAACACATCTCCACCAGGCTCAGCTGGGTGCTGGCTGCTGAGGAGTGCCCTTGCTGCTGTTCCAGGAGCAGTTTCAAAGGAGGAATATTACGGGTTTTACCCACCCTTCTGTGGGACAGCCCGCCCGAAATGTGGTTAATATTAATTAGTGAGACGGCATGATCGAGTGTGCCTTGAAAAATCAAAAAGGTTTTAATAAAGGAGGAAAACAATACAAAAAACAAAACCAAAACTGAGGACAGCACAGAGACAAGTCTCTCACTTGCTACAACACCTTGAAAAGTGTGGAGTTGATTTGTTTTCTCTCTTTAGTACTCAACAG
Organism: Cyanoderma ruficeps; assembly: GCA_008694505.1. Lineage (NCBI taxonomy): Eukaryota > Metazoa > Chordata > Aves > Passeriformes > Timaliidae > Cyanoderma > Cyanoderma ruficeps. The sequence goes on from VZDJ01000046.1 coordinate 1,429,720, forward strand.
CCTGGGTGGGCTTTTGGCCCTTGGCCCGATGAGATGAACAACAGACTTTGAGTTACATTCCCGGAGCTCAATCTACAATGAGAGCCAGTTACAATGAGAACAGAACATTCCAGCTAACTCCCTAAAATATCAAAAGTAAACTGAGACTCTTTCCCAATTTGGAAGCATCTGCTGGAGGTGCAGGGATTGCATCACCACAGAGTATTTTCTTTGACATCACCTGGTGCCTCGTGGCTCTTTGGAAACCTCTCTGCCTCCCCGGCAGGGATGCTCCTTGGCAAAGAGCTGGAGCCATGTGAAGCAGGGAGCTTTGGATGCCACAGGGAGCTTTGGATGCCACAGGGAGCTTTGGTGCCACGGCCTTTCCGGAATGAGAAACTCCCCCTTTCTCCCAGGCAACAACTGCAGGAGTGGCGTTGGAAGAGCTCTTGGGTCTGGAATGTAGACAGTACTCATGAGGAAGAACACAAAGATATTTTTAGAAAACTTCCATTGCGGACAATTGTAAGAGCTGGAAAAATAAATACTTGTATAGACATAGGCTTTTATTCCTTTTTTTTTTTTTTTCCCATAGCAGGAAGCAAACATTTATTCTGAGCTCAATCCCTGCTCTTAATACATAATCCCCAAACAGCTCTGGCGTCATTGCAATAAAATGATGTTCCTTCCTAAATAGCCTGGCATGGAATTTCAGGCTGAGCAGAAATAAAGGACAACTGGAAAACCAAACAGAAATTCAGGTACAAAACATTGCTAAGACAACAGACAGTTGTATTACGTGACTAACCTCCCACATGTGGAAGGAGCTACAGGCATTCGGTGATTCACTGTTTAGTGCTGTGTGTTTATATATATCTGTGACCACAAGATTGTTCTGCAGATTCTTCTCCATAACGAAATCCAGGAAATTTTACATGGTGGTTCTCAAAGGAACACCAGTCCAACATTCTTGCATGTTCGGCAGTGCTGATTGTTTTGTTTCTCTCACATTTCTCCTCTGTATCAAAGAGCTCCTCACTTTGAGTGGAGGAAGAAGAGGTAGGGACGATGAACAGTTTTGTTTTTTCTCACTGCAGGGAACATTTCATATCCCATTATCCCCATCCTGTCACATGAGGCACGTTCTGCTTTTATTTCCTGCTGCTGTACAGCCCAGCTGTTGCAGAGCTTGTTTTCCCTGTAAAAACCTGTCAGCAAGGCTGGTACCTCCACAAGAGTGGTCTGAACTCCATTTTAAAATGGAATTCTGAAACCCTAGGATGGGATTTTGTTGCCTAACCTATCATCTAATGCCATGTTGAGGTTCCATCAAGCACTGGTCTTCTGTGGGTTCCACTTCATATTTTTGGGAGCCAGGTTCAGGAGTCTCAGGTGTCTGCAGACAGCTGAATCCTGTCCTCCTGTGACATGGATCTGACCCTGTCAGTTCAGAACTGTAAATTTAGGTTTCTGAGCCTGCAGGATGATAAGGTGAGCGGAATTGTGGATCAAGAAAATGATCATTGATTAGGGAAAGCAAAAGCTGCACACACAAGTAATGCAGAAAGATGAATTATTTTTACAAATGCCCATCTCTGGGGAGATTTCAGCCTCTTCCTGGAGAGCCTCTGCATTTAAGGCACTGAGTGCCACGATCACCAACAAGCTTTTATTGCTGAGCACATCATCATAAAAACTGTGTGTGGCAGAAAATGCAGTGGAAAATGTAGAAATTAGGAAAAAAAAGGAAAACACCCAGATGCAAATATCCTGTGGATATAGGTCCCTGCGTTCAGAGGCATTTACTTAAATTTGATTTAATCAGACTGAGAACTTTGGATGTAACTTGAGAGAGAGCAATCATTTTATAAAACCAGTACAACAAGCTCAGGGGACTGGGAGATCAGAGCTGCCGCTCTCTTCCTTCCACAAAACACTTGACCCGTTCAACTCAAGGGGGTTGCACCAAATTATGTCCAGAGGTCCCTTTCAGCCCAAATTATTCTCTGATTCCAATTTCCCTCCCAGGAAAGCCAGTCTGCATTTCAAACAGAGGTTCATTCCTCGACAGGAGATGGCTTCCAGGCAGGACTTTTTTCCATCTGACACTGGTGAAGAGGATTCCTGGACATCAGGAAATGGAGCTGGATTTTCCACCCAAGAGTCCCATTGTGCTGGTTTTCATCTGGACAGCCAAGTTCTGCAAAGGGATCTGCATCAATGACAACCATTTAAATAATTTTAAAAGAGAAACCCATTAATTTCTTCAGGAAGCACATTCTTTTCACCACTAGTTTCCTAAATCCTTTAGAAACCATGATCTGCAAAGTCTTTCTGATCTGCCGTTGAGATTCAATAAACTACAATAACTCATCTTCAAATGAAAATCTTGCAAACATAAGAGACAGTTCATTAACATTCAACACAAATCTCTTATTCCAGTAAAAATCTGCCTTCCCATCTAGTTACGATTCTGTTTGTGCATTTAGTGGGTTGAAGGGTAATTAGTATGGGGTGGGAGAAGCTGCATTCAGGCACAGCATTCTGAACCATCTCCAAATACCATTCAAGTGCCTGTTTCTTGCAATTTCATTACTTACTGAAAGCCTTGTGAATTCATCCTTTAAAACATCAGGGAAAGCAGCAGCCTGAAATATCTGTTCTGATTAACTTCTACAATTAATAAAGATATTTCCACGGTTTAAACTCATCTATCCCAAACTCAGCCATGGGTCAGATTCAGAAAGACATTTATTTTTCATTTAATAACCACAAAGATCCCAAGTTTAAAATACATTAAAAACTTATGCAAGCAAAAACAGAAGAAGCAAATATTTTATTTCATCTTTCAGCAGCAAGTTAAGTGTTTAAGAGGTTTAGACAATGCCTTTATTAACATGCTTTAACTTTTGGCCAGGCTTGGATTGATCAGGGAGTTGGAGTCGATGATCATTGTGAGTTAATTCAAAGTCAAATATTTCTGTTCTGTTGTCTCCTATTTTTATATCTCGTTCCTACCTGGTTAGCACTGACCTCTGGCAATGTCACCTGTAAAATAGAGGCAGGTATTTACTGACCTGTGTTTGTGTGTGTGTGTAAAATATGCTGGAAGATGGGGTAAAAATACAATTCTGCAGGAAATCCTGGCACAAAGGCCAGTCTTGGTCACTAATATGATGTCATGCAATATTTTCTCTATCCTAAAAATAGTCAGAAAGTGACAGGCGCCGTTTATCATTTCAGCCAGTCCATTGCTTTCCAGAAAGTGCTACTTTAGTCCCAGTATCAATCAATTTTTATAAAATGTAGAACAGCATTTCCACAGTCCCCTGTGATGGCTGCACTTGTGGTTAAATGGAGAATAGCCAATAAAACAAATTTAATAAGTTGATCAAATAATTCAAAGTTCTGCTTGGATAAAGCAGTGAACACAGGAGCCACAGTTCAATGGACTTAATGTCATTCATGACATTTTCCCCCCACTCTGCATCCTGCTCTGAACAATCAGATGTGCTCAAATAGATGTTTATTTGTGATTTTTTTTATCACATCTCAATATGAGGTGTGAAGTCATTGTAATGGCACAAAACTCTCGTGAGAGTTTCACTGAGTGGAGAACAAAAGAGAAATGTGGGGGCTGTGCCCACAAGGGGAATTCCTGGCAAAGGTGATGAAGGAACCCTTTTTATGTTTGAGTGATGGGCTCAGGCTTCTTCACTCTCTGAAATACAGGGGTATTCAAACTTTCAGAGAACAAAACATCCCAGCAAATGTGCAATGTTCCCAATGTCTCCTGTGGTGTGGGAGAGAAACGGAAATGTAAAAGGAACTGATTAAGTTGATGGGAACAAAGCTGTTGGTGCTCTGGGCTTGACTGAGGGCCACTGGGGTCCATCCAGAAACCTGTGCCCTCACCACTCATTCTGCAGGAAAAATAAATGTTTTTCTGTTCAGAAAGAATATAGAGAAGAGAAGGAACTGGTGGAGACCTGTTCAGAGGATGATTCAGTCTCCTGTCATCAGCACAAGCACAGCTCTCTCCTAAGCTGTTCAAGCTCCATCCTGAAAGGAGTTTACTCTTTTACTGAAACTTTGATCAATGTGCTGTCCCTGAACTTCATCACTTCCCCATGCCTGAGGTTACTTTGACCTTGACTGAATGGCAGACAAATGTAGAAAACCAGTAAATTTCACTCTTGTTGGAAGAATGTAAACGTTTTGTAGTGGTTACTCACATTTGGGGCAGTCCTTGACCACAAGAGTTTGGGAGGAGTGCATTGAAATCCATTTTACATCCTCAGCATTTAAATGCTGCATGGGACTTGTTTCTCTCCTGCTGTAAGGAGGCACTGCCTCTGTGTCACAGCTTTCTTTCAGCTGGGTTCGTTTTCCTAACGAAGAGGAAAGCGATGGACCAAATCACATATTTCAGTTTAAAACTTTCCACGCAAAGTCCATTAATTCAGGTGTGCTACAACGTAAAACCCCACTCACGTCACTCCCTCGTTTTAACTTGCTGACGCACCCTGTGGGTGCTGAACTTTATTTCTTAGGATCTTGAACTTTTGAAAGGAAATGTTCCACTTGAGCACCTCAGCATTTGCATTGTGGCATGAACGTTGTGGGCACGTCATAAATCATGTTCCTTCCTTTCACACTGTAATGCAAGTGTCACCGCAAAAGTGAAGGTTAAAGTTGTCTCTCCTGAGCTCTAAACACGCTCAGACAATGAACAGAAAAGGGAATCTAACAGCCTTCACCCACTTTCAAAATAAACCACCCAGCTAAAACTCAGAGGATGCAAAGGAACTAAGTTCAATGGGTTACAGCTCAGCCTTTATCGAAGTGTTATTTTTAAAGCAAAGGAAAGGAGACTTTCAGACTTCTCATGTGTGGAACACGTCCTGGCACCAGAAAATGCAGAGCCTACAAGGAGGACACACAGCACCAGGGCAAGGAGTAGTGCTGGAACTAATCCCACTGACCCAAAGGATGGATCTTCCAAATCCAGTAATCAGTGTCCTGCAAAACACGTCCCTCAAGTCTCAGCCTGTTTTCTGTGTGATTAAAAAAAAAAAAAAATCCCAACAGTTTTCCCCCTGCAATTTTGAAGAATCAAATTCTCACAGGGCTCTGCCAGCCTGAGTGTGGCCTGATTTTCTGGTTGAACACGTGTGTGGATGTGCAGAAAACATTTTCACTTGGCCCAGTTGCCCCTCAATATATTTTTGTCTTTTGCACTTGCTAAGTGCTGTGGACTGTGCTGTCTTTTTCAGAATTTCCTTTTCTCTTTTTCTGATTAAAATCTAGTGAGTACAAAATTAATGTATAGAAGGCTGCTTGGAGTCTTCCCCAAGCATTTGTAAAGACTTTTCTTTTTGTTGGTTCTCATTTTTGGCTGAGACTACAGCTGAAGTTATTTGGCGTAGCTGGGCTTTGCCATTCACTTGGATTTCACTGGTGATTTTGGTCAGGATGAAAGGAGTTGGAATTACAGAACGGTTTGGGTTGAAGAGGATCTTAAAAATCATTTCATTCCACTCCCTGCCATGGGCAGGGACATCTTCCACTATCCCAGGGTCATCCAAGCCCTGTCCAACCTGGCCTTGGATGGTTCCAGGGATCCAGGGGCAGCCACAGCTTCTCTGAGAACCTATTCCAGGGCCTCCCCACCCTCACAAGGAAGGATTTCTTCCCAATTTCCCATCTAACCCTGCCCTCAGTCATTTTATAACCATTACCCCTTGTCCTACCTGCACAGTAATACTTTCCACAAGAACTCCCTCTAACTACAAATATTATCCTGAATGTCTGGATAAAAACCAACTTGAAGTGCTTTTCTATCCAGCTCTATTTCTCTGCATCAGCTGGACCTAGGTAAGCTCAGTAAATGTTGGGATGTGGGCAAACACAGCCGAGGGAGACGTGTGTTGCCTTGCTGCCTTCCTGTGGCATTTGGGGCAAAACTGATCACAGCCCACGCAGAAACTGCCTTTCAAACTCAGCACCAATACTGTGTGTGTAACCTGGATGTGGCCCCTTGAAAATACCTGAATCAGCTTAGAAACCTGAATTTGGGAAGCCTGGGGAAGGTGTGGTAATATTTCTGTAAGTCCTGGTCTGAGGGCAGGGTGATCTCCTTGCCCCAGTGACCTCTTCCCACAACAGCAGACTTCCTCCAGGGGCCACGCCAGGCACCTCCAGCCAGAAAAGGTATTTCTGTTGGGTGGAGATACACAAACCTGATACAGCACCCTGAAGGAGGGCTGGACAAAAACAGAGCTCAAAGAAACCAACTCCGTAAAGGAAGGGTGGTCTCCTTTCCTTTCATGATGTGATTGCTCTGTGCTCCCATATCCGTCTCTGTTGCCCTGAGTTTTCTGTCTTTTTGTCTTTCTGTAGAACTTTCTCATGCAGCTTCATGAAAACAATATCTATTCTTAGAATGTTTACATACTTCTCCTGTGAGAGAAGAAATGATTGATGATGATGTCCACCATCCAGTTGAAGAGGTGGCAACCTGTGTAGCCAATCTCTTGACCTCTGTACATATCTATAAATACTGGAGTCAAATTGAATTAAAGGAGGAGTTTTCTAAACCAGCTGAGGTGTGAGTTTCATTTCAGTGCTCCTAAAATTGGGACATGCCCAGCTTCAGCCTGCAACACGTCTCCTTGTTTTTCACCCCAGCTTTGGGAACAACTGTGACTTTATTTTTTCCTCTGTGCAGGAGACACAGCTTCACGTACAGATTGGCCCCTTCTGGATGAATTAGACAGTTCTGGTTACTCAGTCCTGAAAAAGGATTTACAGAACATGAATGAATTGAAGGCATGAGTAACACTCTCAGTTTTTCACAGGGATTTTTGCATTTTTTTGGTGTCTGAGAGACTCCACTGTGAGACATGGGTGATTCTGCAGCAGCTGGACTCAGGAACATTCTTGAGACTGTTAAACATTCTCACACAGATGTAGTTATAGTGACAGAGAATTTTCAAGATTAGGTATTCAAAAAGTATGAATGAAAAGTATGAGAGAAAAATTACACTGATATCAGATGTTTCCTGCTTTAGATTTTGCTGCTGATCACAGGGATCAGATGCAAAGATGAAATCTCACCCCGGAATAAATTGCAGCCACAGAGTGACAGTTCTTACAATCTAAGGTTGATTTCTCAGTGAGGTAAGCCCTTGGTATTGCCTGGAAAGTGGTATGACCTTGTTCTCCTCCGTGAAGAATTAAAATGCTGAGATGAGAGAGAAGAATAGGGTTAAGAATGAATAAAAAATAGAAGATAAAACCAGTCAAACCCTTTTAGCACAGCTGATTAGATTTTCCTTTAAATTGGCATAGGTTTTCCTTGAAGAAGGATGAGATGGGATCATTCACTGTGATGCATGTCCCTGGAAGAGCCATCCTTTACACTCTGAATGAAAATCTGCTTAATGCTAACAAGATTGGAGTCCTTTATTTATTCCCAACACACAGAGGCAGGGATCAGACTCGAAGGCCTGTGATGGTTTTATTTGTGGATGTTTTTGCCTGATGCTGGTTATCTCTGACAGCATTTGCTTGGATTGGGTTCATTGCTCTTGTCACGATTACATATGTGACACGTGTGGAATGACACCACTAATGCCACTGCCCTTTAAATCTTCTTGTCCTTGTGTGATGCAGAATCCCTGTGCCAGCTCCCAGCCGTAGAAATCTGCAGGGTTTAATCAATCAGGAGCACATTTAATGCAGTCACTAAGCCGTCACAGCTTTGTAGTCAGTGACAAAAGGGGCAAACCCGCTGTCACCAAGGACCACTGGGGCAGTCCTGCACTGTTGGGTGTGCAAAGAATTTCTCTGCAAAGTTCCTCCCTATTGCACTCCAAAACCTGCAACAGCTCTCTTGGCCTCTACCCTTTGACTCCAGGTCAGCACCTGTGCATGGAGACCTTGAATCCATCCAGGGATGTTGCTCCACTTGAGGCAGCAGATTGAAAAACATTTCTTGCTTTACTATTCTGTCTTTACTGCATAAAGGTCTAAAGAAAATTTGGGTTCTTTTAGCACAGCACTACAGGTGGTGCAGCTGCTGATTTTTAAGCCAGGAAGCCATCTGTGAATGAAGGTCCATGTAGATTCCAAGAGGTGGTGAACTTAAAATCATTGAACCATAGGAAAATTAAGGTTGGAAAGACCTCCAAGATCGTCCTGATGCCTTGTGTAAGGCTGACCTGAAACAGAGACTGGACTGGACAGAGCTAGAAAACGAAGTAGATATTTATTAAAAGGCCTTTAAGGATCCACCTTAGGCAGGACAAGAACCTGGCCAGGTTCCACCCAAGGTGGACCCAAAATGGTCACAAAATGGACACAAAATGGACACAAAATGGACACAAAATGGACAAACAGTCACGAGGTCTCACACTTGGATAAGTTTTGGTCCATTTGCATCTTGGGGTTGAATTGTCCAATCCCAGCTCCAGGTGGTGCAGTCCCATCCTTCTTGTTTTCTCCCTCCAGCCACCGTTGTTGGTGCTTTTGGGCCTGGAAACTTGTCCCAGTTGTCCTTGGTGTGCAGCAGGACAAGGATTTGTTTTGTGTCCCTGCTGTGTGCAGAGAGCTGAGTGACACTGGATGGGAGCTCAGAGCTGCACCCCTGGGCAGCACAGAGTCTGAAATACACAAAAGCTAAAGCTTNAATGCCTTAGGACACACCTTGGGTAGGATAAGAGCCTGACCAGGGCTACACCCAAGGTGGAACCAAAGTGGTCACAAAACGGACACAAAATGGACACAAAATGGACAAATGGTCATGAGGTCTCACACTGTGATAAGTTTTGGTCCATTTGCACATTGGGGTTGAATTGTCCAATCCCAGCTCCAGGTGATGCAGTCCCATCCTTCTTGTTTTCTCCCTCCAGCCACCGTTGTTGGTGCTTTTGGGCCTGGAAACTTGTCCCAGTTGTCCTTGGTGTGGGGCAGGAGAAGGATTTGTTTTGTGTCCCTGGTGTGTGCAGAGAGCTGAGTGACACTGGATGGGAGCTCAGAGCTCCCTCCCTGGGCACCACAGAACATGGAACACATGGAAATGAAACTTGAGGCATCACCTTCCCTAAGTAACACAGGAATGGTGCCCCCAATGTGCTTCCAATCCCTTTGTCCATCCTTCTGCTCTTGGGAATGGTTGTTGGTGCATTCCTGGGCAGCTCAGAGTCTGAAATACACGAAAGCTAAAGCCTAAGGCATCAATCCAATCCACCCTTTGACTGAATACCATGCACTAAGCCAATCACTGAACTTTGCCATTCTCACCCATCCCTACTGGGACTCACAGCCCTGAGGACAGAGTTTGGCTTCAGGTCTCCAAGCTGAGCCTGTTGAATTTTTCTCTGAGGTGTTTATTGGTGTCTTTATCTCCAAGGCACCATATCAACAGAAGACTTAGAATTTGGGTCATACACAGGGGCTGAGCTCCTGTGTGTGAGAGATTTTGAGCTCAGCAAGACAAATAGACTTTTTTCTTCCGAGAATTCTCTCAGGTCTGGGTTGACTGATGTGTTTCATTTAGTTGTCACTTGGAGGACTTTGGATTGTGTAATTTATTTCTTCTAAAAGTGAAGAGAGGTTCCTTGCACTCTTTTTTACTATGAACTAAATGTTTGCTTGCAGGGACTGCTCCAAAATAACTCCAGTGTGCAGGAGTTTTCTTTACCACACACCACATCTCTAATGGGAAAAGCTGTTAGAAACTCAGTAATGTTTCCTTAGGTTCCAAACTCCCTCTTCAGGAATTACTGACATTCCTGGCACTTGTGCTGAGCTGCCAGCTCACTCTGCCAGTGCCCAAAGATCCCAGTGCTGAACATCCCCGAGTATTTCTGCTGGTGCCTTTAAGGCTTGGACTGAAGTGTGGTACCACTGGTACATCCAGATTCGGGCAGTTTCCCTTGTTAGCTGAGAAATGGTGAAATGAAAGGCAAAATTTAAAGATGTAGAGGTATTTTTGCCTTTTTTGTTCCCTGACCTGCTCTCTTCCATAGCTCTTAACTTACATGTTAAGTTAAAGACTTTTAGTTATAAGCTATAAGGCTCTATATTTCACAATTTCCATGTGAAATATGACAACAATAGGATATTTATGAAAGAAAACACCAACAATTCAGTTCTTCCCATCTCCTGCCAGCTTGGATTCACCTCCCAAGGAGCACAGAGAAGCAAATAAGAAAACGATTTTGGGTGGAAAAGGATCTTGATTCTCAGCACACAGTGGCACCTCCAGTTCTCGACACACTTCTCCCTGAGCTGCTGCCTGTTTTATTGAGCTCCCACATAAATGGTTCTTTTTCCTCTTCTGAATTAAAATGAATTCCACACCAGCCAGGTTTCATTACTTTGTTTATCCTTCCAAAACACTTGTGTATCTCAAATTCACAAAACATTTCTGATTTTGTTTGCAGATGGTTTTTTGCCTCCCATGAAATAACCAAGAGAACATTCGGTTTGATTGCATTCATTTATTTGCCTATTAGTCTGTTTGTAGCTGTAATAAGAAAGCAAATGATTTCCACTGTATATTTTATTTATGGAATTTGTCTGAAGATTAAACTGCAGAGGCTGATTCAAATGCTAGAAATTGTGGAGTTGTGGCATCCAAGGGCCTAATTGGAACCATTGTGCAGAGGATTTGAGAGCTGCAGATCTTGCATGTGGAGTCAGATGAAGAATCCAAAGTTCCTTCTCCTCCTCTCATTGCATTCAAAATTTGGGGTTGCTCAAATCCAGGCAGAACACCTTTGCCCACTCTGATCTAAGCCCTTGCCAACCCCAAAGCAGTTTGGATCCATCAGAAATGGAGACAGGGAGAAAGGGGAGGGAGGGATGGAACGCTATGAGGAGAGACTGGGAGAGCTGGGAATGTTCACCTGGAGAAGAGGAGGCTCCTGGGAGAGCTCAGAGCCCCTTCCAGGGCCTAAAGGGGCTCCAGGAGAGCAGGAGAGGACTGGGGACAAGGGCGTGGAGTGGTAAGAGAAGAGACAACAGTTTCAAACTGCATAGACTAGGCTAAGGGAGAATTTTTCTACTTTAGGTGGTGAAACACTGAAATGTTGTCCAGAGAGGTGGTGGATGCTCCATCCCTGGAAACATTGAAGGTCAGGCTGGACAAGGCTCTGAGCAGCCTGGTCTAGTTGAAGATGTTCCTGCTCACAGCAGGGGAGTTGGACTAGGTGACCTTTTAATGTCCCTCCCAACCCAAACCATTCCACAATTCCATGTTTCTGTGGTTCCAAACAAACTGTGTTGGGATGTTCACTGGTGTCTTCGGGTTAGTGCTGGATTTTGCTCTCTCCAGTGGGCTGGTGCCGCCTGGTTCAGTGGTTTGTGAAACTTCCTTGTTGTCCAGGAATCCAAAATGTGAGCAGTGGCACAGCACCTCCAGTTTAATAATCCCAGGATTCCATAACCAGGGACTTGCCCTGGTACAGTCATGGATGCGGCATCACCTTCCGGATCTCCCCTCAGGATTTTTCAGACCAGCTAGGGAAGTGTAGTTAACTCTTTCCATTAATTGCAGTTAATGGCATTTAGCAGGTTTTGATGAGTTTGATAAGTTTTGGTCCATTTGCATTTGGTCCATTTGTTTTTTCACTTCCAGTGTTTTTGAAGCTGAAAGTCCTCCCGTGTTACAGACTTCAACATTTATTGCCAACATCCTGGGAATACGTTATGGAGGAGTTTTTAGTAACAGGTTATGTCCTGCCAGAGATGGAAGAAAAACGAGCCTGGATTGTTATTTTTGAAGCAATGTTCTTTTTGTGCCTCTTCCTAAGGGTGCAGACATCAGACCCATCTCATAATTGTTTCTGAGACCCCACTACGTGCAAGACACTTTAAAAAGCACTTTATTAGTATAAATGAAGGAAAAATCCTGGCTCATAGTTCACTAAAACCTCTGTCTTGATGAGTCAGTGTGTTTCTTCCTTCCACCTCCAAGCAATTATTTTGATCTATGGAACAGCCTTGATGAATCAGATGGCTTCTTTTAGTTGTAGAGAAATAATTTGCAAAGTTTGAAGGAAACAAATGACTTAGACCGAATTTCTTATTAAATACAAGAGAAATTCTGGTAAACAGTGCTTGGCACGAGGTGCTCAGGCCCAGTGAAATAGTTTTACTTCATTCTCCAAAGCTTTCCCCACCACACACGCACTCAGAAGCTAAACAGAAGGGAATGCAAATGAAAATTGAAGTAAAACTGCTGACCTAGATATCTGCTTCCACAGTGAAAAGGAATACCCAATCAGAATATTAAATAGTAATCAATGAGATTGAACAGTTTCCTGGGAGGATTTGTGAGGATCTCAGCTTTGGACTGAAGCCCTAGAAGTAGTACTGTGTATGGGAACAGACCATGCTCACTTTACCCACAGGTATTATTAGTTTGTATCAGAATTTTGGGGTTGTATCAGGCACTTTGTGGTTAATTTATGGTGAAAAATACACTTTTTACACGCACCTAATTTTGAGACCCAGCCTTTTGTCTTGATGGGAAACCTCTGAGTTTACAGACTTCCCATGCAGATCTCCCTGTCCAGGATGGAGAGCTCAAAAATGGATTGAGTAAAACTCCCCAACCTTCCACGGCCCAATGCACTTGGTCTATTTCAGACACTTATTTTAGGACCTGTACTCCTGTGAACATCCTGATTAGATTTCCTCTACCTGAGAGGCAGCCTAGGAGACAATCCACATTTATATTTAAGCAGATCGATCCCGTGCTGTTGTTGCTTCTCTTGTACTCTTCTATTTGGTACTGGTTGTTACATAATTCTTCTTTTTTTTTATTTTTTTTTTTTTGAAAGAAGTTATGAGGTGGAAACAAACCTTTGGCTTCTGGGTTCACACAGCCCTTCAGGACCAAAATAGCAAACCTTTGAGCCTGGAGTCCAGAGTTTGGAGGCAGTGGCGCCTCTTTAGATCCAGATTGGTTAATTGAGGGTAAAGTCTCCTCTTGCCCTGTTTCAGTAACGCCTCAGTGAAAGTTTCAGCTAAAGGTCACACGCACTCCCATCCTGTGCTCTGAGCTCCTGAGATTGTGCTGCTACTGGGACCTTTTATTTTGGACTGTAGGTAGATAAATCTTTCAGCACATGCCACTTTGTGCTGCAGAGACTCCTCTTGGCGTTCAGGTGGAAGTGGAGAGGAACCTGCACTGGGCATTGCTCACCCAGAACACATTTCCTAAGTGTGAGCTTTGCTCTCACAGCAAGAAGAGCAGAATGTAAATTACGCAGAGGAGGCTGAACCCACTCTCCTGCAATCCCTTTCTTCCCCAGAATAGCCACAGAAATGTTTCAGAGGAGGAAATTGCCGTTTCGTTTTCTGGACAGTCTGAAAATTCTCTCTCCCAAGTATTGATGGCAAGGCAACAAATAAAAAAATAACAAAAAATAAAAATCCCGAAGCTCCGGGTCTTTTTGCCTGTGTGTTTGCGTGTGCTCCTTGTGCAGTCAGAAGATCACCAGGTCCTCCACTTGCGTTTGGGACAACCCGGGATGGATGTCTCCTCTCCCAGTGCTCCGCCAGTGACATCTGCTGGTAAATGCCACCCTCGGCATCCCAGGCACTGGTGGGACCAGGAGGTGGGACCCAACGTGGTCCAGGCACCAGGGGACCACCGCTGCTGGGAAGAGCAGCCCTGTGAAGGGTTGGCCCAGTTATGAAACGTTCCACATCCCTCAGGCCAGCAACATCATGGCCAAGTCATGATTTTCATTGCTGATTAATGCTCAAAAGGGCACAGTGCTCATGTGGGAACAACTGCCTTGATGAGTGTCAAACAAATCTGATTTAGTGCTGTAGTGCCTCTTGAGTAAGTGGAGTTTTGAGATCAACCTCATCTTTAGCTCAATTGGTTTATTTTATTTATCCTCCGAGTTAAAACTATTGTGTAAGTTGGTATTTTTATGACTCTTGCAAAAGGGGAAAATTTGTCTACGGGTTCCAGCCCACGATAACCACGTGAACACTGAATGAAAAACATCCTGCTACTCAATCAGCTGCCACAATTTCCAAGCGATTCCCATTCCTGACTTCCAGGGAGTGCATGCTAAGCCATAACCGTGGGATTGGTAAACACCTACAGAAACCACAAACAGTTGCCCTTAAAAGAGGAATTTCTGAGTGTTTGCGTGTCACGATGTTTTATATTTGGTCTCTGGTACTGCACATCTGTGAGTTTAACTTGTCATTCCTGAACTTCAATCATCATTAGCATTTGGTTGAATTCCCTCCTCCAAAACAAATACGAAATAAATGACAAACATCGAGCTGAATTCTAAAGTTCAGCCGCGGCTGTGCCCTTTGGCATTCACTGTTTGCAAACATTGCTCAACATCCAGCCCCAGTTTGAGATGAACTGCTGGTTGTTTGTTTGAAGCCATCGAACCATGTGAGGCGGCAGCACTTTGTAGCCTTGCAGAAAGCCAAAAATAAAACCCTGCTGTGTGCAACCCTGACAAGCAATGGTGCTTCTATCGGTTTTTAACATCCTGTGTCTTGGCCGAATGGGAATGGTGGTTCAGTAGCTGGTGGAAGACACGTTTTTACAAAATATCTTTTCGCAAAACTATTCCACTGCCCAAATCTCTACGTTTGGCTTCTGTTTGTGCAACTCTTGGAATCAAAGGGTCACAGAATATCCTGAGCTGCAAGGGACCCACAAGGATCATCGAGTCCAACTCCTGGTCCTGCACAGACACCCCAACAATCCCACCCTGGGCATTCCTGGGAGTGTTGTCCAAAGGCTCCTGGAGCTCTGGCAGCCTCGGGGCTGTGCCCATTCCCTGGGGAGCTTGGGCAGTGCCCAGCACCCTCTGGGGGAAGAGCTTTTTCCTGATATCCAACCTAAACCTCTCCTGCTTCAAGCCATTCCCTCATGTCTTGTCACTGATCATCAAAGACAGGTGTTTGGGTTTTTTCGTTCTAGGGTTTTACTTTAGAAGTTTGAATGGAGTTAGAGGCAGATGTCAGGAAGGGTCTCTTCCCTGAAAAACAGAGAGGAGGAGTTCTTGCCAATGTCTCCAGGTGATTAAGGCACCTTCATAAGCAATGCAAATTATCAAAAATGCAAATAATCACAGAATCACAGAATGATTTACGTTGGAAGGAACCTTAAAAACCATTAAATTCCACCCCCTGCCATGGGCAGGGACACCTTCCACTATCCCAGGCTGCTCCAACCTGGCCTTGGACACTTTCAGGGATCCAGGGGCAGCCACAGCTTCTCTGGGCACCCTGTGCCAGGGCCTTGACCCCCCAACAATAAATAGATACATTTTTTCCATTTTTTTTAAATAGGAATTATCAGCTTTCCTGAGGTGGTTACTGTCTTTCTACCTACACTAAAGAGAAACATTTCTACATTGTTTTTGCTACCGAAAGCAAAAGGAACTCAATTCAGCTGTTCCCACTGCAAGAGACCTCCTTGCTCCTGTTATTTCACCTTAGCACAAATTCCCAGTGAAAGGTTGATGGATAAGATCTATTTCTGCTAAACCACAGGCACCACCGTGGTCATTACAATGATCACACGCCCCCATCTGACTTCTAGACATTTAATTTCCTTAGATTTCATGCTATAAAAACATTTCCCTCGTGAGCTGTGACACAACTTTCAAATTATATCAGGCACTTTTGGCTGGACAATTATCCGGATGCTTTTTAAAATGGTAATTATTTCCCAGGGCCACAGATGCACTCTGCGGAGCCCAGAGAAGCTGTGGCTGAGCAACTGTCAGGTGGATGCAGCGCTGTGATTTAGAGATGGTTAAATTTAAACAGGATGGACACGAGCCGCAGTTTCCATTTGGGCTGGGATCAGGGAGATGTCCCTGCAGTGAATTTATTCCTCAGTGCAGAAAAGGCTTTAGGATTCCTAGGCTGCATCCTACGGCACTTCCAGTGTGAGCTCTGGGAGTTCACCAAATGGTCACTTCTAAAATTTCTCCAGAACAGCCTGACGTTCTACAGACCTGATTTAAATCCAAATGTGCTCCCAGGCTGAATTCTCCTGCTGTCAGTTAGGTATTACTTGCTCAGTGGGCTTACAAGATGCTGTTGCCTGTGGAGTTCCTGTAAATCCATAGTCACGTCTATGTTTTGGGCTAGTTTGGAGAATGAGAGAATTGCTCGTTTGTTTGCCCAAGTGAGCAGTGGAATAGAAAAATCCAAGTTCTATCAAGTAATCATAATTCCACTGGGCTTTAGCTGTTTGCAGCTGAGTTAGTCATAGTGCAGACCCTTGGAATAATCACTGGAGAGAAAAGAGGTTATTTGGGCTATGACTGAGATACTCTGGTGGAATGACCCTCTGAAAGGGCTTTTTCCTTTCCACTGGCTGAAGAGAAACGATTCAGATCTGGGTGTTTGTATGACAAATACTCTATATTTTGTCTATATCCCCCAGTTCCTCATTTCCTCATTATGCACTTCTTGGGGAAGAGGTTAACCAGCTCTGGATAATGTGCACTGCCGGCTCCTCTAAACAATGTCAAAATTTCTACCCTGCTCTTAAATATATGTGTTTATTGGCTTTTTTGGCTTTGAGCCAGGTTTAGCCACCCCATTGCCTCCTGCTATGGTGCTTCCATCAAAATGGGGGATCAGAGGAATGGAGAACACGAGGTAAAACTCAGCACGTGGAAATCTCAATTTAATTAAAACAAAGACGCTGGACATTACCTAATGTGCCATATTAGAAAGTGGTTTCAGGGTTTAAATGCAAAATTCACCTGGAAAAGGCAGCCAGTGCTGCTCTTTGGAAAAAATTTGAACTCCTTACTTAATAATTATTTTAGAGAATATAAAACAAAGCAAACAACTTCCCAGGAGTACTGGGAAGTTTAGTTGACTTGAGAGCTATTAGAAAGGGAGGTAAATCTCATTTCCTTAAATTCTTTGAAAGCCTCTGGCAAATCTTCAACATCTTTGAAATGCCACACAAAGATTTGCTCTTGGTTGTACATAACTAAGACGTGGTCTTTCTCCCTCTTGTGTTCCTCAGCTCCCACTTATTTTCTCTAAAATAAAGACCTTTTTTGGGTTCTAAAATAAGGATAATTTCTATAAAATATGGACTGAATGCAAAGCTTTCCCTATCTAAACTCAAAGACACTGAGGGGAGATTTTGGCAATATTTTAACCATGGCATGTTCAATCATTTTCCTTTACAGTGGACTGCAAACATCCTTAGACTTCTCCTTTAAATATTTTGCCATTCTCCTTAAAAAAAACCTGAAAATTCACTCAGAATCAGGCTGACACCTGAAAGCTGACTAACATCCCTGATGTGATCGGGGTAACTACCACAGTACCTAATGTGCTGCAGCAGGAGATAAAAGTTCGCGGCTCTCTTGGGTGGGAATAATATTTATGAGGGAAAATAAAAGAGGAAATTAGAAGCACAGGCTCTGTTAAACAGCTCTATAAAGAAGGAAGGACAAATCAGCAGGACTAAACAGGTGTGGGAACGACCATAAATTGCACCTGGGGGAAGTTGGTGACTCGTAATGGCAGAACATTAAGAACATCATTTATATGAACTGTCTCTAAAAGGTGTCTCCTGTTGTCTCCTCTGTTGCCTGAGAACCTCCTGCTTGTTAAATGCTTAAGGGGATAGAAAAAGGACAAAATTTCTTCTGGGGAGCAATTGCCCTTGTGAGATGTAAAATTTAAAACACGTCTATTAGACGGTTATGGAATGTTTATAACTTGTGCACAGTCTCACACTTCAGTAAACCAGAAGGGCGAGGTTTAGGCAACTCCAATGGTGATTCATATCACTTTTTTTTCAATATTTAAATGCTAAGGATGCAGCTCTAAGTTGTTCTAAGCTCAGGAAAGTTCTGTTTATAGAAAATAGTGAAAATAGAAGTTGCCTCCAGAAATGGATTAATTTGGTGACCATTTGGTTACTGTAATACAAGGAGATGAATTCTCCTCTGGAGGTGTTGATTTGTCTCCACTGTTGCTGAAGGAAATCCATCCTGACCAGTTCAGATTTAGGCATTTGAAAATGAGAGTTTGAAGTGATGTTGTATGAATCATACTGGTGTGATGATGTTATGTTCCAGAGGTAATTAGTGGAAAGGCAATATAGAGGATTGGCAAACGATGGAAAAGCTGAAAGAACTGAATTTCTTCAAATAAAGCAGCAGTTAGATCACTGCTATTAAAATCAAATTCTGTTTTAGCTCATTAAACACGCATGTGAAAATACAATGGTATTTCCTTAACCCATGAATTTTCAAGGATTTCTTTTCATAGTTTCTCATTTCTGGGCTTACAACTCAAGTGATCCCCAATTTCACAGGATCACAGAATGGTTTGGGTTGGAAAGGACATTAAAGATCATCTTGTTTGAAATCCTTGCCGTGGGCAGGGACACCTTCCACTATCCCAGGTTGCTCCAAGCCTCATTCCTTTGAGTTTTGACATCACAATATTGACAACTCCTTGAGAATGGAGTAGAGCGGAATGATCCTCAGTGTGTAATCATTTCACCAAGGTAATTTTTCCTTAATTTCTCTTTAAACTCTCGTGAGGAATAGTGTTAGAAGCCCTACCAGTGCCACAGTACATCTCATCAATTTGTTTTTCTTCCTTTTTTCACAAAGTGCATAAGGAAGATCAGATTCAGTTAAGATGATTTCCGCTGACAAACCCACACTTGCCTGTTACTCATCTTTTTGCAACCATGATGAGAGAGATTTAATTCTCATGTTTTATTCCAAAGGGATTCAGGGCCCTTAGGAGCAGGCATTGCATTTTCAGAAGCTGTTTAGTCACTGAAGAATGAAAATCCTTCTGACTTTCAGTGAGACAGGAGTCCCCTGATCAAAGTCCCCTGTGGATGGATCCTGAACACGCATCAGGTGTGGGAAGATGTGGGAGACATATGGCACTGGGGGCAATTTTAAGCTTGGGTATCCAGCAAACTTCACTCCCTGAACAGTGTGGAGCCACAAACAGCATTTGATTTCCTGGGCTTTAATAGTTTAAATAGCTCAATAATTTTAAATGCTCAGTTCCTTTGGAAAACAAGACTGAAACTCATGTTGGCGGTGCAATTGAAAATGGATCTTGCAGTATCTGTATATATTTCCAAGGGAATATCTATTTATTTACATCTCTATCTATCTATCTATCTGTCTATCTGTCTATCGCTCTATCGATCTATCTATCCACCTATCTTTATATAAATTTTATAATTTGGTATAGAATGCAAATGATAAAATCTTAATGTATAGTTTTGTATTAAAAAGCAGTCTAAAGACATGTATACAACAACCTATGTCAGGAAATCAGGAATAATTAAGGAGATAAGAAAGGAAGAGTTTGTTTTAGATTGCTTATTAGGGTACATCTCTGAAATACAACATTGCTTTATTACTTGGTTAAGAACAAAATGAGTTAATAAAAGGAAAGAATGAACAATATTTCTTCCATTAAGAAAGCCTTTCTCTCTCAGGGAGTTAACCAAAGCATAAAAGTATTTCTGTAAACATCTCACAAAAAGAAATTGCACCTTTGCACAGCACTATTGCAAGTTTTTCTGTTTATATTTGAGGGTGGTTTGTGCCTTTTCAACTGTGCAAGACCTACTGGAAAAAGCCTAGTCAATCGTAGAGAAAATTATTGATTTTCCTGTAAGTTTAAGTGCACTGGTGTGGAAAGGATGGTCTTACACTTCTAAAATATTTTTCGAATGTAAACAGCAGTCAACTTTGACCATCCTGCAGTTGTGTTTGCTCAAGACCCAGCAACCTGGAGGCAGAAAACTGTAGCAGTAGGAATAATACAATATCCCTGTAAAAATAGAACAAAACCTGTAATAACAGAAATAATATCCAGCCTCTATACTGTAAATACAAAACCTATGTACACCATGTTGTCCAAACACTTTACAGAAAAGATGGGTGTTAGTCCCCCTGCTTTAAAGGAGAGGAAACTGAGGCTGAGGAGACTGGGGGCACTTCCTTGATTTTGCTGCTTGGAGGAACTAGGTTTATAAACTGACTCTGTGTAATCCCAGTCCAGTGANTCTTGGTTTTGGTTTTGGTTTTGTTTTGTTATTGGTGGGGTTTTGTTTGTTTGTTTGTTTTTGGTATCTCTAGAGTCTGAAAAGGAAGGTTGAAATTGGAAACGAAGCAGCAAACTTCAAGACAAACTCTGCAGACCAAACATCTAATGAGAGCAAAGGGGTCAGGGGAATGTCCCTTTGGAATTTCTGTTGGATTTACAGTGCTCTCACATCCCAGCTTTTAGCTGTGCACAGTTTTAATGTCCAGCTGAAGCATTCTCTGCTCCATGTGAAATGACACAGGAGAAATCAACACCCAATTCACACCATCCTCTATATTTTATATTTCTCCCCACTGATTATCGAGGTAATCTCATTCCACTTCCAGACTTCTGCTACTGAAACAATTTTATTTTATTGGTTAATCAGACTCTATCTTAAAATTAACCAGCCTGGTTGGTGTCTTCAACCTGCTAAATGCTTGGCCTGGAATCTGTTCTGTTTAAAAACACCTAACTAAGCATAGCCTAAATTTACTGGTGGCCAGTTTAAATCTATTTATTCTTGTGCCAGAAATGTCATCCTTGTCTTTTCACAATAATTAGGAAAAATTACCGACACAGTTGATGATTCTCCAGCTGAGAAATGGGACAACATGAAAGCACAAAGAGATGTCTGAATGGAGTGTGTGTGTTGGCAAAGTCGATTTTCTTTTTGCCTTGAGATTTTCTTTTATTCTGCCGAAGCCAATAATAAGATCATGAAAGGCAGAACTAATCTTCCCTGCTGCTTTGAAATTTTCACTTTAGGTTCAGTTTTCCTTTCTCTAAGGGAAGCCTTTCACAGAGACTATGATGTGTTTTTTTATTATTCCTGTTAGCTCCTATTTGAATGTTTGTCGTTCCACACATGGAATAGCTCCTTCCATGAATTACACAGATCCAGAGTGTCCATCCCAACAGCACTTGGAGAAACCTCTTGGAAGGATTGCAAGAAGGAAGTGTCTTGTCCTTTCTTTATCCTGATGCTTCCACATTATTGCTGTAACGGAGAAAGTTAATTAAAGATGAAGGACTGGCAACGTATCTGAGATTTTGTTGCAGAGAACAATTTATGAGAGCAGATTTTCAGCTGATTTTAAAGTGTGGTAGCTCTCTGAATAAGGAGATTTGACAATGTGGGTCAGCAGGGCTCCAGGGATGGAATCTGCCTTTCAACTCGTTACAGACTGTGCATTAATTAGTGTCCATGAGAAAGGAATAAAATGTGTGTGCAAAGGATGATAACATTTGGTATCAGTTTTGAGGAGTCATAAAAATTCCTCTTCTCCTTTCTTTCCTCTTCTAAGAGGGACGTGTTGAGATTATGTTGAAATATCCTAATTCCTTGTAATAAGGCGAAAAAAAGTCATTGTAGAAAATAAAAAAACCTTCAGAGCTGATTTTTACAGAAGTCACATTTATTCTTAAGCAAAATCTATTCCATGCTTGGCATATTTCATAATTTGGAGACAGAGACTTAGTCTAACCCAACCTAAGAAAAATAAATTTGCAATATATATAAGACAGGGATAAAGGTATAAAGCCATTTCAGATTATTTGATTTGCGCTGAAATATAAATGTTAACTTTGTCTTTCCTGCAGAGCTTGTTATTTTCAAAGTTTCCTTTTTTAATTAGGGATTGTCAATCATTGAGACTCTCAGAAAAAATCCGAACAAGACAAAAGAAATACTTGGAGTCTTTCAGAAAAATAAATGTACATGACTTGAACTCCTGGAACTTGTCTTTTGCTGATGCTCCCGGGCTCCACTTTGCCCATCAGCATTCCTGCCAAAAGATTTGCCTGCTGACATTTACATGAGGAGGTGGCATTTGCTTTTGGGGGATGTATTTGCTGTCGCGTATTCTTTGCAGTAACTCTTTTCTGATGGCATGCAAAGGTCATTTCTGCAGAGCAGAGAACATTTGTAAACTTCCAGAGAAAGGATCTGGGCATGAAGCAACCACTGAATAGTAAGGATGTTGCTTGTCTGAAAATTGCTGGGGTTTTCCCTCACACATTCCCCCATTTTTAGTTTTGTTTTTGTTTTTGTTTTTATTTTTTTCCCCCCTGGTTTCTTTCAGTGAAGCCTGCAGGAGTAAAAATGACACCAACAAAATTATTTCTGCATTGTGGTACTGCAGAGTTTCTTTAAAAATATAAGCAAACGCATCTTAGATGGAAAATTGCAAATTAATTTTGGTTGTGAAAAGCCAATTATTCTGATTCATCCAGAGATGCCGTGGCTGCCCCTGGATCCCTGGAAGTGTCCAAGGCCAGGTTGGATGGAGCTTGGAGCAACCTGGGCTAGGATTGTTCTCTACAGACATCCAATGCCATTACGGATATCCCTGATCCAAGCTGGCTTCAGCTGTCAGCTCTTCTGGATGTTTCAGACACCTT
This sequence comes from Cyanoderma ruficeps, assembly GCA_008694505.1. Taxonomy (NCBI): domain Eukaryota; kingdom Metazoa; phylum Chordata; class Aves; order Passeriformes; family Timaliidae; genus Cyanoderma; species Cyanoderma ruficeps. Next base: position 1,452,217 of record VZDJ01000046.1, read on the forward strand.
AAGACATTCCGAGTCACCCTATTAAAATTTGTATTGTAGATAACAAAATTCAATTGCTTTGTTTATGCTTTTCTAAGTCTGATTATCTAGATAAGAAGATATGTTTATTTATACTGTTATATTGATATGAATATATTTATGTGTATATTTGTATATTTATATATTTATATATTTATATACTTATATATACTTAATTTAATTTAGATACATACTTATATACATTTATATTTATATATAAAATTATGTACTTATTTACTTATTTACTTATATACTTATATATTGATATATATTTATATACTTACATATTTATATAAAATCTTGTTGATACCAGTGAACTATGTAATAAATGCTCAATACAGAACGTCAGTAGCACCAATGGATCCTGAGAAGTTACTGAGCTCATCTCAAAGTCCCAACGTGTTTGTTTATTGAATCACTCAGTGAGCTCCACTAATTATATTGACTAGGGTTTTAATTACTGTCATGAGAATATAAATGCCTCACTCACATGGAGATATCTGCATCTATTGCCTGAATGTAAACACTCCAATCTTGAGCTGAATCTCCACCAAGGAGCCTTCCCTGCTCTCTATTTCTGGATGATGGAATGACCTGAGCTCTGGGTTATTGATTAAATTCACACTGCAATAGGTCCCCGTGTCAGATTCGACTTTTCAGGCTCATCTTATAAAGGGCTTTGCTGCTGGCTGGGGTGTGTAAGCTGAGACTTACAAAAACACCCCTAAAATTCTTCCTTAGAACTGACCTGGAAAAAACATCATCATATCCCTGGCATACAGACAAAAAAGACTAAAAAAAAGCATGAATTATTTATTCACTTATGCCTTTGTATTTCTAAAGAAGTAATGGAGCAAATGCCAGCTGAGGACACACAGTTTTTCTTGGGAGAGTTTGGGTTTCCACGTGGAACTTCTGCCCACAGACTGAAAGGACAGTAACTCCAGCTCTTCTGGAGCATCAATATCTCAGGTTCGAACCTCTGGAAGAGGTGATGGAAATGTTTTTACTGATTGGTACAGTCCTCTACAACTATTGTCAAAAACACAGTGTTTACAGCCCCACATCCCAAAACGGGCAAAACTCTCGGTCACTTTCATGAACTTGTCTTTTGGGAGAGTCCAGAAAATCAGGTTTTGTGGTTGTCATGCAGAAGAAAGAAGAGCCATTTAGTAACAGACTAGTTCTAGATAAATCATAATTATCACATCCCAGTCTGTGGAGAAATAAATTACAATGCCACAAGTAAAGCCAAAACTGGCTGCTCATGGGGGAGAAAATCAGTCTGGTTTAGAGCAGGCAAAGAAATCAAGGACTCCACAAAAATATCATTTGATCCTCAGATAGAAATTCTCAACCACACTGGTTGTTCCATCTTCTACAAATCAACACTGAAGGGTTGACAGCTTTGCCTGTCAAGTCTTACACACTGTTCCTGATATATTTGGGATGAGTTGTTTAAGATGTCCTAAAGATTCCGAAAAGCCTGAATAAATTTTTTTTTAACATATAAACTAATTAAGACTGACCACTCAAATATCTGTCCTGGCAGGACTCATTTCAGTCAGGTAGGAGTAATCTGATTACTATTTCCTGCCCTCAAGCTGCCTGGCTTACGTGGAATCTGTATTCTTTCTAATACTCATTTTTTATGATTTATTTACATTTTGTCCAAGGCTGCAAAGTAATTAATAGCAGGTACTTATCTGACATCAGGGCATCTCTAGCTTTGCCCAAAAAGCATCATTTGGGAGGCATCAGAACTTTTGTAAACTACATTTAAGTCATATCGTTAAGCAGTGAAGGAACAGAAAAAAAGAAATGAGTAGAACCAGGTAATGAATTTATAACAATAAAGATTTTTCATCTGCGGAATGAATTGCACACAGATGAATGGGAGGGATGGTCAATTTAAAAGGTTTAAATGTGGAATCAATCCATTGTAAGACTGAGCTGTTCTCAAAATTGTTTTTTTACATTAGTTCGTTAAGTGATTAAAAAGGAAAAAAATTGAAAGCTCCCAACAATGTCTGAAAATTATTTCTGTTACTGCTGCCTTGGAAACACTGTTACAAATTCCCTAAGTTTGTAGGATTTACATCAAGAGATTTTTTTTTCATTTATTTTCCATTATGAAGCCAGAAAGACAGAACAAGATGAGTTGTTCAAATTCCAGAAAGTAATCAAAACACCAGAAAGTATTTTTAAAAGTTGGAGTATATTTGTTATAATGTGTAAGCATACCTAAAAAATTGTAGTGAAAAATATCAGTCTTTTAAAATGAGGTAATTATGAAAGCCTCTGATTCTCTTGTCCCTCTGAAAGGATGAGATGGCACCTGTTGGCAAAAGGAGACCCTAAGGACAAACGTGAATTTTCCACAAACCATGGAAAATTTCAATTTCTTGATTGCTGATTCTGTTTGCTGGGCTTTTCTGGAGGTTGAGTTTTGGGGAGGTTTATGTCCTTTTCTCTTTCTTATAAATAAGAAAGAGACATTTGTGGATCACCTCTCCGTGTCATTGGTCTCACAATCCTATTCTCTTACTCTGACAGTTCATAAATACTTCCACTATTTTAATAGTTTCACTACCAATAATGCGGTTTTTTTCATGGTGGAGAAAACAGGAGGTTTGAAAAAATATATCAGTGTTTTGGGCTGTAATGCAAGATGTAACCAAAAGTATGTATTCTATTACCAGCTGTTAAAACTGGTTGTAGAGGTGTTTTCATTGTCTCATCCATGACCCATCCTCCCTCCAGGGGATATCTGCTGTTCATGGGCCATCCAGGCTCACTGCAGGGCTGATACAATTCCATCATCCCATGGGGAAATGCTCCACCCAGGGGGAGGAGCCCAGCATTCCTACCTGCATCAAATCTGGGATTCTGAACACCAGCACAGCCTGTTTGCACTGGATTCCCAGAGGGAGACCAGACCCATCTCAGCACCACTGGACCTTCAGAGGAAAACTCCACCCTTCTACAGGATCATCTCTGCTCCAACAGAACCACATCTGTGACTGCAGGAGGACTTGATTGGACTGACACCAACACCCTGACCAACAGGGTGTCAAGCTCTGTTCTGACTCTGTCAGTGGTTTCTTTTTTTGTTCATTTGGGTTTTTTGTACTATTACATTTTTAATTTTCCTAGTAAAGAAGTGTTATTCCTATTCCCATATATTTGCTTGAAAGCCCCTTAATTTCAAGATTATAATAATTCAGAGGGAGAGGGTTTACATTCTCCATTCCAAGGGAGACTCTTGCCCTCCTTAGCCGACATCTGTCTTTCCAAACCAAGACAATGTGTAAAACTCTGTATGAATAAGATTCAAACCACACTAGATTGGGACTAACATCCTCTTGAACATCTTCTGTTTCTCTATTATTTTTTTTCTCTTTTCCCCTCATACGCTTTTCAAAGCTGTCGCAAACGTCAATTCCACTCAAGGCTTGATAATGGGATTTCATATAATTTCATTCCTTTTTCCCTCTTGCATTTCCTTGGTCCCCTTTCTTTCCCTTCCTTTCTTTATTGCTCTTTCAGAGGGTTAGGCTAAGCCAAGCCATAATTTTATTTAGCCTTGTTTATACCAAGTAATTTCCTTATTTTATTGTCTTTGTCACAAGGACTACAAGGGAGCCCTTGCTTGTGTTCACTGTCAGCTAATTTGAACATATCTTTTTACGTTTAGGCACAGAATTTTCAATATTTACCACAGATGCAACAACTCAGTTGTGGAAAACATGGGAGGGAAAAATTAATTAGCACAAAGGGAAAATGGTAAAAATATCAAGAAGGAAAGAGAAGACGATGGCTTGGAAGACAATATAAATAATGATTAGAGAGAAAGGCAGTAAAGGTCACTGTAATACAGAATATCCCTGGCAGCAGACAAACAGATCTGAATTTTTTTTTACAATAGATGTATGAGTTGTGAAGGAAAGTGAGAGAGAGGCACATTTAGGTTTGGAAACACAGTCAAGATTTTGATAATTAGATTTTTGGTACACTTGGCTTAATCATTGACTTCTGGTGTAAGCAGTACAGGCTGCCTTTCTTTAAAAACAAATATTATCAGCACGGCATTGTTTTGGTGTTCTAGTAAAATTGGCTTTGTTGCATAGAAAAAAAAAGGGTCCTGTGTATGATAATCTTTAAAATGACTATTTTTATTGGAAAAATGCAACCTGTATAAGAAATGAGGACCAAATTTTAAAGGGAAAAAGACAAAATAATAATAAAAAATAGTTTGAAATTTGGACAGAATTGAGTATTTTTTCTTTTCTTAAAGACTTCAGTTGACTTTGGACTAAGACATGTGATTATCTGTCTGTACTGCTCTCAAGGCCTGGAAATTGAATACTCAGCATATTGCAGTTGAATGAACCTTGTTTAACTCGGGCAAATAATATAAAAATCATATTTTATTAATGTGAATAAGAAGAGAGAAAAGAAGATACATTTTTGTTGTTTGCTTTCTGTAGCTCTTTAAAGTTGCAGCCAGTCCCTAAAACTATGCCAGGTTTTTGCTGAAGGAGCATATTTTTAATGTTTGGTGATTTTTATTTTTTTTTTAAGTTTTAGCTGCTGAAAATGAATGAAGCTCAATGTATTTTCATCTTCATGGTTCCCAGTTTACAGCAGGAAAAGTGACAGAGAATGCAAAAGAAAAAAAAAATCAAACAATTTTTTTCCTGGCTACAATCAAAAGCTTAAAAATGTGATCAGGGAGAACTTTAAAGGAAAAAAAAAAATGAAAAGGAAGATATTGTTGTTTATTGTAGCAAAGGAAGGCAGGTGGAGACAGGCTGGCAGGCCTGAACATCACCAGGTAAATTCCAGGAAGGATAAACTGTTCCAGCCAGAGGGACTAAAGCCTGAGAAACACGTGGGCATCAACTGGAGCTGGGAAGAAAATTTATATCCATCAAAACACCGAGTTCCTTAAAAGGCTCATACAGAGAGTCTGGAAACTTAAAAAAGTTGTGTTGCTTTGAAGGACGAAGATCTGTGAGAAGGGAGCCCACAAGGAAGAGGGAAGGGGACTTTTTCCAAGCACAGGTAGTGACAGAACAAGGGGGAATGGCCTTAAACTGATGGAGGGAAAATTTAGATGGGACATTGGGAAGGAATTCTTCCCTGTGAGGGTGGTGAGGGGCTGGGATCGAATTCCCAGGGGAAACTGTGGCTGCCCCTAGAACCCTGGAAGTCCCCAAGGCCAGGCTGGACAGGGCTTAGATCACCCTGGGACAGTGGAAGGTGTCCCTGCCCATGGCAGGGGTGGCACTGGAAGAGCTTTAGGGTTTCTTCCAACCCAAACCATTCCGTGACTCAGTGATTCCCTGGATCACACTGGAAGGTGGGTGCTGATGCTGAACATTGACACAGCAGATTGTGCTCCAAGCTGGTGCTCCTAAGGCAAGATAAACAAATTTGTTTCTCCCTCCTCCTTTTATCTCTGGATACTTAAATCAGTGCCACAGGTTTTCCTGATTAATTAATTAATTAATTTATTTATTGTAATTGGAAAAACTGAATGAGTCATAGGATTAGAGATTGTTCTTCTGTCTCTCTAAGATGAGTAAAGAAACTCTTCAGATAAGGAAATTCAGAACAGTGAACTGTCTTAGTGGCAACCACTTGTGCTTTCAAGGACAAGGACTCTCTGCATGGCTCTCTTGTGCTGCCTTCAGGAAATGAAATTCAGGAAATGAATTTCCACTTCAATTCCTTGTTTGGTTCAACCATTCACCACCTTTTTTTACATTAGCAATAGCCTTGGGAAAAACTTTCTTCAATGTATTTTAAATGGGGACTGGGAATTAAGCGCCACTCTCTGAAGGCTGGACCAAAATAATTTGTAGGGACCTTTCCAACTCCAGCCATTCTGTGATATGATTCTTGTCTCCTCTGCCCAAGACTGAAAGCAGCACTTAAATGCCATGTACGGTCAAGGACTTTGGAAACAAGGTCCCAGACTGGTTTATCTTAATTTCATTTACAATAGCACAGAAAAGATATCCGCTAAAATAGAAGGAGGCAGAAACCTGAGAAGAAGAACTTAAAACAACTTTCTATTTGGTCTTGCCATTCTAAAATACCATTTCTCCTGCAGAGTAACACTTCAGAAATAGGACAAAAAGTGTGATTTAATAGGAAAAGGATAAGGCAAGTTATTAAAAATTAATTGTTTTGCTTCTCCAACATGACACTCCCATTTGTGATGACCACAGAGTCATTGAATGATCATGGAATCATTGAATGGTTTGACTTGGAAAAGATGGTAAAGATCATCTCATTCCAACTCCTGCCATGGGCAGGGACGGCTTCCACTACCCCAGGTCGCTCCAAACCCTGTCCAGCCTGGCCTTGGGCACTTCCAGGGATGGCGGTTGTCTGCCTCCACAGGTAGAAGATACTCTGTGCCAAGATCTTTGTTACAAAAGTTGGGATATGCAGAGCAGGAACAAATGACTGTGAGCAGAACAAAAATAACAGATCCGGAGGCTCACCACTCCCCCGAGTAATTGTACCTGAGGGCTGTTAAACAAACTGCCAGAGCCTGGGCTCTGTTTACCACCCCGTGATGTTTATAAAAGCAAGATAAGGAACACTCCTGGACATTATGATTTAGCCAAACACGCAGTAGACTTTAATCAGGCGAGGTTTACTGCCTCACGTCAGTGTCTGGGGAGCAGCTGGGTTTGTGGCTTTAAAGGGAATGCAGCTCCTGCTCCTGCTGCTTCAACCCGCCTGGGAATGTGCCATGCTTTGGTGACACTGAGGGATGAGCTGGAAGGTGCTTTTCATCCCATAAATGTCTCTCAGCATCTTTACAAAAATCGATTGGGGGCATTTTAAGGGGTTTCAACTCTGCATTGGTGTGTCTGCAGCTGGATATGACACGAGCAGTGACCTGACCCAGTCCTGACCCTCTCACTGTCCCAGGGAATCACAAACACCATGCGTGGCCATAGCTCAGAGCTGCCAAGAGTCTCCAAAATTTATCCTCTTTATGTAATATTCAAATAACCACAAATAAATTTTGTCAGAGAGTGAATTTTGTGGCTTGGAGCAGAGTCAACCTCGTGGTGCATTTTCCATTCTGCAGCCCTGCCTCCTGACCACAGCTGGGTACAAATGAGGAGAGTGCACTCTGGGAGGATTAGGAGGAGCTGAGATGGATGGCAAGGATGCTAAATCCTGCAGCCCACACACTGAAGAGCTTGCAGGGTCAGTGCTCACAAAATACGGTTCTCTCTGTGCCTGAAATTCAAATAAAATGTTTCAATCAATAAACCTTCTTAAATCATGATAGTTGGAAAACCTTGGGCAGGTAGGAGAGGTGGGGAGCTGGATCTCCATGGAGACACAGCAGCTAAAGCACAGTCCAACATTAATGCAGCTGTTTTATCACGTGTTGGGTCTGAACTTCTCAGTTTTTTCTGATTCCTTGCTGAGATTCAAGGTTGTTAAAAGTCCCCTGAGCCGTGTCATAAGAAAGAAGCAGAGTCCTTCAAGGTCTTGTTCTCAGTTCTCGTGTGTTGTTTGCTATTTGGTATCTCACAATTTGCTCCACACCCAGCCGAGGTCTGGACAGCGGCTGGGACACGACGCGACTGCGACTGCGTTGCTTGGTTCTTACACAGATAATTATGTGTCCACTATTTACTATTTTGTACCAATGTGTGATATCTATACTACAAGGGTCATTTCTACCCTAATCCAATAGCCTAGAACTACTTTGTGTCATCACCACTTCAGAGGATGGAGGACGAAGAAGAAGGAGAAGGATCTAGGGCAACACCCTAAATCCTCCATCTTGTCCCCCATTCATCTCTATTCTAATTCCTAAACTACAAAATTTCTCACCCCGTGCTGTACTAAACTACTACTTTCACACTTCTGAGGTTTGTAATTCCTCTCTCAGTGTTGGAAGGTTCTCCCATGGACTAAAATCAAACTCGGTGTCTTTCTGGGCTCTGTGCCAAGGTCTCCAACCCCCCTTGACTGGCTCCACACCCCCTGTCCAGGGGCGGAATCCCCTTTCTCAGGTCCCAGGTCATCCAAAGGGATGCCCTGGACTCCAGCATGAACTTATCCTTTCCCAAGCTCTGAAATGAGCTGGATGCAGCTTGCCTCAGCTTTTCAAAGATCCAGGACACCCACACCAAAACCTCTGTGGGGACACAGCTATTCCCATTTGGAATGGGTGCAGCTGGCAATTGCTGAACTTCCTTTTCGTCCTCCCAAAGGAACAGGAATTCTCTGCACCTCTCAGGTCACATGGATGAGGTTTCTCTCTGAATTCCTTTCCCTGGGACCAGCTGCTGTCCACGGGTGCTGTGCATGAAGGAAAGGGTGGGACACACTCCCACCTCATGGGGGGATTCCATGCAACATGTGAATTTACAGAAATCACTGGGATGCAAACATTGCTTCACCCACCACCTGTAACCCTTTCCAAAAAGCCCAGGAGAGCTGCTCCCAGCGTGGCTTTGATATGTAATAAATTTACTTTTGTACATCAAACCCTTTTCCTAAAATCACAGAATGGTTTGGGTTGGGAGGGACTTGCAGATCATCCAGTTCCATTCCCTGCTGTTCCTCCACTTCTACTTACAGGAAAATTCTTTTTCTGCTGTACAAAATAAACAAATTATTTTAACCCTTTGCTTTCTGTGAACCACTTCCAAATTATTTCATGGGTCTGTTTTGAAGCTCCTTCTCTGTGGAGCCATCAACTGCAACTCACTATGACTTCACTCCAGAGCAACATTGGCTTTTGTTTCCAAAATGCTCCAGGAACATTGCTCAGAATGTTTCAAAACACTAAACAAATAATGAATGGCCCATCTCAATCATTAAAAACTGATCATTGAGTGAATCACTGTGTTTTTATCTGAGGGAGCTCATGTTGAAATATGTGTCTTGTTGGTATTTATTCTGGCCTCTGCCAGAGTACCAAACCCAAAACTTCTGAAAATTTATCAGAAATAAATGAAAATAAATAGGGTTTTGTTTATTACAACAATGATATTATTGCAGTGATTTTGTTGATAGCTGTTTAAGTTAAAAATTGAATTAAAATTAAATGAATTAATTAAATGTATGAATTAAAAATTCTGCATTTCAAGTGAGCCCTGGAAAACAAATTTGGAGACATTAATATGGGACAAAGAAATAAATAGTTTCACTCTCTGGGAGAGATGAACAGAGCTAGAGATAAGAGTTGCTTGCTCTGTCAGTTCTTCTGTTCTTTTTCCTGTCAATAATCCGATATACCTGGGGGAATCCAGACTGAAGTATGGTTTCTTTGGTGCATCCAGCACTCCATTCATTTATATAGCTTGAGGTGCTTCTAACCCAAGACAGGTTTCCTGCCTTTTTTTGAGCTCAGAGTTGCCTTTCCAATGTTTCATTTGCTCAGTTTTCCCAGCAGTCATTCCGTGTGATGGACCTGAGTGCATCCCCAAGTCTGCCTCTATTCCAAACTCTGCACCAGTAGAATCATCTCAAAACATTTTGAAGTCAATCTCATGTTAAACTCCATCTATTTCAAATAGCTGAGGCCAAAAGAATTGTTGGAGTTGGCACAGGAGAGGCTAAACAAACTGATTTCACTTTCATGTCACCTTTGTTTCCTGGGAAAGTCATGGAATACGTGTTGGTCTGGATCAGGGAACAGGAACAGCGAGCTCTGCACTGCTCACAGGACAGAGATCTCCTGGAACAAGTAGGTTTGTGGCTTCCAGCAGCAGGAAGAAATTATCCACAAAACAAATCGTGAGCCTGGAGTAAGGTGAGTTTTGGGACATGCTTTCACCTAGTTGATCTAATCACGGATTAGAATCAGTCTTCCTATAACTGTCCAAAATGGAACATAAAAGGTTTTATTTCAGAACTTGGTGAAAAGTCCTCTGCAAAAGCTCTCCATCCTTCTGAACCCCCTGATGGGTTTGAATCCTGCTCAGCAAGTGTCCTTCTCTTAGAGGTCTCCAAACAGTAACGTGGAGAAAGTTCTAGGAACTCTCTCATCATTATGGAGCCGTTGGTTTCTTTTCTTCCTCTCTGGAATCCCAGGGAAGGGTTAAAGTTTCCAAATGGAACGTTTGCCTTTGATTCTTTGCTCAAGCCCTATTTAGCACGGAAGGCCCTGTACCTCAGCACTGACACCTCTCTTTGCAATAAGCTTTGGAAAAATTCCCTGGGGGAAAGTGCAATTAGAGCAGTAGAGGAACACAGTGACTCAGGACACGCTGTTTGGAGCTGGCAGGAAAAGGACGTTCTGCTGAGGTTGAGAGATGCAGCAGCAGTGAAGAGAATGAAGAGTCAGAGTGTTTCCCCCCAAAAAATGTGTCCCACTAGGCCTCCAGAAATGCTTGGGCTTCTCATAGCTCATTTTGCACTCTGTTGTCTCTCTGATCAATATCCAGCCACATGGAAATAGCTCTGCACTTGTCTTTTAACTGTGGAATTTTCCCCACACCCAAATCGAGTGACGCTGACTGTCAAAAGTTTCTGAATATTGTGTTTTGCTCACAAAACACTGGCATCTCTGGGGCTTCAGGAAAAGCTTAAAATTGTGGATCCCAAGCCCAGGTGAGGCACTACAACCATCCTGAGGCCCAAGGAGAACGCTGGTGTTCTCAAAGGAACTGTTCTACCTGCAGCTTGTTTGAGAGGTTACCAACAGATCTCCTGGGAGATAAGAAAGGGAAAGAAAACTGCTATTCCCTTTTTGTTGCCTGTTTCCAGAGCTGTTGGATATCCTTGAAAAGAGCTGAATCCTCTCGGATCCTGGGCTATCAGGGTTGTTGAGACTGGACCACTGAGAGAGGTTAAAGGGATGATTTATTGCTCTTATCTTCTTCCAGCCTCATGAGAGGGTGAGAACGTCTTTACATCGAAAGTCAGAGGTCCCAAGATCTCTAGCAACAATGCCTTTTAAAGATTTATTAGTCAATAAACTGCTGCCACGAAGTTTGCTACTGTTTTCACGCCAATCACCGAATATTTTGCTTTACATGTTTTGCCGCAGTGCGGATTTTCTTCACCAATCATATAACCACACACAAACCTACAGTACTACACCCCAAAACTTCTTTGTAACTACTTCTATATCTAAACTTCAAAACTTTCCACTTCTTAGCTTGGCATGTTTCTGCTTAAACTACTAATCCACATTCTTGCTTCTGGTCTCTAAATCTGGAAGCCTTTTCCAAGATCTCAGATCAAATCCTGTATTCGTTTCTATGTCTGGGCCTGCAGGAACAAAGTTTTGAGAGTTTTCTGTGGTTTTTTTTGATTTCCCACACTGGGCCCATGCTGAGAGCTGCCTGGGCAGTAAGTCCTGGTGGCTGGGAGGATGTGGAAGCTGTGACATCTGAGAGGTTGCTCATGGAGGACAAGCCTAGAGCTTTATCTTTCTCTTGCTAATAGATTTTTGATTTTGCCCTTCCTATGATTCTTTTTTGACTGCACGCTTCAGAAAAATGTATCTAGAGCTCTAGTAGGGATAATTCCCCAAAGGACAGCTCCTACTAACCTTAAACACATGGCAGCTGTGTAGGAAGCAGGAGAAAGAGCAGGTGAATCACTGTTGAGAAGTTTTTGACGTTTGGTGTTTTATGGGCTGTAAAATGTGGCTACTTCTGAGAACACTGATGAGATCAAATTCTTCTCCTTCATTAGTCCCGTTTTCCCACTGAATCTCCTTCTGGTCTTGGTCATGTTTCTGTTCATAAGCTCTGCCAGTAGCTGGTGGCCATTTGCTATCAGAGGCAGGAACTTCTCAAGCTGTATCCATGTATTTATCCCAGAAAACAATCTCACATGATCTTAAAATACCCATTAATAATCTCAGTGCCCAAATATCAAAACCTGATTTATTTAAATTCTCGCATTTGAATATGAGTAATGTTTGTCCATTAAGGTTCTCCTGAAGTGATGCCATTCTCAGGTTATTACCTGGTGAGGAAATTTCAGAAATAAGGAAACGTGCAGTTATCCAAAGAGAGAAACAGAGCAGCACTGGGGGCTTTAGTTAAGCAGTCTGACAGCAAAAGACCATTGAGAGATGGGAATGGAAAGGAGGATAAAAACTCTTTAAAGCACCCTTCTCCATCTTATACTTTTAATTGGAGGTGAATATAAGTGAAAAACACTGTCAGCAATGGAATATTCAACATCCCACAGGGAATTTTTGCACAGCCATGGAGTGACAGGACCAGGGTGAATGCCTTCAAACACATAGAGGTAGATTTAGATGAGGTGTTAGGAAGAAATTCTTGGCTGGGAGGGTGGGGAGGCCCTGACACAGGGTGCCCAGAGAAGCTGTGGCTGCCCCTGGATCCCTGGAAGTGTCCAAGGGCAGACTGGACAGGGCTTGGAGCAGCCTGGGATAGTGGAAGGTGTCCCTGCCCATGGCAGGGGGACAAAAATTAGATAGCCTTGAATTTCCCTTCCAACCTGAACCAATTCTTACCTGTTCCTTGAACACAACAGAATTTAATTGCCCCATTTCAAGTGTTTAATTGTAGAAGAACGGGAAATGGAAACTCCTGGGTGACACTGGTGTCCTGGGTTGATGGTGCCCTCTATCCCAATCGTGCAGCTTTGTCCTTTCTGTTTTATATTGTTATGTCTACCAGCCGCCCCCCTGTCCCCCTCGGTGGGCTGGTTTTGCCGGGGTGGGGCTGCTGCTGCGGGCTTTTTGCTGCTGTTGCTGCTGGCTTTGCCTCTGCTAGCGTTTGCTGCTTTTGCTGGCTTTCGCTGCTTCCGTTTTTTTTTCTTTTCCCCTTTTTTTCCC
>VZDJ01000046.1:1465059-1489950 GCA_008694505.1 Cyanoderma ruficeps
CCCCCCCGTCCCCCCCCCGTCCCCCCTTCCTCGAAGATCGTTGGACCAGCTCCGGACCTGACCTGGGAATATCTGAGGATCTCCGGGGCCCGCGAGAGAAGCTCTGCGCCCTCCCTTTACAGCGACCACCTGAGTACCATCTGGGGCTGTTTTCTTTTCCCTTGTGTTGGGGAGTGTTTTTTTTTTCCTTTGTTTATTGTCAATAAACAGGTTTTTTCCACTTTTCCTCCGAGGAATTCCTTCCCAAACCCAGGGCTGGGGGGAGGGGTGGTGGAGGTTTGTTTTCTAGGGGGCTCCTTTTGGAGGTTCTCCCCTAATCTATTCTAAACCAGGACAACTGGAAATGGTGTGGAGACCACGGACCACAGTAGAGGATAAAGGGCTTAGAAACAACAGGGGCAAATGAACAACAAAGAGGAGGAGGGTCACAGGCAAGCCTCTGAAATATTTAATTGCAAGCTGAACCTTCATTTATTTAGAGACAATGTAGATCTGTGTCACTGAACTCTCTGCAAATTGCCATGGGGTCTTTCTAATGCCCACTGGGCCTGAGCTCAGCAACGTGATGGATTGTTCAATTTACTGAGTAAACCAAGGGCTCTCCGTGAATTTTAGATGCTAATCTTCTGATTGAACTCCATTGCCAGAGAGACCTGCCCTACAAAGTTTGCTAATAAGAATTGATCCAACTGTTGATAAGGATTTAAAAGGTTGATGCAGGATATTAGCCACGTATTGAACTTAGCTTCTCCCCAGCTACTGTTACAGGAAAAGTGTAAGGCTGTTTTAAAGCTGCTAAAAATTAATAGATATCATCTCTACCATGAAGTGACATCATTAATGTGTCATTAAGTTAGGGGACACCTTCATGTGAAATCATGAACATGTGAGATGTGAGAGAGAATAAAAAAGTACATGCCACTGATGTGGATATTGAGTCACATGTTTTTCCCTGTTGCCCTTCCAGCAGGAATTTCTTCACAGAAAGGGTTGTGAAGCATTGGAAGGGGCTGCCCAAGGAAGAGGTGGAGTGTCCACCCCTGGAGGTGTCCAAGGAAGGCCTGGAGGTGGCACTCAGTGTTCTGGGCAGGTGACAAGGTGGGGATCAGGCACAGCTTGGCCTCGATGGCCTGAGAGATCTGTTCCAACCTAAATGATTCTGAGAGTTTTAAAAGTGAAGATACAAATTTCGAAAATTCTGAGGAAAGGGATTCCCTAAGGGGCTTAGAGGAGATTCCAAACTGAACCCTGCTCTGATCTATCAGTGTCATCATGGTTTAAATTACCCTGGGTGGGCCAGGTGGCCTCAATGCCAAAATCGATGTTGTGTTGTGTCGCCCTGAATTTTCTGCCTTCTGTCTTCGTGCTGCGGATTCTCACGCACCTTCATGTAAACAATGTGCATTTTTAGAATGTTTACATAATTCTCCTCTGAGAGAAGAGATGATTGATGGTGATGTCCACCATCCAGGTTAAAGAGGTGGCGACCTGTGTAGCCAATCTCTTGACCTTTGTACAAATATAAATGGAGTCAGATTTTTGTAATAAAGAGTTAGTTCCCTTGAACTGCTGCTGGTGTGGCCTCATCTTTCTGGGACATCCTAGCCTCAGCAATCACAGTGTTGCACCTTACATGTCCAAAAAGCTGAGGACCTTTCCTTCCTGCAATTTTGCAAAAAAGAAAAGTCCATCAACATGATTTTCTTGGTGCTGTGGCAAGTCAGACCCAGGCATTAGGATTCGGGTGTTTATTCCAAGGGGTGTAATGGGGAAAATCATGAACATATCTCTCAGCAGCCTCCCAAAGGAGTCTGCTGCTGTTGTGGAGAAAAATCCTCCGCATCCACAGGTTTTTTGAACACTTCCAGGGATGATGATTCCACCACTGCTCTGCACAGCCTGTTCCAATGTCTGACCATCCTTACAGTGAAGAAATTTTCCCCAATAGCCAATCTAAACCTTGCCTGGTGGGAATTTGAGGATGTTTCCTCTGGTTCCATCACTTTTTTTACCTGGGAGAAGAGACCTGAGTTATATCTTGGGAGAACTCAGTGGTTTTTTTTCTGTTTCTTCTTTGCTTATTACTCCTAAAAGAGATGGGGAAGGACAACTGAAGAAGAGACATAAAAAACCCCAAAGTAACTGTCTTTTGTTGAAAATCAAGACAATTCAGATGTCAGGTTACTATTAGGGAATTTTAAGAGCTTTCTTAATTAGTCGTATGTTAGAAGGCAGTAATTAGTATGTGTGCAGCACCAGTCACTTCATCAAAAATTGATTTGGTTTAATTAGATTTACACATCTGCCATTTCTCTAAACCCTGGTGTAATTTGAGGCTGTGGGTGGGCCTCCACATCCCTAAATCAGAAGGTGGAAAACAGACATGGTGACCTATAGCAAGATTTTCTAAATCTGGTGGAGCGCAGCAGAGTCACAACCAACACTCACATCCCACAGTTCCTGCAGACTTATCCCACATAAATTGAGTCTGATTTTCCTTCACTAATTCTGGACTCAGCCACAACTAAGCTGGTTTGAGCACCCAGAAGATCTCAATGGATGGACACCAAGTTTCTGGGATGATGATTTTTTTCTTTTATTGAAGGGATCTGTAAAGGTCAATGTTCTCAGAGTCAGAGCAAACAACATTTACTTGAGCAAATATTCAACTGGATACGCTGAGATGAGAAAATTATCAATTAACGCTAAAAAAATCCATATCAGTCAATGGAAGAGAGTGAAAAAAAACCCTGAGGAATGTGCCTTATCAACACTGAGATTTATGGATGGTTTGTTAATAGATTTTTCCTTAAAACTCAAATTACAACAAGAACTGATATCCAGAGGAGTAATCACAGCAGGCAGGATCAGAGATTCTAAATAAAACGAAGGGATTACAAACCTTTTTTGTTTGCCAGGATCCTCCTGGTGTTCTCAGTAAATCCATGGAAGTTTCTCAACGTAGAAGTCAAAAATGGACTAACAGCTCTCAGATATTTGCTTCTTGAGTCTACCAAAAGAGAAATGCAAAATTAACAGTTTGGATGCAGCTCTCCAACCTGAGTCATTCCAGGATTGTAAGGGACAAGAGGTGGCTGAGATTAGGAGGGGACAGGTTTGGTCCATATTGCAGAGAGGAATCTTCTGAGAACTTTGCTGGGCTTTGTAATAAAGCGTTTTTCATGCTGTGTATGTTCATCCAAGAAAATTGCTTGTTGCATGGAAATTACCCACAAATTGCCTGTATTGCATATGGTGGCTGACACAAACAACCCCAGTTTTCTATATTCCCTAAGTCCAGACAAGAAAGACTGGGATTTTTCTTTAAATTTATCATTTATGCTTCACGTGATAAAAATAAGAATAAAAACAAAAATCAACATAAACATAAATATAAACATAAACATAATAAAAATAAAGCTTTATGTTTCTGTGTTTGAAGTCTGTCCTAGCAATCATCGAGATTCAAAGAAGCCTGTCTAGCAATAAATTTTTTGGGTAGCCCTGACATATCACGTTTATATTATGACATCTCCAAATTTTTAATGGCAGTTTGAGTCATGTCTCTATTTTGATTGAAAGGCTAAAATATGAGATAAGACCTTGGGGAAAAAACCCTTCATTCAATCATAAAATCTGCTTTGATGCACCTGGAATCACCTTTCTGGCCACGTAGGGAATGATTTTGCTCTCTCCCTTACACCTTCTAAAAACTGGAAATGGTTTTGTGATAGAGATTCTAACCTGAAAACTACCAGTGCTCAAATCTGATTATGGCAGAAATCTTTGGCTGAAGGATGTCTCAGAAAGATGACCCTGAACTCTGAGTTTTGATTCTTGTCTTTGGGAGATGTTTTCAGAGAGACGAAAAGAACCCCAAACAAACCCCCAATCCTATGCATCCCTCTAAAACCATTCCTTCCATTAAAGGGAAATTTCAAGGTGATAGAGGTGTGATATCTCAGCTGTGTCTCTGGGTTTTCCAGACCTGTGAATAAGATTTGGAGCACAATTCATCCCATCCTAAAAGGCATCCAAAATAGGCCCAAAGAGCTGCACCTTAGAGGTTTCCATTCCTTTCCCCTGAGTGGCCACAGGGGAGTCAGGGGTGACTATTCTGTGGGTAAATGTTTATTTCAGCTGGGTTATGACACATGAGTCAGGTCTAACCACGTAATCAGGATGCTTTCATTAACTAAAGGAGATGAATAAGCATTTTATCTGAATAGATTACCTGGGTAAAACCTCTATTTCTGACTGTTCGGTGTAGATGAAAACCAGACTTTGACAAGCCTGGATAGCAAAGAGGTTGAAACACTTATTTTGTCTTGAATTTTGTTTTATGTGAATAACTCTTGTGTATCATGTGGGATGGAGCTTGGAGCAGCCTGGGATAGTGGAAGACATCCCTGCCCGTGGCAGAGGGTTGGAACTGGCTGATCTTTCAGGTCCCTTCCAACCCATTCCAGGATTCTGTGATCACAGAGGTGTGATTTCGAGCGCTGATCTGACGACAGCAATCAGAAAGTTTGGTTTGGCTCAGAATAAATTTACTGGGAAAAAGGAGTTTTGCAGAGAATATTGTTATAAACTGAGGCTCTGTGACTGCAGTTCACAATAAGTTGTCAAATGTAAGTGCTGTTATGATCCTGAAAACAAATTAATAATGCAGAACATAATAAAAATATATACCCATGGCTACTTCTTGCTGCTGGGAATGACTGGTCAGTGAAACTGGACAGTCCTGTCCTCAGTCAAAAGCTTTGAGCAGCCTGTGTCCCTCTTCCTAATCTAGAAAAGAAAAAAGTAATTCAAAATTTAAGTAAGAACTTACCTATTTCAAAACAATTAATAAGTTAAAGAGTGGATATTCTTCAGGGATTGTCTTTAATTAAAGTCTGCTTTTTCTCTTTTTCTTTTTCTTTTTCTTTTTCTTTTTCTTTTTCTTTTTCTTTTTCTTTTTCTTTTTCTTTTTCTTTTTCTTTTTTCCAAACCTCTCAACTAGGTCCAGTCTACCAGGAGGAGCCAGACAGATCACAGTGTGTGGAGATGGAGGGAAACAAACCCATTCTCACAACCTGGTTTTAATGAAGCAAAACATTCCTTCAATGCCTGCTGGCTAGATGGTGACAGGGATAATTTGTCCCGTGCAACACAATTATCACAAGTAAGGGCAGAGGACGCCTCATGTATCCCATGAAAATAAACATTTCTTCCACATCACAGTAAAGGTTGCCAGGTAGAGAACCTGGAAGGACAATCTGGATTGTCAGCTGGCGTGTGCAGAGTGGCTCTGTGATAAAGGACACATTTCTCATCTTCCTGGAGGGGAAAAATCTCCCAGGGAAGCAACAAACCTGGCAGGACCTGTCTTGGACCTGCACATCCATGAGCATCCTGAGATGCATTGGATTCCAAGTTATTGCTGTCACTGAGATCACAGACTCGCAGAATTTTGGAATGGTTTGGGTTGGAAGGGGCCTTAAAGATCATCCAGCTCCACCTTCACTATCCCGGATGTTGCACTGCACCAAACAAATGATTCTCTATAAGGAGAAGGGTTCCAGTTTCACCCAGGACCTTGTAAGGGAGAAACGCCAGAAACTTTTTTCATTTTCCTGACAGTAATTGGCTCAATGACAGGATAAAAACACTGATCAGTCTCTTCAGCTGTTCCTCGGAAATGTAGCTGGTTTCTATTGGCAGCAAGCCAAATTGTCCCTCCTAAAACATTAAGTATTTAAGAAGGAGCACAGAGGTGCTCAAGTGCACCTTTTTGGACTGCCTTAGCCAGTGCAAGAGTTCTCTCTACACTGTGCTCGACTTATATTTCTTTTGCTTGACACTGTTTGTTATTTTTGTCATTATTAAAACTCTTTTCTTTTACAAAGCAGGTCCGGAGAAGTTGTCTCACTATTATTAAGCCACTCTGGGGGGTTGCAGGTCAATCCTCAGACTTGATACATCTTCAGAGGGTTCATTACACTCTGCCCAGGTGTGAGACTGTGTCACCCAGGTGATCCAATCCCAGTCCAACCTGGCCTTGGCCACTTCCAGGGATCCAGGGGCAGCCTCAGCTTCTCTGGGAAATCCATTCCAGGGCCTCCCCACCCTCACAGGGAAGAACTCCAGCAGGACTGAGCTGGCTGCAGACTGGGATTGCATCCCAGGGGCTTCCAGGGAAGGAAGGACACGTCTGCCACGTGCCACCACAGCCACCCCCCACCACCCATCAAAATCAGGGTCCTGCTTAGACCTTTCAAGCAGCTCCTCTCAGGAATAAATATTTCATGCAATAAATGTGTTTCTTCATTGTACACCAAGAGCACAGGACCTGATAAAGTTCTGAGATTTCCTGCCAAGATTCAACGTGGCAGACTGGGCCCCAAATCACCATACATGAGTTCTTCCTCCTTTTGTAGTGTATATACAGTGCCAGATGCTCAGTCAACAAAAAGGTTTTAATAATAGGACGGGCTACTTTGTTACAGATGTTTTAAACGCGTTGAGATAAATTTTAATACAACTTAAATCAAAAATTATTATTCTACTACCTTCAAAGGGAGAGGCGAAAGCCTGAACTCATAAATTCATTATTAAATGAAGAGAAACATCAGCGAAAAGGTATTTGATTTTTTCCAGCATTTATTTTTGAGAAATAACAACAACAATAATAATGTTTTAATTAGCTGGAGATGTAAGTATTCTTTTCCCCAAAATTTCTAGGGAACTAATTTTAGCTATTATTTTTTTAAGAAGATGGAGTTGGAGCTGCATTCTTGAATACTGAAATAGACCTGTTTTTCACAATTTCTGATTCATTGCATATGGTGAAATTTTGTGTTCTAACTTGAAATCAGAAAACAGTTTTCCTAATCTTCAGTGTAGCAACTGAATCTGTTTTTCATCTGGCAACACAGATGCTGTTGGAAAATATAGAGCTGAACATGACAATGTGCAGGTTGCATCTGAAGAAAAATAATTATAGCTACAAAGTTCCATTGAAGTTACAATTGAAATTATTCAGAAGTCTGGAAACACAGGAAGAATTTGCCTGTGCAGTCTCAGTTTTCTTTTCTATCTGAGAAATTCCACCATATTTTTGACTTTGTTAATATATCTTTATTCATTTTATACTAAAAGCCATTTCAGTCTCCATTCTGAGGTGACAAGTTTTCCTTATACATTCTAGATGGAATTTCATGTCCAGCAGCAAATCTGGGCTGCATTACAGGAAGCTGTGGCTCAGATCATGCAGAGATTCAGGCAGAGCAGGGTCTTGTGGTGGTTGAAATCTTCCCTCTGCAGTCAGGGGGATTTACTCTTGTCTTTCCCACTAATTCTGTTCCTGGTTTTAAACCTGGTGGAGATGATCAGCATAAATTGCCCAAGTTCACACGGCTTTCCTGGGAATGAATTTCTGTGTTTCCTGTTGGGATTCACACTATTCATTTATTTGAGTGGTTCAACCAGCCAACATAAGAAAGTTCAGATGTTCCTTCAGGTAGGTGCTGACCAGTGTCCTAAGACACAATGAAAGGATGTCTCAAGAAGCAGAAATCAGCTTTTTTATATTTTCTGGCCTTAAGCTGGGTTTACAGCAATATTTGGGGTTCTTCTCAAGAGTAATTTTCAACCATTCCTCACCACCGAGCTGTTTCACCCTTAAATTCACTTTACTTCGGGCTGCCAATGCCACGGCAGTGAGAAACATCACCTGGGTGTCTGCCTTGTCTGTCCTTCCCAGTTTGCCTCTGCCACTGAGCAGCTGAGTGGATGGAGAGCTGCAGAAACACTGGGAATCAGGCACAAGGAGCTGGGGGAACACTTGAGGTTTGGCAGTGCTAGAGTCTGAAGCAGGGAACCCCCAAAATAAGAGAAGTTGAGCCGAGAGCAACGCAGATCCGACCAATATGGTCAATCACACCTTCTCCGTTTATTCTGCTTAAGATGACAGGTTATATACAGTCCTATATAGTTTATAGTTAGAGCGACACTTTCATTGGCACACAGCACAGAGAAAAATGCAAACACACACTGTTTAATTTATTTTTAAGGTGGCTAAAACGTGTCCACTAATAATTGCTTTTAGTGACCTCTAGAAAACACACCATCTAACAATAATACCTTAACATCTAATTTCTGCTGCGCCACAAGTGATTTTACCTGCGCAACAGGCTTCAAGGCCTCAGGGCCTTCAAGGCCAAGCCTCAGCCAGGCAGGTTTCAGCTGGGTAGTTCAATATCTCATTCTAAATACAGATCATGCCCTCTATCTCTCAGAAAATCTGCTACAGGAGTCTCTGGAATCATGTGAAATCTTTGTTACGTCTTCATTGAAAACTGTGGCCGTGGGTGGTTGTAAAAGTAAAGTGTAGCCCTGGTTCCATGCCTGAGGTGTTTTGGTTTTCTGAAATTCTTCTCCCCAGGAATTTTCTGCAAACAAGAGAAATGTTTTTGCAACTGTACCTGTGTTATTCATTCCTTTCCTTCGGAGGGACTTCGTCTTGATGTCCCTTTGCTCTGACCAATGTGAGTGAAGAGGTTTGTCTTTGTTTTTACCAATGGAGTCGGTCTTTGTAAGATCGTATAAAAGGGAGGCACATCCCGAAAATAAAGGAGTGGTTTTCAGCCTTCTGGATCTTGGCGTCTGTGTCGTTGTGGTGTAAAACAGGGTCACTAAAGTCCTTTATTGAATGGGTAAATCAGCCTCACGAAGGCAGAGTTGTTACAGTCCGTGCCAGTTCAGGAAGCCTCTAACACAGAGTCCCCAAGGCCCAAACAGAAGCAGCAACACTTTTATCAGCAGCAGTACAGACAGCAACAGCACCCCAGTCTGTGTCCTGTAAGTGCTGTATCAGCAGCAGTCACAGAAGAAATAACAGTGGCATTTTTGATGTTTTGTGACCCTCCCAGCAATCTCAAAGTAGTGCATTGTATTCTATTTTTGGCCAATCAGGTACCTACACAAATTTTCTACAGTCTTGCTGGACCCGTCCTAAGCTAAATTTGATATATGAAAATATTTGTGAATTCTCACATGAATTCTATGCATATAGCTCTGTATGTTCTATCCAGGAATTTTTAGCAAGGCTACATTATTTTTGCTATTACTAAAATTTAACTAACTTTGCAAAAGGCAATGTTACTGAACTTTAAACTAGGCATTAGGTCTTTTTCTTACGGATGCAGGCTCTTATTTGTTTAAGGCACTTAAACATTCTCTAATTAAAACTAAACTTGCATTTCTACCTCATGTCTGTGTGGATTTATGTATCTTCATTTCTCGGAAGGTTTTAACTCAGCCCTCACATTTTTGGAGACTCCTGAGCCTGTGTGGATTTAGCCCAGGGGGATTCATGCTCCAACAGAATCACAGTGAAAATGGGGTGTAAATTCAGCCTCAATCCTTTGCTTAAACTTATTTGAGCCATTTGTATAAAAATTAATGTGTATATGTATAAATAATTGTACAAATTCATTAACACCAGGGCTATAGCAGCCTTCTGGTTACTGAACCCAGGTTGTCTCTCCCCTGGAATGGGAGACTTTGCTCCAGCAATTTATTTTTAGTGCCTGCTAAGATTCCATCTGAAAACAAATAAAAGTTTATTCTGCTCCAGAGCTGCTCTCTCCGTTACAGCTGGGTTCAGAACCAAGCTCTGCCTTCCCCAGTGTGTCCCTGGGATCCTGGCTCACATTCCTGCCTGCACGGGGTCCTGCCTCTCCCCACACCTCATTTACAAGCTGATGATTCCACAGGAATTGCCCTGGAACCCTCTGGGAGGAAAAATCCCCAGATTCCTGGTGGGAAGCACAGACCCAAGGCTATTTCAAAGAAGCAAGCCACCAGAACATTTCCGATAGAATTCACTCTGTGGTTATGTGAAACCCTCTTTTTGGTGACTTTTAACTGCCTAAAAATAGCAGTTGAGCTTTGTCACTGCCGTGGCTGAGGCTCATTTCCCTCTGAACCTGTTTTTGGCCTTTCTTTGACCTCTGGGATCTTCTGGGTGCCATCAATTGATCTCTCACTGGGGGATGGAGCCAGCAAATTCATCACACTCATTTTCCGTGCCTGAGGTCAGATGGAGCCTCAGAATTCCATGATATTTACCTGACAAACCTTTACTACCCCACCATCACTTATTAGCACAGGAGGTGGTTGGTATTTGTGTTAAACACTAATTAAATGCCCGTTTCTAGTACAGTCATGTGTATTACCCAGAGCTCGGGATGAATTATGGCAGATTTCAGACAGCAGAAATATTTGCTTGAGGAATATTTCCTTGGAGATTTTCTTCTTCCTATTCCCTTCATGGCAAAACAATCCTGTTTTTAATAGAGAGTAATCTTATTTATCGCTCTTAAAAATCACAAAGAGTATTTGTTTAGGAAATGCAATTGGTTGGAACAGTGAGAGAAAAGCAGAATGATTTTTTTTTTTTGTGGGTCTATTTGGTTATTTACAGCATAACTGGGAGCTAAAAAAGGGGAAAAAAAGGGGAGAAAACCCCAAAGAGGAAGGAAACAGGAGCACACATTAATTTTTTTTCTCTAATAGAAGCTGAAGAGAGGCACGGCAGGAGAGAAGAGCCCACAGTTCCCCTGGCTGGTTACTCAGGTGTGTGTTTTTACAAGCTGATTACTCACGGAGAAAACGTGAATCACCCTTGCCATTCATGATTTGTTTCCTTCCCTGCTCTGACTGGAATATCCGAGTGTGTGTGTTTGTCCAGCTCTGCTCTGGAAAGGCTTTGAGCTGCAATTCCAAGGAAATTCCTGGTGGCTGGGCCTGCAAACTTCACACTCTTTACTTTCCATGGACACTCAGAGAGCCTAGGGAGTAAGGAGGTTTTTTTTATCACATTGGAAAAGCAGAGTTGTAGTGGTGCAAAATTCGGGTTTTTCCAATTGCTTTGCATGTTTGTAGTGGTTTGTACCTGTTTTTCCCTTCCCCCCCCCCNTGTTGGTACAACCTTGACCCTGGTGCCAATCAACCTGTTAGAGTCAAAAGATTCTGAGGGTGAAACCCCTGATTTGCCCAGGTAATTAGGTGCCACCTACACCTATTGTCTTTATAATACTGTACTGGCCAGTGATCCCGGCCCTTTCCTGTCTGGAGGCCTGCCCCCCGGGTACATAACCTGGGGACAGGGGATTTTTCCCGCTCTTCCACATGGCCTCTGGAGACCTTTCTGCCTTCCACCCACTCTGGAAAGGTTTACCTGGAGAAATAAACCATCTAAAACCCCGTGGAGACCCACTCTCTTTTCTCAACCCTCAATCACGCCTCAGCCAGGGATTCAGTCTCTCCAAACCTCTGACATATAGAATTCCCGGGGCGAGCTAGCCGGCAAATAGCAGCCCCCGACGAAGGGAATTTCTATACAGAGTATGAGGTCAAAACTTCTAATTCAGACATGTCCTGAGAGCAGTGAACCCTCCCAGGCTGAGAGGTGTGGTTATGAGCTGCTGCTTATACTGAGCTCTGCTCTGTTTGCATTGTCAACATCCATTTTTTAATATGTTTTTTTCTTTTGGCAGCACCACAATGCATATTTTCATTGAGTTCCTATTCCTAAACAAAAGGCGTTGCTTAATCCACCCCTCCTGCAGTGTTTGCAGGAGTGGGGCAGTGTGTGCCTTTCGGGTTTTTGGCATTCCTGAGCACACCTTGCAAACCAGAAACTCCTATATCCCCGAAGCAGGCATTGAAATTTACACCACCAAGCTAAGGGGGTGGCAACACTTGGGAGGATGATATTTGGAGGTCAAAAAAAGCACTTTATTGGACAGTCAAACACTAGAAGGAGGCAGCAGCTACCATAGAAAAAAGCTTTTTGTTTTCTCGTGGAGAACGCTGTAAATATCCTAATTGTGTCAGAGAAAAGGTGTAAAAGACTGTATCAGCTTAAAAAAAAAATCAAGGATTAGGAAGGCAATTTGTAGCCATTTATAATCAAATCATAGTCCTTTGCATTCGGCCCTTATTTGTGCAAAATGTTGAAAGGTTTTTCTCTTGGACATCTGGAAGCTCATTTACTTCCTTTGTGCAGATCCAGGTGTTTCAAGCAGATATGATTTCCAGAATCAGATTCACACCACAGAACCATTTGGTTTTTCTGGGAGAGTGAATTCTCATTTCACACTGGTTGGGTATGTTAATCCCTCACATCAGCAATTAGGGATTATCCAGAAGTGGAGAAAAATATTTTGAGCACGTGGGCTGGCACCACCTGAAGACACAGAAGGAAACACAAAGGTACAAAAAAAGGCTGTGAATTCTGACCTGTTCCCAAAATTCCTACTCTAGGAAAAAAAAACAACTTTTCATGGCTGGTGGAAGTTTGTGGAAATAAGGTTTGCAGAGGAGCCTGTTTAATTGAGGGAGTTGGGTCTCCTTAGCAGCTTGGTACTACTCACACATTGGAAATTCCTTCTGCTAACAGTGCCAGGGAAAACCCCCCCTGCCACTGTCTCAGTGCAGTTAAGTGCAGTCTGTCTTGTAGAACAAAGAGATTAATTACTGACCTCCAGCAATTAATTATAATCCCGAAAAGGATTAATTTATATATGGGCTGTAGCGACAAAAAAAAAAAAGTTATTTTCAGTAAGCACAGTCAAATAAAGGCTTGTCATTTTTTAATTATATCTAATTAAAAGAACACATAATCTGTGACCAATAAAATCCAGGGGCAATTTTCTGTGTCTTGGTGATTGATTGTGTTTGTGCAAGGGGAACAAAATGGGGGAGGTCAATTTACTTAACATCAGCACGAGTAAATAAAATATTGCTGCTTTATATACCTCATTAGATTTTATAATCAGGACTAAAATTAGGTAGTGGGAGCCTGCAGCCAAGTCTATACTTTGTCTTGCTTGAAGATAGTGTGGGAATAGGCCTGTTGGTTTGGGTTTGTATTTACATTTCTTCTGGGAGAGATTCACAGGTCGGATCATGTCGGAGTTCTGGAAACTGAGAATTTGGGGGTTTGGTATATAACAATACATGTGAGTCAAGATGGAGGGCTTTGGGCGCTGTCTGAGTCCTTCTTCTTCACCTTCTTCTTCACCTTCTTCTTTCTTCTTTATGGGTTTAGGTGGTTTTCTGTAATTGGTTGATGGAGTCCACATTGCAGACTTCAAGTTGTTAGTTATTGGGTTTAAAATATAAAGAATATTGGTGTCACCTCGTTATTGGGTAATTATCACTTAAATAACCTTGGAAACAGTTAGAAGTTCTCCATTTTACCTCGTTTCTCTAACTTGCTAATTAGAGTTCATGGCTCATGAGACTGTAAATAAATAGTAAATAATAAACATCCAAGTCCAAACTCGACATTTACGTTTCCCGTGTGTTTTTCACCCTGACCTTGGCAGAGGAAAAGAAGCCAGAACTGCGACAGGATCACCCACAGATGGGTTCTGAAAGAGGTGAATATGCAACAGGCAGGAAGACAGACCATCATGGGGAGATTTACGTGTCTGGGTAAGAAGGCAAATTCCTCCTCAAAATGGATAAAGCTGCCAGAAAGGCTTTTGGTTTTGCAGAAGCTGCTGAGAGGAAGATGGGGCTGTAACAACGTAACCACAGAATCTGTCCCCGAAAGGCTGGAAAAGACCTTTAAGGTCATCAAGTCCAACTTTCAGCTTGGCACCATCGCTGTGAACCACATCCTCCATGGCCACATCCACAGTTTTTCACACTTCCAAAGATGGTGACTCCACCATTTTCCTGGGCAGCCTCTTCCAATGCTTGACCACCCTTTCAGTGAAGAATAAGAATTTTTTTTCCAAACCTCCAGCTTAAACTTCCTCTGGAGCAACTTGAGGCCATTCCCTCTCCTTCTGGGACCAGAGCCAGACTCCCCCTGGCTGTCCCCTCCTGTCAGGGGGTTGTGCAGAGCCACAAGGTCCCCCCTGAGCCTCCTTTTCTCCAGGCTAAACAAACCCCATCAATATTCTCATCCCTGAAGTATCTCAGGGTTGCTCTGCTTCACTGTGGCACCACCATCCCTTTTCCCGTGCAACATTCATGATGATTTTTCAGTTTACCCCTTTTCTTAAAAAAAATTGTTTTCCTCTTTCCTTGAGCTTCTTTTCAGTAGATTTGGGTACCTCCCCATGTGTGCTGCCTCAGCAGCCCAGCAGCCTCTCTCTGAAATGCTGCTCGGGGTTTAAAAAATTTCTTCAAACCCTTTTTTTTTTTTTTAGGAATGGAGAAGTGCCTGCTGAGTCAGCACAGAGAGAGCACGGATCCGTGGAATGAGAGCTGGGTGGGAATTAGTGAGGCTGTGATAATGTCAGGGAGCATTCATTAGGCTGCAGGGAGCAGGAGAAAATAGGAACATCATCCTGAGCAAATTCCAGCTGCTGGGAGGAGGGAACCAGCACCCCTGTGGGAAGCAACCCGATTGCTAATGTGATTTTAAGAGCTGCAAACCTGATAGAAGGACAAACCATCCCCAAAAAGTAATAAAGCTTTGGTAATCCATTATTTATGTGTGCTGGAAGGGAACATCCTGAGTGTTCTTAAGGAAATAGAAAAGCCTGCTTGTTTTCAGAGTGTTATTTTCCTACTGAACACCCTTCCAGGCCTCAGTGCGAGCGAGTTTTAATGCAGAAATTAACAAAGCATATTCTTCTTTCTTATTCTTATTTCCCTTTTCTTAAAGCTTGCTGGAATAGTTAATACCTGAGGACAATTCCATGCTTATCTTCCTGCTACCACTGAAGTAAGGGGAATTATTCCCCCATAATTCCACCAGGCAATCTGCATCTATTAAGGTTTTTCATGAGTTAATGGGGAAAAATCATATAAACCTTATGGCAGCTGCATTCAGGCCTTCAACAGATAAGTGAATTTTCCTCTCTGCTCATTGTGGAGGAATTTTGCACTGAGAAAACCATTCAGCATTTAATTATGCAAAGCCAATGTTTTGTTTTATGAGAGGATGGGATTTGCTGGGCACAGTCTTTACTATCTGCAGAGTGCATCCTGACAAAATTGAGTTGAGTTTATGGAATCCCAGAATGGTTTTGTTTGGAGGGCACCTTAAAAATGATCCAGTTCCACTCCTGCCAGGGGTACTTCCCACTAGTCCAGGTTGCTCTGAGCTTCATCTATTTGGGCCTTAAACACTTCAGCTATAGGACATCCATCATTTCTGTGTACAGCCTTTTCCTGTGCCTCACAACCTCACAGAGAAGAATTTATTCGCAATATTTAATCTAAGCTTACTCCCTTTTTGAAGCCGTTCTCCCTTTACCACCCTTGAGCTGCTGCTGTTTGGTGATTTTAAAATAAATCCTTTCAGGCGCTGTTTTATCCTGCCCTAGCATTGCCTGCTTCTGCCAAAATGCAGAACCTATCGCCTGGATATGAAACCCAATAATAAAAATGAGAAAAAACCAAACCAAACCAAACCGAAACAAACATTTGGATAGCTTATAATAACAACAACAGTTGTTAATAACACATGGAGGTTTTTTACATCACAATTGGGAAGCTCAAAGGCTGATGTTGCTGTGAAGGGAATCTCAACCTTATTTGATGAGGAACAATGAATTTCTCCTGAAAATGATAAGTGGAGCCAATCATTGCTCCTCAGCCAGCTGCAGCAAGAGCCTGATGTGCTCAGAGCAGTGAATCACCCATCACCCTGCAGCCTCCCACAAACCATCACCCCCACTATGTCTCAAACTGATAAATAAAATGGGCAGGCTCATGAGAGAGTCGCTTTCTAGGAAAATGCTCCTTAACAATTTCATTTCTGGCCCTGACAATATGTCTTGAGTTGCGTTGCAAGATGTAACCAGAGGCTTGTATTGTATCTGCAGCTGTTAAACCAGGTGGGGTAGTGTTCTTTATCTCTTCCAGGACCCATCCTCCCTCCAGGGGATATCTGCTGTTCATGGGCCATCCAGGCTCACTGCAGGGCTCATACAATTCCATCATCCCATGGGGAGATGCTCCACCCAGGGGGAGGAGCCCAGCATTCCTACCTGGATAAAACCTGGGATTCAGAACACCAGCACAGCCTGTTTGCACTGGATTCCCAGAGGGAGACCAGACCCATCTCACCACCACTGGACCTTCAGAGGAAAACTCCACCCTTGTACAGGATCATCTGTGCTCCAACAGAACCACATCTGTCACTGCAGGAGGACTGGACTGGACTGACACCAACACCCTGACCAACAGGGGGTCAGGTTGTGTTCTGACTCTGTCAGTGATTTCTTTTTTGTTTGTTTGCTTTCTTTGTACTACTACATTTTTATTATTTTAATATTCCTAGTAAAGAAGTGTTATTCCTATTCCCATATCTTTGCCTGAGAGCCCCTTAATTTCAACATTATAATAATTCAAAGGGAGGGGGTTTACATTCTGCATTCCAAGGGAGGTTCTGGCTTTTCCCTGGCAGACACCCGTCTTTCCAAACCAAGACATAATACCAGGTTTTGTTCCTGTTACTTGTCTTCTTAATAAGGTCAAAATGAAATTTGCTAAATCAGTCGTAGGCAAAAACTTTGAGGATATTAAGGCCTTACAACTCTTAGGGTTTAATGTCAGCCTTGCAAGGATCTGCAGCTTTTTAATTCACACAAGCCCATGAAAACCTCATCTTGTGGTGTCACTCACTTGTTTTTGTCTAAATAAAGTCCATGTTGCCTCCTGTTTCTGTTTGGTCACAGCAAAAAAAAAACCCATCACAGGCACACTGTGAGGCCTGAACACTAGAAGGTGAGTAAAGTAGATTAAAATATTCCTGTTCTCAAATCTCATAAATTTTAATTCCACTTCTTGATTTTGAAGAGTCTGGCTTCTGTGCTTAGTTATAGCAATTACGCACAATTTTAATTTGAACTTTAGATCCAAAAAAAGACACCATGACCCACTATCTGCAGGTTTTTTTCTGTTTAGGAGGACTTTCCCTACACAACCTTGAGTATTTGTTCAGATATTCTCTAGGGCACTATAAAGGCCTTCTTGTGTAAATTCAAAATTAAAAACCAGATATAAAGAAACCTAAAGGGAAATGGAGAATTTCCTGCCTCTCACTTTTAATTTAGTCTCATTCCTTTTTTTTTTATTTTTCTCTCCTTTTTTTCTGTCCCCTTCTGACCCCCCACGTTCCCACTCAAATTTCATCATTGTCTTGACATTTTCCTTTGCCCTGCAGCCAGTCTTTCCTACATGCCAGGCTTCACATTCTTCAACGGTGAAGTGAAAAGAAACAATTAATGAATAAATAAAAAATCCTTCATGGGAGGAATAAACTCGAGAACCTTACTCTAATTTAAATTAAATTTGGCTCAGAGAAAAATAAAACTTCTTCAAGCCCTCCAAATTTTAGCACCTTTTATTTGAAGTGTTACAGATGGAGCACATCACACTTCTGCTGGGCTCCTCTGGAAAAGGGGCAGGAAGCGACACCTGGAGTTATTTGTGCTTTCAATATTTCTACTGTGCCCACTGAAGAGTAAAAATCCTGCTGGCAGCCTTGTTCTTAACAGATTGTTACATGACTGCGGACATCAAGGAGATCGAAGTGATTTAACTTTGCAGACATGGACTGGAAAAAGTCTAATTAAGCATTCTTGCTGGGACATTAAATAGTTTAAACTTAATCTTCCGTGATGATTTTTTTTTATGGGCCTGGCAGGAAAAAAAAAAAGAGAAGGGACATAATAGAGGCATGAATTATGGAATAGTGACACTATTATAAAATAAACGGCTTTGTGATTAGCAGCAGAACCCCTCAAGTTTAAACGCAGCCCTCTGAAAATCTGGTATTTAGTGGAAAATAGTTTTTAGGGCATAGTTCAGTCTGAAATGAAGATTTCTGGTTTTGGGTTTTTCTGGAAGAGCGGGTCGCAAGCAGGAAATAAGAGCATTGTTTGGAAAGTCAGCAGACAATAAAAATTGATAGCTACACCTTTCTGTAAAGCAAACAAATCAACATTGCAAAATTCCCTCCCATTTATAAAAATCTGTCTTCCGAACTCTTGACAATCTTCAGTATTTCCTGCAGATGCCAAATTAATTTGGCTTCATCTTGAGGAGTGGTCTGGGGGAAGGACAGCCTCAGACAGGCAATTAAGAACTGCATCTCCTAAAGATTGTCTAAAACTGGAAATATTCAGGCAGAACTGCTCAGATCTGTCTGCTTGCATTGCAGGCATAAAAAAATGTTAAATGATAAAAGCAGAACAGCAAAACTCCAGCATACAAAGGACAGAGCCCTGAATATCAAGTGAATTAAATTAATTTGCTGCTTTTGCAGAGCAACTGGTGTCTTGTCACCACACATAATTCCATCTTCCCACAAGGACAGAACTTGTTTTCTGGTTTAAAGCAGTGCTTGGAAATAAAATATGCACCTCTTGGAGGAAGCCTCGGCTCGCAGAAATGATGAGGTTCGTCCTAACGTGACTCAGTTTTGTCCCCAGGGTGGAGGCAGGAGGGTGGTGATGCCTTGGGAAGGCTGAGCTGGAACTGAGACTGGACAGAGCTGGAGAATAAAGTAGATATTTATTGAAAGGCCTCTAGGACACACCTTGGGCAGGACAAGAGCCTGGCCAGAGCTACACCCAAGGTGGACACAAAATGGACTCCCAGTCACAAGGTCTCACACTTTTTTAGAGAGAAGTGGGCAATTTCAGATGCCTGGTCTGGATTTTATGCCTCAAATTTTAATGGACTTCAGTCCATAAAGACTAATTCCTCCTTAGAAGCCCATGCTTACATTTATCTGAATGCATACAAACTGGCCTACTTTCATTAATCTCAATTAATTTGATATCTGAGCTGCTAAGGAGAGAGGAAAAGTGATGTCAGACTTAACTTGGGGAAATTAATTTAATTTATTTCAAGTAAAACAGAGCGGGACAAGGAAGAATAACAACAAATCTTGAAACATCTTCCCACCACTCCTTCCTTCTAATTTTCTCCTAAGCCTACTGCAGGTTATATTTTAGTTTAAGGCACAAATCTGTTCTGAAGTTACTTTAAAGTTCACTTGTTTAGGCACTTGAGAACAGCAGCGAAATAAAGTAATTAAAAATCTAATATAACTGACAGGTCCTTGTTAAATCAGCCCTGCCAAACCTATGCAAAAACAATTACAGTATGCAAATGTTGATGATCCACCTTAATGCTATTCCCTGTTAAATGTCAGAGAATGAAAAATGCATTGGATAATCAGAATTCCCTTGCTCTTATGATGATGCTGTAGTGATAAATACAAATGTCACTTTTCTGAGGTAGTTTATGGACAAAACAATCACATCACCACTGCAGGCAAATCAGAGTCGGTGTCTCTGGTCAGCTGTGGACGAGGAAATTAATTCAGCAATATTTCACTATGTCTTCCTGAAATTGACCGAAATTTTCATTGCATTTGTAATAAGAGGTGGGCATAAAAATGTCGAGCTTTTGAAATGTGTAAAATCCAAGCATTTTTCCTTTGACTGCGTGTGAATATTGACATATTGATGGTGGTTGGTTGACCCAGGCTGATGCCAGCTCTCCACCAAAGTCACTCTGTCACTTCCCTCCTCAGCTGGCCAGAGAGAAAATGTGAACAAAAAGCTCATGGAGCAAGGTAAGGGCACTCAGCAATTGCCATCCTGGGCAAAATAGACTTAACTTGGGGAAATTAATTTCATTTATTCCAAATAAAGCCCAGTGGGACAATGAGAAATCAACCCAAATTCCAAAACACCTTCCCACTGCCCCTTCCTTCTTCCAGTTTCCTCCTCCCCAAGAGCTGCAGGGAGATGGGGAATGGGGACTGTGGTCAATTCGTCACGGGTTGTCTCTGCTCCCTTCTGCTCCAGTGTGAGATCCCTCCCATGGCAGAGTCCTTCAGGCCCTTCTCACAGGTGACTCCTCACCCTGGGCTGCAGTTCTTCCCAAATTCCTCCTCATGGGCCCCCTCCCATGGCGTCATTCCTTCAGGGATGGGCTGCTCCAACGTGGGTCCCTCATGGGGTCATAAATCTTGCCATAAACCTGCTCCAGTGTGTGCTCCTCTCTCTACAGGGCCCCGGGTCCTGCCAGGACCTGCTCCAGTGTGGGCTCCTCTCTCTACAGAACCCCAGGCCCTGCCAGGACCTGCTCCAGTGTGGGCTTTCTGTGCGGTCACAACCTAATTTTGGGCATCCTCCTGCTCCAGCATGGGCTTCTCCACTGCTGCAAGTTTATTTTTGCTCCCCCATGGGCTGCAGGGCACAGCTGCCCCTCCATGGGCTGCCCCAATCTCTGTTCCAGCTCCTGAAGCAGCTCCTGCCCCTCCTTCTCCATGACCTTGGTGCCTGCAGGGCTCTTCCTCTCACATATTCTCAATCCTCTTTTCTCCGGCTCCTGCACAGAAAATCCTTTCCCATTCTTAACTCTGCTATCCCAAAGATGTTGGGTCCATCCTGGAGCTGGCTGGAATTTTCTCCATTGGACATGGAGGAATCTTTTGGGGGCTTCTCACAGAAGCCACCCCTGTAACCCTTCCACTGCCAAAAACCTGGCCACCAAAAGCAGTAGAAATATTAGAACAAATTCTTTTTTAGGCAATGATCGTGTTAGGGGAGAGACGATGGAGCTGCAGTTGTAAGGAGGAAGATACCTGAGTTCAGGGGTTTTTTTATATAACTAAAAAGAAATATGAGAACATACTGCACAAATACAGTGTTCTGGGGTCCACAGGAGGGGCAAAAATCAAATCCCAACCCCAAAAATTGCCTTAATACAGAATTGACCAGAAATCCTATACACTTGTTCGTACAATGTGAGGTTAACAAACTCTACTCAAAAAAACCCAAACCAAACCAAAAAAAACCAACCCACCAAAAAGCCCCACCAAGCAACCCTCAAATCAAAACAAAAGCAAAAACCCACCCCAAAACTAAAACAAAACCCAAACAAACCCAAACCAACCTGTCCATTTATTTACTTCTTCAGCTTTATCTAATTTCTCAGTGTACATCATTTCAGAGGTCTGAGCTTGTATCACATATCCCTATTTATCCTTAAGAAATAAACCCAAATAGACTATTTTGTGCCTCTCCTAAAAGTCTAAAACCATGTCAAACAACAAACAAGAATATCTTTTGTTTTTCCACTTTCTGCCTTATTATTGCTGTTTGACACAGATGGTTATAAACAAAGATCTAAAGAGAATTTTAATTCCTAGGGAAAAAAGACAATGAAAAAAAGTATTTCTTGACACTGCTTTTTTCTTTTTTTTTTCTTTTCTTCAAGCATGATGGATTTTGACTTAGCACTTCTAATTCAGTAAAATCTCTAATTCTGTTACAGCAAGGATTTGGAGCTGGACATCTTGAGGGAGAGAGAAATGGAGATGGAGGAAAGAATGAGGGATGGAAGAGAGAGAAACTGCTCATGTCCCCAAATTCATTTGAGTTCCAGTCTTGGGGGGTCAGTAAAAAAGTGCAAGGGTCTAAACAGCAATGCCTAAATTTGAAGTTTAATGTTCAATTAATCCAGTCTGGTTTACAGATTTGTCCATGATTCATCCAGTATTGAAGCCTTTTTTCTTTTTGCTTCAGACAAATGCGATTCAATCAGATCTTATCCTGAGGGAATATAAAAGAAATATTGTTTTATTACAACCCTGATGTGTTCTCTACAGCTGTACAGCTCTAAAATGTGGGATCACTCATAGAAAATAATAAGATATTTGCAGCGATTTATTTTTGGGGACACTTGCCCTGGTACCTCTGGTATCCAAGTATGTGGCATGTTGTATAACAGAGTGCTTCGATCTCCTGTGGGGCAGGATTCACGTTCCATGGAGAAATCAGTCCTACAGCTCATTCCAGGGCAATGGCTCTTCCTCCAAAAGGGGACAGCAACCAGCAGGAGGAGAAAAATGAATTGAAAAGACTCGGTGGATCTTCTCAAGCTTGCACTTGGGAAATGTGTGTTCCCATGGAAAACGTGTGGTGACCTTCAAGGCCAGGTGATGCCACCAGAGCCAGGAGCAGCCCCACTCTGGGTGGGTGCCCAGCCCTACACACACAGTCACAGCTGGGAAAGAGGTGTGGGCCACATGTGACACACCTGATCCATGAAAATGTTTGACTCCAGACCAATAACGTGGATAATCTTGTCATCCAGATGAGAGAAGTCATAATCTCAGTCTGCAGCTTCCTCACGAGGGGAAGAGGAGGATCTGATCTCCGCACTGGTGACCAGTGACACGACCTGAGGGAATGGCTGGAGCTGTGTCAGGGGAGGTTTGGGTTGGAGATCAGGAAAAGGTTCTTCCCCTGGAGAGTGGTGAGGCACTGCCCAGGCTCCCCAGGGAAGGGGTTACTGCACCAAGCCCAGCAGAGTTCCGGAAGGTTTTAGACAAAACTCTCAGGCACAGGGTGGGATTTTTGAGGTTGTCCTGTGTGGATATAGGATGTGGACCTAATTAGCATAGCTAGTGTGATAACCAAGATGCCTTGGCAAGAACAAACAGAGCTTCAAAGATTACAAGAAGATTGGGTCAAGATTGGCGACAGGAAAAGAAGATTGAATCAAACTTCTGCAAGCAAGAGATGTTGTAAAATGTGTGAGTTTGTCTGTGTGATGTTTGACTTAATCATTGTAGTAAAAAACAATTAGCCTTCCTAGACTAGTGTGTAAGCATTTGGAAATCACAGTAAAGATGGATTCTGATGATGAATCAGTCTTCCCATCTCTCTCTCTCAATTGTCAAGAGTCCTGTGCTGTGGGCCTGAGAGATTTTAGCCTGCTAGCAGCTGCTAACCTTTTCCCAAGGAAAAATTTCTCAAGAAAGTCTCTTCTCAAAAAAATCTTGGCAAACAACTCTCCTTTCTCAAAAAAGGCTTTCTCTAGGTGGTGTTTTGGTTTTTTTTTGTTCGGGAACCGAACCTGAGTTGTGGTGGTGAGAAGGACAAATTTTAACCACTAGACCAGCAGGGAAAGGCTGTTTTGACAAAGGAGAGTTGTTTGCCAAGATTGTTTTGAGAAGAAACTTTCTTGAGAAATTTTTCCTTGGGAAAAGGTTAGCAGATGCTAGCAGGCTAAAATCTCCCAGGCCTGCACTGTGCAGAAGTAGGAGCTGGACTTGATGATC
Source organism: Cyanoderma ruficeps (assembly GCA_008694505.1). Classification (NCBI taxonomy): domain Eukaryota; kingdom Metazoa; phylum Chordata; class Aves; order Passeriformes; family Timaliidae; genus Cyanoderma; species Cyanoderma ruficeps. Next base: position 1,488,170 of record VZDJ01000046.1, read on the forward strand.
CTTCCATCTCAGGATATTCCATGATTCTGCAGTGGTTAATGCTGTTACTTAAATCAGCTGCATTTTTTCTCAATTCCCATTTAACGTCCTTCACACTTGTGTCCATAGCCCTGTTGATCCCTTAGAAGAAAATTCTGTATTTATATACCTGCACAATTAAACGAAAACCCAAAAAACTTCCTTGACATCTCTGCTGGGTGTGGATACGTCTGGATCACATCTGGGAACAGAAGAGGAAGAAAAATAGACTGAAGGGAGGAAAGCAGAGCATTTCCAAACAGCCATTTCCCACTCTTCCCTTTATTTACCATGAGAACTGGAGATGCAGTTTTGGGGCTGTTGACATCTTTCCCTCCCTGAGTCGTTTCATTTAATGAACTCTAAACACATCACTCGGAAGGGCTGACATATGAGACCTTTCAAAGTGAGAACTGAGCCCAGGCAACTGAGAAATGGTGGCATCAGTCAAGGAAACTGGTTATTTGAATGTCCTTTTTAAGGGTTCTTTATTTTCCTGTTCATTTATCTGCTCCAGGGAAAATAGATAGAGAGGGGGAGAGGGATAAATAGAGCATCCTTCCCTGGATCAACAAAACCTCTGTTCCACCAACCCTTGATGGAATGGTCTAATGGGGGTGGAAAGGAAGATTAAAAAGTAGCTTGGACACAAATAATAGGTCACAGGAAATACAGGGAGGCTGATCAGTGAGCTGGGCTGGCCAATACTCAGACTTTGCGAAGTTCTGTAGATTTATTGAGAGCACTGAGGGGTGTCAGCATTCTGGGAGTGGGGACAACAACTCTACTGCAAAGTTTAGCATCTCTCAGAAAGAAATAATTCGCAGCTGATTGTGTGAACAACCAAGATTAGATTAGGTAAGAATTAAGTTTTTTTCCAAAAAAAACCCCCCAAACAAATCCAAGGGTGGTTTGTGCAATTACACCTGCAATTTTCTCTGTACTGATTTAATAATGAATTTTCTCTTGCTCGTATAGATAAAATGACTTCTGGAGGAAGATTACAGCTTCCTAAGCAAGATGCCAGAGTAAATTGAAAACTACATAAAATAATCTGAGGCTTTGAAAGGAATATATTTAGTGCTTTTCTTTGCCAAGAAGAAAAACAGAGAGAAGGGAACAGAGGCAGTGGTGACTGGTTTATTTGGATGCTCTTCTTTTTGGAACCCATACTACAACATTTTTGCTACTTCGGGTTTGCTTATTCTCCATTTTTTATTATTTATTTATCATCCTGTTAGCAGCCTGGTATTTATTAACCATAATTCCTTACAGAACTTCCCATTTCTGTATTATTTGTGCCTCATTTGTAGCCGCAAATTTCAGAAAATTAAATTACTGTTCCTGCACGAGGGGCTTTCCTCACAGGCAGGGAGTAGATGTGAATCCAGTGGATCGCTCCCACACCCAAGGAAATTTGTGTCCTGATGTTCCTTCTCCCAGCCCCTTGCTTTGCCCACATTTTCATCAAGCACAGGCAAGGCCAGATCTTGAATCTCACGCCCACAGGATGGGATTCACCTCGGAAAACTCTGGGCACCATAAATTTGGGGAAGAATTTTGGGACTCTAAATAGAGAGGAGAGCGTGAGCCACGTCACCAAGGGAGTTGGAGCATCTTCTTCAGGCTGCTGCACTTTTCTCCAGGGAGGAACACCTCAAAGACCAATTTTCGGATGGTTAAAATTTAGTGGCACAAAGCACAGATCCAGTCACTGCTCCAGAATCCCAAGAGGGGATTCTCTGCTTTTTTTTTTTTTTTTT